>VWZE01000363.1:150358-164499 GCA_013396675.1 Eubucco bourcierii | reverse complement strand
GCCGTCCCCATCCTCAGGCACAGTGCAGGCACTGTACGCGGAGGGCAGCAGCGGGTAAGTCAGGGGGTGAGCGAGGCAAGTCCCGCTGCGCGTGAGCTGGACGGGAGGCTGTAGGCGGGAACGCTCCCGCCGCGGAGGGGCGGGAGGGGGGTGGGGGGCGAGGTTCCCATCTCCCAACAGCGTTGTGCTGCCTCTTTCCGGGAGGCACGCCCCGCCGTCCCATTGGCGAACTGGGCCGTCTTTCTCGAGGCGCAGTGACCAATGCGGGGCGGTGCCGGCGGTGGCTGCGCCCCGCCCCNNNTTTATTTTTCCTTTCTTCCCCCGCTTTTCTTCATCCCATCCTCCGTGGCACTCGGTTCGCAGCCTCATTCGGGGGCAGTCGCGAGAGGAGCCAGGCGGTGTTGCCGGCGTCGGGTCGGGGATGGCGAGCCTCGCCGTTCTGCCTCCCCTGAGCTCCCCGCCCGGCCCCAACCTGAACAACAACAACAACAACAACCAAGGCGTGAGGAAGTGCGGGTACCTGCGCAAGCAGAAACATGGCCACAAGCGTTTCTTCGTGCTGCGGGGCCCAAGCGGTGGGGAGGAGACTGGGGGCGCCCGGCTGGAGTATTACGAGAACGAGAAGAAATGGAGGAACAAGTCTGGGGCGCCCAAGCGGGTGATCGCCTTGGACTCCTGCCTGAACATCAACAAGCGGGCAGACGCCAAGCACAAGTACCTCATTGCCCTCTACACCAAGGACGAGTACTTCGCCGTGGCGGCCGAGAACGAGCAGGAGCAGGAGGGCTGGTACCAGGCTTTCACTGATTTGCTGAATGAGGGCAAGGCGGCGGCCTGCCAGGGGTCTCCCCACCGCCACCTCGCCTCCCCTTTTTCCGCCTCTTGCAGCGCGGCTGCTGCCTCCGTGGCCGCTGCCGGCGAGGACCTCAACTACGGGCTGATCACGCCGGCCGCCGCTGCCTACCGAGAGGTCTGGCAGGTGACACTGAAGCCCAAAGGCTTGGGGCAGAGCAAAAACCTCACAGGTGTCCACCGGCTCTGCCTCTCGGCCCGCACTATAGGGTTCGTGCGCCTCAACTGTGAGCTGCCCTCGGTCACGCTGCAGCTGATGAACATCCGCCGCTGCGGTCACTCCGATAGCTTTTTCTTCATCGAGGTGGGGCGTTCGGCAGCCACCGGTCCCGGCGAACTGTGGATGCAGGCGGACGATTCGGTGGTAGCTCAGAACATTCACGAGACTATCCTGGAGGCAATGAAGGCGCTGAAGGAGCTTTACGAATTCCGGCCCCGCAGCAAGAGCCAGTCCTCATCCTCATCCTCCTCCGGGGGGGCCGCTGGCGTCGGCGGCAGTGGCGCCTCCGCCACTCACCCCATCACCGTGCCCGGACGCCGGCACCACCACCTGGTCAACCTGCCTCCCAGCCAGACCGGCCTCCTCCGTCGCTCGCGCACTGACAGCCTTGCCGCCGGCACCAAGTGCACGCCGTGCCGGGTGCGAACGGCCAGCGAGGGCGACGGCTGCCGGGTGGGCTCGGCGGCCGGCAGCCCCATGAGCCCAGGCCCCGTGAGGACACCCCTCAGCCGCTCGCACACGCTTAGCAGCGGAGGCCGGCAAGCGGGAAAGCTACTGCCAGTGCTGACTGGCGGTGGCCTGCAAAACAGTCGCTCCATGTCCATGCCCACCTCCCACTCGCCCCCCTCCGCCACTAGCCCCATCAGCCTCTCCTCCAGCAGCGGCCTCGGCTCCGAGCCTGTCCACTCTCATCACCCGCAGCGCCCGTCCAGTGGCAGTGCCTCTGTCTCCGGCTCCCCTAGCGACGCTGGTTTTATGTCCTTCGACGAGTACGGCTCTAGCCCGGGCGGCGACCTGCGGCCCTTCTCGTCCTCCTCCACTGCCAGCAACCGTAGCAACACCCCTGAGTCGGTGGCTGAGACGCCCCCTGTGCGGGACCCTGGGGGCAGCATCGACCTCTACGGCTACATGGCGATGGAGAGGCCCCCGAGCGGCCGCCTCTGTTACCGGCCCTGTCCTGACGCAGCAGCCGACAGGGGCCATCGAAAGCGGACCTACTCGCTGACCACTCCGTGCCGACAGCGGCCCGCCCAGCCGCAGGTCTCCTCCGCCTCCCTCGATGAATACACGCTGATGCGCGCCACGTTCGCCGGCAGCGCTGGCCGCCTCTTCCACTCCTGCCAAGCTGGGGCTTCCCCCAAAGTCACCTACACCCCCTACCCCGAGGACTACGGTGATATTGAGATCGGTTCCCACCGGAGCTCTGGCAGCAGCACTACCAACCTTGCGCCGCCGGCAGTGGGGGGAGGAGGGGGAGATGATGACGGCTACATGCCCATGACCCCCGGCGTGGCTGCAGCCTTAGGGCAGGGAAGCCGAGGCGGCGATGACTACATGCCCATGAGCCCCACCAGCGTGTCCGCCCCAAAGCAAATCCTACAGCCCCGGGCAGGGGTAGGTGGTGGGTCTCCCGGGAACGGGAGCAGCTACAAGACTAGCTCACCCGGGGAGAGCTCTCCTGACGATAGCGGGTACATGAGGATGTGGTGTGGCTCCAAGCTGTCCGTGGAAAGCTCGGACGGGAGGCTAAATAATGGCGACTATATCAATATGTCCCCTCGGGAGCCCCATCACGGGCCTCAGGTTCCCTCCCTCACCCCCCCGGACTTATTTTTCTCCCCTTCGGGGCACGGATCTGCCGAGCCCCCCAAGCCTGGTTGCTATTCGTACAGCTCCTTACCCCGCTCTTACAAGAGCCAGGCGCTGGCAAAGGACAGCGACCAGTATGTCTTCATGACCTCCCCGGGGAGGATCATCCCGGAGGAAGGCGTATGCGGAGCAGGCCAGTCACCTGCCAACACCTTCACTTCCTCCAGCCACACGGTGCCTTCGCCCTTGCGCCACAGCCGGACTGAGAGCTTTCTGAGCCAACGGTGCCAGCGGGTGGCCCGACCCAGCCGCCTCTCTCTGGAAACCTTGCGGACGATGCTGCCCAGCATGAATGAGCACCCTCTGCCGTCTGAGCCCAAGAGCCCTGGTGAATACATCAACATTGACTTCGGGGACGCTGCGGTCTATTCTCCCCCGTCGCTACCTGCCGACAGCCCGGCTTCTTCCCTGGGCTCCGGCACGGGGCAGAGGCGCTCCCCTCTCTCTGACTACATGAACATTGACTTCGGGTCACAGTCTCCTTCGCAGTCGGGCACAGTTTCAGTGGGCTCCCTAGAAGCGCTCTCGCCAGGCTCTTCCTCCAGCACCAGCCAGCCCGACGGACGTTACATGAAGGCAGCTGTGGGGGTGGCTTGTTCATCCAGCCCATCTGACGGTGGGGATTACACCGAAATGACCTTTGGCATGGCCACTACACCACCCCAGCCCATTGTTCAGAAGCCAGAAAGTGCCCGGGTGACTAGCCCCACAGCTGGATTGAAGAGGCTCACGCTCTCTGGGGTGGAAGCTTTCATTCTCTCTAGCCCTCCCCCAGACCCGAACCGAGGGGCCAAGGTCATCCGGGCAGATCCCCAGGGGCGCAGGAGGCACAGCTCGGAAACTTTCTCCTCCACCACCACTGTGACCCCCGTGTCCCCCTCCTTTGCACACAACCCCAAACGGCACAACTCGGCCTCGGTGGAGAATGTGTCCCTCAGGAAAAGTGAAGGCCTGGAGGAGGAACAGGGTAGCAGTCCCATGTGCCGGGAGACCTCGGCCGGCTTCCAGAATGGCCTCAACTACATCGCTATTGACGTGGTGGATGGGACTTTGGCAAACTGCGATAAAGCCAGATTGAAAGCCAGTCGTGTCCTCAATGGGGGCATCAACGGAGTAGAGATGAGCGCCTATGCCAGCATAGACTTTCTGTCTCACAACCTGAAAGAAGCAAGTGCTGTGAAAGGTGAGTAGCTACATCTGACAGTGCCTGCCATGCGTTTTAGTGCCTAATGTTTGTTTTTCACCACGGGTTTGTGTTCTGTTGAGTAGGGCACTTTCCTTTCTTCCTTGAAAATGTCTTTATCCCAACACGTCTTGTAATAGTCTTCTAGGGACTCACTGGCTCTTTGTATGAGAAAAAGTTTAATTTCCTTGCATTTGGATTTTACTGTGCTATTATGAGTGTATACTTCTGGGTACCCCAACAGAAGCTAATGTTTATATGGTTACTATGTTTGGGCTGTACTGCAGAGTTTTCTTATGTAAGATTTTGGAACATGTTTAGAAAATGTGACTAGAATAGTTTATGTTAATGCAGCTTTCAAATACTGTTTTAAAATGTAGAATGATCGAGTTAAAAAAGCAGGGTTGTTGGACTGAGGACGTTACATTACCAAAAACCCTTGGCTCTTTAACTGGGAAGGTAAATCGTATCAAATCGAGAAGGATAAATTTAGTATCTTGGTTTTGAAATATCTGTTGCAAAAGTTTATCAGTAAATCATGTTGAGCATGGAATGTAAATTTTTTTTTAAATGATGATTTTTTTTTTTTTTAACCGAAAAATCCCTATGTGCATGAGCTGTGGCATGTTGTATCACACATTTCACTTAAAAGACTCACCCCATGGTGGTGCATAACTATGTTCCAGTTGGCAGCACAGTTCCAACGTGAGTGACCAGTTGTCTGGCTTGCTTTTATATAGATTGCAAATGCTTGGTGTTCAAAGACAAAAGGAAACCAAAGAAATCTGAAACTTGACGTGAAAGGAAAATGTATGTGTTGATTATGTAGCTGTTCCCTTCTTGAGGTGCTAGTTATGTTGCCCAAAAAAACCCCAAAACTAAAACCCCACCCAAAACCAAAAGCAAACAAAGAAATACACCCCCTCAGCGCCCGGTAGCAGTTGCCTCCTCTTGGTGAGTGAGAATTTTTATAGAACTAGGTGCTGGTTGAGGAGAGCACAGGACACCCAGTCTGTCCAGGATTAAAAGTTAATGATGAGACACTGCAGGGATTCACTTTGCTCTTGAATTTATGCAAGGCATCGTGCTTCAAACCCGTATGCATATATAACTGTAATAGATGTTTATGGGTCTGGCTAGGTGAAATGACATACCCACTTTAAGCAGTTGCTTGGAGGGTGAATGGATTTTGTTCCTGTATTCACAGTGCTGATAGAGGTCATCGATAGTAAGCAAACAGCAACAGTTTGCAATAGCCAGTTGCAGGTTTTTTCCTTCTGTTCTCTCAGTAGCTAGTTGATTTTGAAGAAGAAAATATTTTTTTCTTTTGATAGGAGGGACAGGAAGATGGAAAAGATGAAACCCACCGTTTGCAGAGCAAGCTTTGAACCTAATTAAGACGAAAGGATTGTTGAATGAAATGTCAGAGTTTGAAAGGATGAACACTTATTCTGAATGACTTGGAAAGGTTGAGGGCTGAGCGTTACTTGGCTGTTGCTTTTAGTTTTAGTAGGGTCATTTTCAGGATCCCTGTGGCTTGACTGAGACTGGTGCAGATGCTGCAGTGACCGTTCTCCTCGTCCAGCTGTGCGATTGCAGCCCCAGGCACCGACCAAACCATCTGCACCCTTCACTTTACAAAGCTGAATTCTAACAAAACGGAGTTTTTCTCGAGTACTTTCCCAAGTACAAAGTAAGCCCTATGGTGGAAAAGAGCTATTTCCACAACATTCCCTAAACTGCTGACCCTACAGCAGGGGAAGGGAGGGGAGCAGGCACTGGTTACCGAAAAAAACTGGAGTGGATGGGAACACAGTCATCATCTAGGCGAAAAGCTGGAATGGAAGGAGGTGTCCAGTCTTCCGAAGGAAGGGGAACCGACCTCTGGCCTTCCCCTCCAGTAAACAAGAGAATAGTGCAATAAACAGCCGTGTTAGCGTGGTGCATGGCGCACAGAGGGGAGGGTCCATCTCTGCTCTATGTTTGTCAAAGGGCGGTTATAGGCTTGCCTTATTATAATACTTAATCTGCATGCAGATTTATTTTTCTGCTTTCCCGTAAGCTTTTAAACACAAACTACATCAGGAGGTGGTGTGGAGAAGCTGGTAGAGACTTAGCTTCTCTGTAGAAGGCGAGTCTGGCTTCTCCACTATCGTGTTTCCCTGAGTGTGCGATGGATGCCTCCTGGGCATGCTCAGGGTTACGGGATTAATGCTGCCAATATCAGGCCAAGGCGGTAGGGGAAACCGCACACAAACATCATCAGTCAGCAGCCTGAAGCACTAGGTACCAAAAACGAGGTCGCAGGTTAACTGCACTTGTGGCAGGCAAACTGGAAAAGTCATAGCATAGGGATGGAGAAAAATATCACAAAGGGCTTTATTGGTGTAAATCGAATCAAGTCATTAACTTCTGCATATTTCCTAGTTTCTGTTTTGGTTTTGATTGAGATTTCACATCGTTTGTTTACAGAAGGGCTTCTGCCAGTGTTTAATAAGTTCAACCAAGTATTGTGCCAGTGTGTTTGAATTTCAAACCTTGTGATTTAGGACACTACTAAGAATTTAATGTTCTACAGAAAAAGCACATATGCAATTTGAAGAAAACTATTTTGAGCATAAGCAAGGTTACATTAACACGGGAGTAATTCAGATAGATTTGATTTTTACAAAATTAGATTCTCTCAATGGTTTACACTGAAAGCTTATATAGAATCGGCATTGTTTACTTAGTTGTTTGCACTTTTTAAAATTGTCTTTTTAAGTATTATTAGAAAAGCTTTACATCTTCAAAACTTCTCAAAACCCAAGTGGGGTTTCTAGCAATTTTAAAACAATAGAGAATTCACATGTATTTAATATTTAGAACAGGAAAACCTCAGAGATCCGGGGTGATTACTTTCTCAGTAAGTTAGTATTCTGATTTTTGTAAAATATATGTAAATAACAGCTTAACTTTTGTGGCAGTAGATGTATTTTCTTGTGGATAAGTGTTCTAAGGGGAGTTATTTGTATCATCTAAAGGTGGTTGGTTTTCATGTATAGCTTGTCTCTGATATCAGTAACTTGCCTCTGCTGTAGGGAGTGCTGTGCTTTTGGAAATCTCTGTCCATGTTATGCTGTCATGGCAAGAACAAACAAGTGCATCCACAACTGCTGTCAAAACAAAAAATTAAAAGATTGCTTGAAATTTTCAGTTTGTTTTATTGTGTTCTGAAAGTCTGCAAATATTTAAGAATTAAAGAAACACTTGCCTTCATCTGATGTGTAATTAAAATACTGTTACTTGTTGGTTAAAACTTGTTACTGCTGATAATTAGCCTTTGTTCTTAAATTATGACTGCTTGTTTGCTTAAAAACATATGAGCTGTGTATGGCTTTCATTATTTATGGAGACACAGTAATTGTTCTCAGAGTGCAAATTATTTATTCAAATATATTTATGACTGATTACATCCAATAATGATATGACTTTTTATGGTGGATCTGAGTCCTAGTGAAGTCAAATGGCAGTTCCATGTCTGTTTTGGTAGGGTTAAAGTTTTATCCTTTATGTATAATCCTGACATCCTTAAGGAAAATTCCTATTAAATTTAGTGGATGTTTAATAGGGAATTCTGCTTAATTGAAAACACCAGAGTTGGCTTTTATTTTCTTTTCCATTAATTAAATACTCTGTAAGTTACAAATGTTTCTAGTAGTTGGTCTAGTTTTCTAAAACTGAACAGATTCTATATTTCATGGTGAAAAAAACACCCTGAGGATTGTTTTCCTCCTGTGTTAGCTTCTTTTGTGTTGATTTATTTAAAGAAGTCATCATCTGTAATGCATCTGCTTAAGTTCATCGTAAGGTGATTTTTTTGACAATAATGCCCCCTGCCTTGTCAATTAGCTTTTACTTTTGTGAGGGTTTTATGATTGCACCTAAACAATAAAAAGCCTATTTTAAGAAATCTCTTCCTGTGTCTTTCTGATGGCTTTTTAGATTATTGAAGATACCACCCTAATTTGCTTCTTGGGAATTACTTTGAACAGTAAATAATATTATTGAGTGTGGGGTTTTATATTGTGGGTGGGTTTTTTTTTTGTTTTGTTTTTTCTGTTGGGGTTTTTGTGTGTGTGTGTTGTGTGTTTTGTTCCCTCCAACATGTCATAAGGTTTTGGTTCTCAGAGTAGCGTGAGAATGTTTGTCTCTTCAACAAAACTTGTATTAATTTTGAAACAACATCTTAGAGGTATTAAAAGAGTGATGTACCATAATAAAATTTATGCATCTTTTAAAGTCTTTTTAATAAACTAGTTGTAGTTTCTCTTACTATTAAGTTCTGTGAGACTATAAAAAATTAACAACACAAAGGACTGAACTACTTTTAATACATTACATAGATTTTTTTTTTAAAAAACTCTTAAAATGTTGAGGTTTTTTCTTAAAAACTCTTGAAACTCACTTCTTGTCTCTTAGATTACATTTTAACAGATTCCTAAGCCAAAATTGTTAGGTCTGAACCTAGTAGTGTCATTCTGCGGACTGAGAAACACAAAATGTAAACTGAAGTTATCTAAGTGAAGCCTTTGATATTGTAAATTACATTGATTATATGCATGTCAGCTTTTTACAAGCAGAATATTAAAGTATATTACATCTATTAGACTTTTGTTTGGCTTTATACTTTAAATTATGTTTAGCCATACTGCTCATAGAAAGAATGTCATGGTTACTTTTGAGTCATTTAAGATAAATTGCTATAGACCAAGCTGAATGGTGGATTTGTTTTAAAATGAACCAGTACAGTCATTGCTCAAGGCAGAGGAAATGCTTAGGTTGATGATTGCTTCTGATTGCTTGATTTCTTTCAAGATAGCTACGGAGACTAGTGTTCACTTGTGAGTAAAATGGATAAAGGAGTGTTTGAATAGAAGGACTACTGGGAAATGTTTTGTGGTGTTTTTTGACTTTGGTTGCTTTGGTGTTTGTTGGTTGCTTTGTTTTGTTTTATAATTCTCTCCTTATTAAAAAAAAAAAAAGTAAGGGTTTCTTTGCACGTGATTTACCATTATTTTTAAATAACATTAATTGCCTTGGAATGCTGAAGTCGTTTAAAAGTCAAGAAGTTAATCTAGAGTCAGTGTAACTGACTGTAACTTCCTTTCCTACTGGCATTTAACATATGTGCATCCATTTATTTCTGTTTGATTCAAAATTTCTCTAAACCCCCATTAATTTTCTCTTAAAAACATAAACACATAAATGTGTATATCTTGGTTCTTCACCCCCTTGCTCTGGTTTGTTAAAGTAGTGGACATCCATGTTTTGTGTCTAGGTGTGTTGTGTATTAGCTGTAGCATGCTACATTAAAATTTGTGGAAGTTTTAATGTTATGTTGGCACAGTGTGTATAATAGCAATTTAAAGTGAGTACAGCAACTGACTGGATAAATTAGGCTGTGTAATTATGAGGATTTCACAGCTCTTAGATTGTAATTTCTTAATGTTTGCTTAGAAGCGATAGGTGTGTATGTGGAAATCAGTAGCATCCTTTGACTTTTTAGAAGATAGTGTAGTGATCCCAAAGTTCAGATATGTTTTACTTATATGTCATAGCTATTTTTAAAGGTTTTGTGCATGTATGTATATAGAGGGTCAAAAGTGGCAGCCTTGAAAAAGCCATGTTCAGCTGGATAGTGTCCTTGCTACCAGTCGTTGAAAAGACTGCTTTTGCTCCTGCAGCCTTTCCCAATGAAAACTTTTCTTAGGCTTTTCTTGTCGTGTTTTGTTTGTTTGTTTTGTTTGTTCTTTGCTCATTTGGTTGGTGTTTTTACACTTGTTTATCTCAACTGCCTTTAGCTATACAACATGTGGGCATCTTGGGTTAGTCAGTCCGCCAGGCGCTCTCCGGAGCCAGCAGCAGTAAACACAGCCAGCAAGAGTGACTGCTCCCACGTCTTTTAAATGCAAGCTACAAAGTAGCATTAATTTCTCCCTGCATCTCCTGTCAGCAATAGGGGAGACCAGGATTACCGATGTAGGTTGCATTTGCAGTTTCCACACTAATTGAGGTAGGATGAAATCACTTAGTTGAAGATGTCTGTGTTTTAAAGCAAGCTTTTAAAGCTTGGGTGTTATAAACCTGGCCCAAACCACAGAGAAATCAGTGTAAAGATTGCTTTACACTGTAAAGATGTTTACACAGAGGCTCACCTGAGAAGTACGGATCATGAAGTGCAAAAGTACTAACGTATATGGGAACATCTGAGGCTCACACAAAGACAACAATAGTCTGTAATCACTCCTGTGCTGCTAGTTAGACAATAACAAATAACTTCGCTGAAGTATAGGTTTGACGACAGCAGATAGTCTGGTAAGTGTGTTCACGTTGGCATGGAGTTGTGCTGTTGCTTGGTAGCAGAGGTGCAAATATGGCCCCATAAACTAGCACCGTTTAGGAAAGATGTTTGATAATGAGAAATCCCTTTAGAAATCGGTGTAAAAGGATGAAGACAGTATTTGGAGTTATGTTACTATCTATTTTTTTTTCTTTCAGTTTATATTTTTTTCAAAATAGATGGTCTCTTTTTTTTTTTTTTTTTTAAATCAGTGACAACAGCCCAAAATTGTGTATAGGTGTATCAAAAGCAGTAATTAAAAACCCACAAACATAGACAATTCTTGCACACAGTGAAGAGCAATTCACTCTGGGAAGAAGCGCATTACAAGCTAACAGTGGGGAAATACTTTCCAAAATAATATTTGCTGCTAGGTTGTGGTTTTTTTTTGTTTGTATTGACACCTAGATTTGCCTGTCTTAGTTCAATAAAAGTTCTTTAGGAGTGTTGTTTTTGTTTGTTTGTTTTTAAATTTCACTAAATCAATTGTAGAAATAGTTAAGGGAAAAAAAAACCCCAACAACCCAAGCCCCAGACTAAGTCCCCACCTTTGATTTTAATGTATGTGTTCCAGGAGAGTAATGCAATAGCCTGATTCCGTAGATTAGGAATGATTCAGTGTTTTGTTTACATTATTTGTCAATCTCTTCAGCATCCTAGAGGAGAACACTTCCTTCCTGGCAGATGGCAGCCCCAGGGCCATGCACCTGCCGTTACAAGCACTCAGCACTAGTAATCTACCCCAGCATCGCTGTTGACAAGAGGCTAATGATCGGAGGCTGTCTGCCTGACAGCCTAAACAAAATAGGAACATATTTGTCCTTCAGCGAGAGTCTGTGAGATTTTAGGGAGGACAGTCAGAATGATACACTGAAGAATTATAGTGGAATTTAATTTAGACCTCTTTGGCAGTGTTTGCAGTGTGAGCCACTTTTTGCATCATCATTATCTCAAAAGCAGCCGTGTCTCAAAGAAGGGATTTTCTGTTTTCTCCATCAAAGTGATAGCTGACTTTATATTAATTGCTCTGTGTGGATGGGAGAAAGATTGCATGATTTAGCTGGCCCTGCTACAGTCCTCTGCAGGAGAGTCTGCCCTCATTGGAAGCTGGAGGTCGGTCATACTTTGACAGTGCTCTGTGCTGTGCTGATTAATGGGTCCAAAGCAATGTCCCTTTAGTTGTTTATGAGTGATGTGTTGGTGCTTGCATAATGCATTCCTTTTTCAGTCATTTAATTTGTATATTATATGTTTCTATTAACACCATTAGACCAGAATTTTCTATTTTATCTTTTGTTTGTTTCTCTTATGTGTTTATATGTGTCTGTTTTTCTTTGAAATGAGTGTGGGCAATGTTTCTAGGGGACGCTAGCGAAGGCGAGGGTATCTCTGAAGTAGGCCAGGATGTTCTTTGCTAAATTTAAAAACTACCCAAATATTACCCAGAGTTTGTAGAGTATTAAGCAGGATTACATGACGCAGGGATTAGACATTGTTGAGCAGCTTGTTTTTGTTTGAAGGGGTCAGAAATGGAGGCACTGGGGCTTTACTGTGATGCCAAAATAGCAATCTTGCTGATACTAGGAACAGCAGAAGTTTCTTAGAAACAGTAGGGCACAGTGGAGAATTTTCCTAGCTTGGCCAAGTGATGCTTTAGTAAAACTTGTTTGATACATGCTGTGATGATGAGTGTAAGGTATGAACCTCACTGTTCCATTGGGTCTCTGTTTCCAATTCTGTTCTACAGATGCTTTAAAACAGACTAAGAATAACATTGTAAGTGCAATTGAGACAGAGAACTTCTCTTCAGTCAGAGAAAAATCAATACATCATTCCACTAACATTGGGAAAATCATGTAGATTAAATATGATCTAATCAGTTTTAAATTTGCCTCCTGCATTGTGTCCTCCCAGGCAGTATATTATTTTTAAAGTGTTGAAGGCTGTCCTAATGTGGGATTTAACCCCTCATTAAAATGGGTAGCATTGTCTAATTACTCTATGGCATCAGAATTTGAAAGATAATCTTTTTTTCTTTGAATCTAGGCCTTTGCTCAGAAGTCACAAGGATGAAGGAACAAGTCATCTGACAGTCTCCCTTGGGTTGGAGAGTCAGGCTTAACTGTTGTGTAGGAGGGCAGTAGTGTTGAACTACTAGTGTTGAAATAAGATTAGAATCGAGAAACAGCTTTCTAGCCAGTGCAAAACCTTTTTATATCACCAAATTAGCTATGTCATCTGCTGCAGTCTCTCCAGTGCGTGAATTATTTCTTCTGTATGCTTTATCATTTTTTCTGATAGTTTGTTTTTTTCTTTTTCCAAAACACCTTTAAGTAATTTTAGTTTACTTTAAAAGGCAGGTGACAGGTGATGTGTCCAACCAAAATTTTCATTGATCCTCAAAAAAAAAGGCTTCTTGCAAAGGAGTTACGAGATTTGGGTCTGGAAGGTGCAGGTAAAATTCTTGTTTAAGGAAACTGCACTCTGCTGTGCTGTAACATCTTACAATGTAAACATTTGGAAAAGCTTATAGGAGGATGAACTTGAATCTTTTGCAACAGTCTTGAGCAATTATTTCTACCAAATTAATGTAATATAACTATAATAATACCATCTCTTTAATGTAACAGAAAGAAAACACGCTCTTGTAACAATCTTGCATAGAAACTATTGCTCAAGATTGGTAATGGTGATTAATTGTAAAAGCTTGTGAACTTTGAAAAGTCACTTTATAATAAAATTATTTACTACTACTTAGTTTTAATCTAGCATAAAACTTTGAACATTGGTATTTGGAATCAGTAATTTAGTGCAAAGGTACATAATTCCTTCAGTGGCAAAGTTACAGAATTAGTGCTCATGATTGTAACAGTAGTTATCAAGAAACAGCTATGTTGGAGAAGCATTAGGCAGAAACGTATAAATATATGATTCTGAGACTTAAGAGAATTAACCATAAACTTAAAATGGTTAGCAGGTGTAGTTTTCTAATCCTAATAGTCTAGCAAATACCAGAGAGATTCAAACGTACACCAGTGCTAGGATAATACTGCTTTCTTTTGGATATCTACTGAAAGTGAATTTACTACAGTTGTGTTTTAAATGTCAAGTGAAAATACTGATGACATAAGCTTTTAACTGTAAGTGATGTATTTTAAAACAAATAGTAGATTGCATGGATTCTGAATAAATAAATTGATAATACTTGATTGTTGAATGTTAGCCAGTAGGATGATTTCCAGATACAAATGCACCAATATATTTCAGCACTCTTAAGTGATTTATAGTCCAGGCCCTATTTGGAGGAATGCTCAAGTGACAATAAAAGCTTTCTAAGATACAGTAATGTGAGATAGTCCATCTGTTACTTTAAAAAAAAAATAAAAAAATTTTGGACCCTGATGGTAGTGAAATAACTGGACATTCTGTTATTTGGGTTTTAGTAGAACTAATATTCAGCCCTCAGGAAGTAAATTGATGGACTTTGATTTTAATAAATGTATAATCCACTCTGCTAGGAAGTGGAAAGAATAGACTTAGATCTTGAAGTCTGAGTGAGCTTGAGTGGTCACACTCTGGTGCATCTTAATGTAGAGGAAGCTGGCCCGTGTTATGAATTGGCTATGTAGGATGTTTAGATATTACACTGGTGTTTGTTTGAATCATTGCAGGAGGTCATTTAGTTTTCTTCAGGTGTCATATTGCTCCCCAAGTCTTGAGTCTGCTTCATTGGCCAAAAACATGGCAAGCTTTAACTTGCCATGCTAGCCATATGCATTCTCTGTTGTTATAGCAAGAGAAAATATTGCAACATTTTCTGTTCTGCTCACTCTTTCAGTATGTGTTCCTTTTTT
>VWZE01000363.1:61687-141260 GCA_013396675.1 Eubucco bourcierii | reverse complement strand
AAAAAATCTGTGTGTCAACCTAGTGATACATTTACAGGTAACTTGCAGCATAAGTTTTCTTCTCCCAAGAATACTGGAGAAAGTTGGCCAGCAGGTACCAGGCTTTTGCAGGGTTCTGTAGAAATGCTTGGGCAAGTTGGTTTTGAACCTTTCCATCATGCTCTCACATAGTAGATAGGAAACATAGATATGGAGGAATTGCAGTTCCTGTTGCTATGGATCTCAGTATGTAGGGAATAAAGGAGGGACAGTATATGGTGATACAGGAACTGTGAGTCTTAACTGTACATGGAACTAAGACTTCAGCTCTATTGGGTGCATTCAGCTAATGCGACAGGTTCAGAACAAACTGAAGGAAATCATTTTCTTGCAACCTGTGAAACTACAGGATTTTCATGAAGGGGAAGGTGAGTTACAGGAGGTCCTTGATAGGTAAATCTTTAGAATCTACAATTTAGGGAACTCTCTGTATGCTTGTCTATAGTCTAGCAGAAAGCTGCTGTGCATTCAGGGACGTGGATGGCGGTAAACCAGTGGCTCAGAAGAAGCTATTGGACTTTGACATTGGCCATTGATATCTAGATGACAGTTAGGTTCTCCCTTGTGGGTCTTAACCAGAAGTCTGATTATACCTCTTCCACCTCCCCTCACTGTTACTGAAATAGGTCCACCAACATTCATGCATTTCAGCTGGTAGCTGTGTGATAATATCAAGCTCTTGAAAGAGCTGCTTTTCTGTCAGACCTTGTTGCTGTTGTTAATGACAACTGGTATATGCCAGAAGAGGGACAAACACACCTTTGACATCTCAACCAAGCAAACTTCCCAGGATATGTTCACTCCTAAAATGGTTACCAAGTCGTACACCTCACAGACTCTCAGGTCTTTCATAACTGTTATTAATCTGATCCTAACATGAAATAACGTGGAAGAATTGTTGCTTACAAGTGCTTGTTTTTCCTTCTTGACTATAAGGAGCTAGAATGACTAGCTTCTCATAGGGCAAATAGGTCAGAGATGGAGGGGTACACATTTGGCATGGCAGAATTTAACTGAGTATTGTCTAGTGCGTGCTGTAGGGGCAGACATACTTCAATTGGTTTTATTATGTTTCTAAAGATGAAGTTGGTAGGTCATTGAGTGTATTAGTCACCACCTCCTTGCTCCCTCACCCTCTAAGCCTCATTTTACATACCAAGTGGTGTCACTGGAGTTTGGTTATTGCTGTCAGTCTGCTCCTGGAGAGAGCTGCACTCTCTGCTTGGTGTGTCGGAAGGAGTTGTAAAAATCAAGACAGCCACCGATCTGAATCAGTTTGCAGTTTTGGATCTGCACTGCTTAAAGGTGTGATGGTTGTAAGATGGGAGGCAATTCCAGTTGCATGATAATGGTCATCAACCAGGAACGTGACTTGTTCTATGATGCTTAAATCTTGTGCATGTGAACTGTTGAGTGGCTCTTTGGCTGGCTGCCACGGTCTAATCTTTTCAGTGGCAAATTTTCTATGTAGTTCCCACATCTGCTTCTGTGTGTTTCTGTCCCTCTTACAAAATCCCAATGGAAGGCCAAAAGGACTAAACTTTTTTTGCAGCATTTTGTCTGCTCAGAGAAAGCAGCTTGATTTTATGCAATTTCATGCAATGTTTTTGAACAGTTGTATACTCAGCTTGCAAGGGAGAGGATAATTGAACAAATTTCAGATAGTACTATGTTGAAGGGTTTTTTGGTCTAATTTGTTTTATTCTTCATCATGGGATTAAATCACATCTATACAAACTTATTTAATAGTACACTGTGGCTGTGGCTCTGAAATTAAGAGATATAATAGCAACTGTATTAAATTAATTCTGGAAACATGAGCATGTCTCGTTTCTTAATTTTAAATTTGAATTGCCTATTTTTATTATAATTGATATGGGAAATGTATTTCTGGACCTTGAGCTATAAATTCATTGTAATGACATTTGTGAATTTAATCCCTTATTTTCCACATAATTACATTTTAATGTTTAGTTATTCATACTAAAAAAAAAATATAGAATAACCTTGACAAAATTATATGAACTACAAATTGTATCAGATTCTGAAATCAACTAGGCATAGCCCTCTTCATCCTCTCTACGCTTTCTGTAGACTCTGCTTAAACTCTCATGTAAAATTGTAGATATGTTAGTCATGTAAACATATAAAATACAGATTACTTTTATTTTTAGTTTATTTGGAGAAAGGTTGATGCTTGTTACAGATTGTGGGGATCTGCCCATGTCATGAGAGAAGCATTTTATCCTCTCAGGTGCATTGCTAGGACATTAAAAACAAACAACCAACCAACAACAACAAAAAGTACTTGCAGCTGCTGCTGACACACAGCATCTTTTCCCAGGTAATCTCATGTTTTGTTTGCCACTTTAGAGGAGAACATCTTTCTGCATGGTTATCTGAATGCAGTTAAAGATGTTACCATTTTTATTTGTTTGACTTGAATCAAATGTACTATAAAAACAATTTTAATATAGATAACTGGCTGCAGAATCCCTACTTTACTATTTCAAATAAATGCAATGATTTTTGTTTTGGTTTATGATGGCTGGATGGTTGGTTTTCTAAATTCATAAAGTGACAGAGGCATATCTAAATAACATTATGTGCTGTTTCATACTGGAATCACATATCAAAAAAGCCTTGTTTCTTGGGGCAGCATGTCACCAATTATGATCAACAATGACTTGTTTAAAAAAAAAATAATAACATGGCTTTTTTGTGTCATGGTTTGACTTGTTTTTCTGCCAAACCTAGAAACATTTTACTTTGGATGCTTATTATTCATGGGCTTTGTAAACTGCTAAGCATTCTGCTTTGTTTTCCTGTGCAGTGTTGGTAAGGCATGTGCTTAAGCTCTGAAACATTTCCTTGCCACCATGGCTAAGCCTGCCTTTCTTTGGCAGGAGTTTGTATTCCCTGGAGTTACTTGTTATTACTAAATCACAGGATATAGGACACAAATCATAGAATCAACCAGGTTGGAAGAGACCTCCAAGATCATCCAGTCTGACCTATCACCCATCCCTATTCAATCAACTAGACCATGGCACTGTGCCTCATCCAGTCTTTTCTTGAACACCTCCAGGGACAGCAACTCCACCACCTTCCAGGGCAGCCCATTCTAATGGTTCTCTCTGTGAAGAACTTCCTCCTAATATCCAGCCTATACCTCTCGTGGCACACCTTGAGACTGTGTCCCCTTGTTCTGTTGCTGGTTGCCTGGGAGAAGAGTCTGAACCCCACCTGGCTACAACCTCCTTTCAGGTAGTTGTAGACAGCAATGAGGTCACTTTTGTACCTCCTCTTTTCCAGGCTGAACAACCCCAGCAATATCAGTTCAAATGTCAGGTTAATGTTCCAGAATTTTGACTCCGTCTTTGGCTCTTTCATGAGCAGTTTTGAATGGGCGATGATTCCATAAGTTATTCTGTTATCTTTGTCAAGTTTACCTGTGTTCTTCATATGTACCACTCATTACATTGCTTAATGAGAGTCAGGTCAATATTTGAGTCCTACTGTGCACTTCTCCGGTAGCACCCTGGCACTTACATTAGGATACTTGGCCAGATTTGTGACCTTACCATGCATGGAAGTACATCCTACAATCCCTCCCATAAAGAAGCCTTTGCAGTCTGCAGGGCAGTAAGAGACCATCTTTCTTTGTCATCAGTGCCAGATCAACGTGAATTTATTGCCATCAGGACCCCTGCTGCACCTTCCCGCCTCCTAGATGTTGCGGGAGGCCCTGCAATTGGGATTTGGTTCTTTGGGTTGTGCCATCTAATGGCCTGGCCCAATGCCCACAAGATGCATGTGGTGTTAAACTCCAGATTTGGTTGTATCAATAGGATAGCTTCTCCAAGAAAAGTTATTTAGCTGGATCAGAGCCCTAATCGATTTGGCAGGCAGTGTGAGAAGGGGAAACAAAGGGACAAAGCCACGGAGTGATGTGCCTGGAGCGACGTGCCTGAAGTTAGGGCAGAAGCCCGTGGCAGAGCTGGGGGTTCTGTGTCCAATATCTGATCCGTTCTGGCAGTTGTGCTGCCAGTGGAATAAATTTACTGGTCATGAATAACCAACAATGTGTTTTGCCATGAACCACATGAATAGCTGTTTCTGTCTGTGTGCTTGTTAGCAGATGAGAGTTATTTTTGGTAATTAAGAACATTTTTATTCATTGCTTAGTGACTTTGAAAATTAATAAGCAAACTAGATCTTCTTTAATTGACTAACCATTATACTGTCTTCACAGTATATTTAGCAAAGCTTTGAGTATTCGGTAGTTTCGTAGCAATTTGCCTGTGTTTATTATCTGGTTTAGCCAGTGGAATTGGATGACTCAAAGTAGTTTTGGACACTTAGCAGTAATCACAGATGTTTTTTCTTAATAAAACCCCAAACCCAAGATGAAACTTCAGTATTGTCACAGTGCTATGCTTTATATTTTGATCCATGTGTGCCCTTGGTTCTCAAAGAGTATATGTCTGTCCTGTAGGGGTTTTGTTCATTTTCTGTATAAATACAGTGTGTACTGGTGTGATTTGCTGTGTAAGTAGAATGTTGACCTGAGACTTGAGATAACTCAAAAAGTAATAATCACTGAAGTAAGAATTAACAATTCTATTGGTGTTATCGTGGATGCATTTTTTTACTTCAGCATGAAACTTGCAGCTTACTTCTTGCAAGAAGGCTTCCTCTGAAGATAATTTTGCTATTATGTGGATCAAGTGGCAGCAGTAGTTATTTTTCCTTTCTTGATTCAAATATTATTCAAAATGTGTTTCAAAGCTGATTGAAGTCAGGGGAAATTGTTTCATTATTGAAGACTTTTGAGTTAGGTTTTGAGTTACAGGTCAGCATTCTAGCCTCATTGGATTAAATGTTTATTGAATCATAGGCTCTTAGGCGTGCGCTAACAGTCCCATCCTCCCCCTATGAAGCCAGTTTGCAAGTGCTTTGAAGCGTTGGCCACTTCACCTGCTCCGGTTTGATTCTGTTTGGAAAGTATCTGTCTGGAAAGCACCTATTGTGCTATAAGAACAACAGCAGGTTTACTCACCTGCTGATAACCCTCCCTGATGACTGCTGCAGGCTTGGCATAGTTCTGGAAACACATGTGTTCTTTGCATGTGCAAAAATATGTTTCCCTATCTGAATGCATGATTTTTTTAATGTTCTGTTTTATGTTGTTTGGTTCTTTTGGGGTTTTGTTTGTTTAACTTTATTTGGCTTTCATTATCATGTAATCACTTTTGGGCACCTGAACTTAGTTGTCAAATTGATTTCCATTTGGAAGAGAAAAGTAGTAACACAGAGTCAGTATGTAAAGACTCGAACTCTCCCTTGTTTGCCTATGTAATCCATTTGTCTTGCTTCCCAAACAAAAAGTGAGAACAAAATGGTTTAAGTGGCTTTTCCTGAAACCAGGGATCTCTGCTTTCTTCTGAGAACCATCTATCCTACCACATGTTCTCCCACACATTCCTACTGGATGGTGATGGCAGTTCTGGGGATCACTTGATTGCATCATAAGCCAATTCAAGTTCAAAACCTTCCCAGCCCAAGCAACGAAAGCTTGTTTATTGAAGACTGAACGGGTAGATTTTACTTGATTTGTGATCAGAAAAGTGGTAGCAAATAGACGTCAGTGAGTAGGAGCAATGTGATGCTGTCCTTTTGGTCTTGGCAGGCTATTAATTTATTTCAAGATGTGCCATGAAATAAATATATCCTAAGTGTCTGATCATCTAGTGGCTCAGATTGACTCCCAACAGGACTAATTCCTTAAGGAAACCTTAGCTTTGAGAGGTTCAATAGCAATAAAGCAATTCTCACATATATGTAGGGTGTGTCAGATTTTGGTTTTGTGTAGACATGAAGGAAAAGCCTTTGCATTGGTTTATCAGAAGCTTATATGGTTTGAAACTTGCACAGGTGTGCATGATGCTTACTTTGGCATGCAGGTTTCATGTGTAATTTCTTTTAGTTTTATGGTCCCAAAGGAATTAAAAATATACAGGAATATTGACTTCTTATGATATAATACTTTGTAGACATTTCTGAGTAGCAGTTTGGAACACTTTCTAAAGTATGCTAAGTAACTTTTAGGAAAACTTGTGTGATACATCTTCAAAGTAAAATTTTCATTTATCTTGTAAACTTGGGCACAGCAACATAGAACCAAAAAAAAAAAAAACAAAACCAAAGTCTGAGCTACTATAAGAAATAAACACTATTAATAGCACAGTATGAACTTAGTGGTGTATGGTGACATCACATCAGGATTTACCACATGGCTGGCACCTTTCAAAGTGAGGTGCCGATGTTTCATCATGTAACATTTACAGTCTCAGTGTTTTAATCACTACTGCATGTGCGTTGCTGCTTTCCAAATACAGCAAACAGGAGAAATCTAAGTGATAAGCAATAAGCTAAAGAAAAGCTGATGTCTTAATTTTTTATTTTTTAAATAACTGTGTCAACAAATCATCTTAATGAAGGAGTTAACCAGTATAATAATGTACTTTGGTGGTCATGGCACATACTACCTATTCATTCCTTGCAGTGAAAAAATAAAAATTCGCAGAATGACAGAGGTCAGAAGGGAGCTCTGAAGATCATCTAGTCCAACCTCCCTGCTAGAGCAGGTTGCACAGGATTGTGTCCAGGCAGGTTTTGAATGACAGAAATGCAGACTCCACAACCTCTCTGGGCAACCTGTTACAATGCTCCACCACCCTCAAAGTAAAAAAGTTCCTCCTCATGTTTAGATGGAACTTCTTATGTTTAAGATTGTGCTCTTGTCCTGTCACTGGGCACCTGTGAAAAAAGGCTGTCCCCATCCTCCTGACACCCACCCTTTGTTTATAAGCATTGGTAAGATCACTCCTCAGTCATCTTTTGTTTAGGCTAAAAAAACCCCCAACTCCATCAGCCTTTCTTCATAAAAGAGATTTTTCTAGTCCCTTAATCATCTTTGCAGCCTGTGTATCCTCTGGAGCGGTTCCCTGTCTTGTTATATGGAAAGAGTTGACGATGGACTTTAAAATAGGATGGGTCACTTTGTCATCAGTTTCTGTTTTACTACATTGATTCACTGTGACTGTTTAAAGCAGTTTTGCACTCAGTAGCAAGGAGGAGTTTTCTTCTATTTGCATGTTTACCCACTTTTTAATTTCTGGAATAAGAGTTACTTAGCAAATAGAATACCTTGATCAGAAGTAGGTTCTTTCTATGCTTTGGTTATGTTTTAAGAGCACTCTTTACTTAAAGACATTGTAGTTTAAAGAACCTCATTTGTAATGTCTGGAAATGGAGAGGTTTTGATAATGCCTAACTGAAAAAGCAGTTGAGTTTACTTTCTGTAAGCCCTTTTCCTTCCCACCTGTGCAGATGAGCATGGTCACAACTTGAACTAGGGGAATTGTTGGGTTTTCTAACCAGTTCTGTCTCCTCTGGTTTACTCATCTGAAGAACCACAACTGCAAAAATTCTAAGCCCCAGGAGATGGTACTGGATTGAGTATTCCCTTTATTCCTTCTGCAATACCTTATAATGTATACAAATATAAAAACAGTTATTGTGTTGCCTTTATTTTTTCCTTAATGAAAACCTGTTCTGAATAACCTCACTGGCATTTTGTGTTGTTTAAATCATGATTGTTTTTTTGGCAGCTTTTATTGACTGACTTTCATTTTTCTTTTCAGAGTGAAGGAGTTAGTTTTCTCACCATGACCTCAAACAACAGAGTGCAACATTCAAAGAAGCTGCTCAGCATATACCTTTTGTGGTTTTTTGGTTTTTTTTGGTTGTTGTTGTTTTTGTTTTGATTTGGGATTTTTTGTTGGTTTTTTTTTTTGTAACCGAAGCTGCTTAAGGTTTACTTTTTTGTTGTTGTTATTGTTGGTCTAGACAGTTACTTAACTGTTTTGGACTAAACTGTGCAACAAATCTGGGAGGAAGGGAAAAAGCAACCTGCCTAACTCGTTACCTACCCATGGCATCTACGGTATCATTTTGCTGCTGTTTTGACAGAAGTTGGAGATGCTCTTTAGATCATAGGAACTTTTCTGCCGGCCTCTTAAGGGCCAATGCCTTCATTTCCTTTTTCTGCAAAGAGAACTGTATTTATTTTTCAGCATATTAAGAGATTCTGTAACACCTGCTGAAGCAGTAAGATCTGGTATTTACTGGCATAATTTCAAGCCTACCACAGTACTACCTCAGTTCAAAGTAAAGCTGGATTTGCGGTGTTGGTGTACGAAAGGACCTCCTCTGTCTCTATGCTGAGTCTCTCAAGAATGGTAGTCGGCCTTACTGAACTTGCAATGCATACAGCTGCTGCTGCTGGCTTGTGAATCACTAGCCACAGGGTTTACTTCTCAGACAAAGCCTAACCAGGGCGTCGAAGAGTCTAAAATGGGACGAAACTCTGTGGATTGGACTTGGACAGAAGATTCATAGTAGTTAAGAAATACAAAATGTGTAACTGAAGCAAAGTAAGTCAAAACCATCAAACTGTATTGGGGGGTATCTCTCTGTACCTTTGACACACTTGTTTAATCCTCTCTATGTAGGTGTTTAAGTAGGTAATTCAGATTGCAAAAGCCTCTTCTCCTATCTACTAGCTCGATTTGGTCAGCTAACCCTCTTCTTAGCTGCAGTTCTTGTAACCAAAAATCCACATAGGCATGCTAGGAATGCAGGGATGATAATGGGGATCAGGCAGATTCAAGCGCTAATATTAACACAGTATTATCTTGCCGTCTAGAAACTCTTGATATTTGCCTTTTAACAGGAAAGCACCATTGCAGCTGCAGGCATTATTACAGGGAAGAAGGACCATTGCAGTCACTTATCCTGATTTCTTTCCGAGGCTACCCATGCATCACATTTCTAATAGCCTGAAAATCCAAGTGATGTGGCAGCTACTGTCACAAATGTCACATACAGCTGTTGCACCAGACTAGCAGAATGTCATGCCACCTCGCTTCTCCCTCTATAATAATCTGTTGAAGAGTTCATTTACATTTTAATGATACCTTCCCAGTGCCTGCTCTGACAGACATTGTAACTATTGCTAAGTTATTTGAGTTATGCGAGAGGTTGATTATTTTTGGGTTTGCCTTTTTCTGTTTGTTTGTTTTTAATCATTGTGCTTGGTGGAACGTGTACTTCACTATTAACAATGCATTATCTTTTGGGATTTTTGGTTTTTTTCCTGAGGAAGACGAGAGTCAGTGTCTTACAAGTGTAATGAATGGCAGTGCGTCTTCCTATGTGCTGAGTTTTTAGAACTGAGGATTGTATTACAAGACAAAGATGAATGTAAGCTAATTCTTTCCCTACCCCACGACACACTTATTTTTCAGTGTAATTTTGGGGGTCTTAAATCACAGCAATGCATAGACGAATACAATGTTAGATCTAAAATCAATTTAAATAGTCTGAGTTTGGGTTTGGTTTTCAGTTGTGTTGGGTTTGGTTTTTTGTTTTTTTTTTTTTCAAATAATATTTTTTATGGTTCTAAGACATTCTAAAATGCTGCTTGTTCAAATCTGGAATTAAAAAAACAAATAACTTTGACATTTTCTGCCTGATGCCCTCCCCCAGCACTGAGTGTGGGACCTGCTGAATTCAGTGTTTTGAACTTCAGATTAGAAGTAGCCCTCTGTACCAATTAAAAAAAAAAATCAAGCCACTAAAAGAAATGGCAAAAACGCATACAGCAACTTCAAAACAAAAACTTGACAGTATAGTAAATTCTTCTTTATCCTGTATATTTCACAAAGGCATATGCAATACTTAACATTCTTAATTTAGTTTACAGAATGGAACCAAAACGTATAAATGTTATGTTTGCTAAAACTTCACAATGTATATTGGGTCTTTGTACATTTTGCCTGACTTACCTTAAATTTAAAATATTTTTTGCTATATAACCTTAACAGTTATTAAGCAGTGTTTTCTTTTTGAGTACGTACTGTTTCTGGATATCAAGATGTTAAATATATTTCTTGCTATTGTGATATGACAAGAGACTTAACTTATCTTGCTGTGTCTTCCAATGTACACGCTGTATATAAGGATAAATGTGATGCTGCTGGAGACCAGATTAAGTGGAACTAGACTAGTGTATTGTATTTAGTCTGTATTGATCATGGATGCTCTCCTTAATAGCCATATGCAATAAAATACATTATTTATGAAAGGAGTAAAGTATTTGTGTGCTTGTCTTCTCTAGGAGTAGTGTGGTTTTCTGGTTGCTTGCATAAAATCAGTTTATTCCATCTGTTAAATAGAATCATAGGATGGTAAGGTTGGAAGGGACCTCAAGGATCACCTAGTTCCAAGCCCCTGCCATAGGCAGGGACACCTCCCACTAGTACAGGTCACTCAAGGCCTCAGCCAACCTGGCCTTGAACACCTCCAGGGAGGGAGCATCCACAACCTCCCTGGAATCTCAGTGATTTGCATGTACTTACCTGCTTTCCTTTTAACACATACGACACTAGTGAAAAATCATTAAATAATTTAAAAATCTTGTTTAAGAACAAAAAGTCCAGTATTTTAAAGGTGAAGTTTATATATTCAAGGAAACAACTAGGAGCAGAATTTGGTCTTAATTTTTAATTCCTATTTTAAAAGTGAGTGAAGAATTGTGAGAGTCATTCTGACAGCATATTTTGTGAGAACTGACTTGCCCTGTACACGTCCTATAGTCACATACACTGGTACAAGATGAACAAGAGCCTAATGCATCCACTGGTAGGAGTGCAGGGGCTCCTGGGCGCAGTCATACACACCATAGGGTCACTGTAGCCTCATCTTCTCCTGGTCAGTAGGAATGTCATTTACACTTGCGTAAGTGATCCTGTTCCAGTGTTCTTTGTACCAAGATAAATGACCCGTGTGAATGCCATAGACTTATGATACTGTGGTGATGATGGGCAGGACATAAAAACAGTAGATTGGTAAAAAGCTTGGTGTCCATTTTGTAGCAGAGTCTTGCTGAGATCTCCTTTGCGTAAGTGAGAATGTCTGAGTGGTGCGTCTTGGTTGATCCCATGCAAGTCCTGCTGCTGCAGGAGGAGATATGATGTCTCTGTGAATCAAATTAAAAGTCATTTGAGTTGTCTTGGGGGACACATTATACTCTTCTGGTCAGATCTACCATTAAATGAGTTGACACCTTCATGGTTACCTTATGTTGTGGCAATGGTTGGAGGACCATACTCATAGAACTTTATCTTAAAAAACAAAATTTTGTTATTGTGGCAAGCTCAGTTTCTTTCTCTGAAAGTGGCTTGACGAGAAGTTCTCTTTGTGGCTGCAGCAGAATCATTCTGTGACTGCTGCAGTGCTCATGTAAGCCTCAGAGTTCAGACATAAGTCACAGATCATACATGTGCTGCTCAGGACAGAGCAGTCAGTTCATTCTCTCATCTGTCTTGACCATCTTGTCTACGAGCTTTGTGTGACTCTGAATCTTACATTGCCTACATCCTTGAAGAGGAAGAGCAATTGCTTTAGCCTGCAATCACTCTGGAGAAATACAAATATCCAAAAGTAACTTCTCCTTTTCTGCTGTCAGTGGGGTGTGCAAGTGATACTTTATGATACCACAGAATGTGTTTGATAAGCTATCTTGAAGGCCAGTGTCAGATTCTCTGGTGGATTCAACTTTGGGTAATCAGATGATAAAGGAAACCATTGAATACTTGGCCCACCTGAAGCACAGGCTGGTGTGATGTAAACCGCTTCCAAGCGGAGTGACATTTGCACTGACTTGAGAGTGGTGCTCTGGAGTCCTTGTCCACTGACTACAAGACTTCAAAGCAGTACACAGCTTTCAGCCTTCTTGGGAACCTTAGTTTACATTTTGTGGTACACGGTTCAGGGAAGGGCTGATATATGTCCAGGTGTGACTGAAGCATCAAATGAAGTTACCTTGATCACTTAGCTGTGCCTTGAAGCTTAGAAGCATTCCCAAATTCTTCAGCTGAAAGTGGCCCTAGACACCACTATAGAAGACATAATTTTTCAATAGCATTTAAATAATGAATGCAGGATGAACAGCTTGCCTTCTTCAACACCTATTCCTACTGTTCAACTTGCCCGACTTTTTGTTCTCAAAGACTGTGGGAACAAGAAAGGATTCCAGTCTTTGCTATAGTAATTCTGTACTCATTTGTCAGTTTTCTAAGTGAGAAAACGCAACCTGGAGTGTGCTCTTAGGAGAGCCACTGCTGAAGAACAAATTTGGCCAGAAATACACACCTTCCTGCTTTGTGGGAGACAAGTCGCCTACCAAACCTTTCAGTATATTACTACCGCTTCAGTCATTCCCAGATTACTTTTCCATCTTTAGCCAGCTCTTGCAGAGGCATCAAGATGTCTTGCAAGACTTGCCTGACTTGCACTTGGTTTTGCCGGGTGGACAAGTCTGTGAAAAACTGTGCACAGAGGTTATATTCAAGAAATGGGTAGTTTGCTTTTTAGAAATCCTAAATATTTAACTGGCAGTTGATGACAGGTACTTCTTATTTACTGGTACAATTTGTGACATTCGGTGGGATTCTGACTTCTGGAAACAGGACTTAACTGAAGTACCTTAACAGCATACCAAAATAGGAGGGGCAGAAAAGGTCACCATTCACTTTTGAAGATACAGATCCCTGTGGAGATTGAACATTTAAAAAGAAAAAGAAGTGTCATGTGTCCAGTCTATATGCTAAACCAGTTGTGTTTTACAGTGTTCAAGCTAGGGATGGATAAGCCTGTGGGATAGGTATGACACATAACATTGCTTCATATGAACCACGGCCTCATAAATTTTTTTGGTATTATTAGGCAGCATAGTGTCATGTGCTGAGCATGTGGCTACCAAAGGCTTTTGAAAAGACTGCTTGATCCTTAGTATTGCTTTACAGGACTTCTTTGCATCTTCTCTTTTCCCCTCTGCTTAAAGTGGGTAGTACACACAATCGTAAAAATGCATCAGGAAGTGCTGAACTGAGTGTGGAAGGTACATGTAGAAAGTGAGGAGCACTAGTGCCAAAATACTAGCTATGACACAAGGAAGAAGATACAAATATCAGACTATGCTTACACGTTGTAAATGCAGGAGGCAGAAGATTGAATTAGACACACCTTGAAACATCCATTAGTACAAATAATGAGGATGGCCTAAATAAAAGAACAGGATACCCTTACTTGCAAAAATGCTTGCTGCAGGTGGACCAGTCAAATTGAAGTCCCAGATTTGACAGGAATGAAACATTAATATTTCATTCTGTCTCAACCTTTGAAGTTTCTGCTACTGCTCCTAAAAATAGTTTCCCATCTCATTAACTAAAGATTCCTGTCTGAAAATGTAGGTGTACCCGACAATGCAGTTATTACTTTCCCATTCATTCCTTAGCCTGAGTAATCTGTATTGCAGAGGTGAACATCCAAAGGCCTATCATTTTACCTTGGACAAACTCCAAGATGGAAATATTGCCCAAGCCAAAAGCTGCAGACTTAGTTCTTATAACATGATTTAAATTTTCCAAGAAAACTAACCTGAAGATTACTCTTAATTCAAAATATATGATCAAATGATGAAACATATATAAAGGGATATACTTCTCTGATGACACAAAACTAGAGGTCGGGTGGGTGTATGGAATGGCCAACACCCTCTTAGGCTATGCTGCCATCCAACAAGATCTGGACAGGCTGGAGAGCTGGGTGAAGGCAAAACTCGTGAAGTTCAATAAGGACACATGCAGGGTCCTGCAGCTGGGGAGGAATAACATCAGGCACCAGTACGGGTCAGAGGATTCCTTTCTGGAGAGCAGCTCCATGAAGACCTGTCCTGGTGGACAGCAAGTTGACCATGGGCCAGCAATGTGCCCTTGGGGCCAAGAGAGCCAATAGTGTCCCGGGGTGCATCAAGGAAAGTGTGTCTAGCAAGTCTAGGGAGTTTCTTCTCCTCCTCTACTCTGCCCCAGTGAGACCATACCTGGAATACTGTGTCCAGTTATGGACTCCTCAGTTCAAGAGAGACAGAGACCTGCTGGAGAGAGTCCCAATGGAGAGCTGTGAGGATGACTGGGGGACTTGAGCATCTCCCCTGTGAAGAGAGACTGGGAAACCTGGGGTTTTTAGTCTGGAGAAGAGAAGACTGAGAGGAGATCTAATCAATGTCTATAAATATCTGAGGAGTGGGTGTCAAGTGGATGGGGCCAATCTCTGTTTGGTGGTGCACAGCAATAAGACAAAGAGTAGCAGTTACAAACTGGAACACACAAGGTTTAACCTCAACATGAGGAGAAACTTCTTTACAGCGAGGGTGACAGACCGCTGGAACAGGCTGCCCAGAGAGGTTGTGGAGTCTCCTCTGGAGACTTTCAAAACCCACCTGGGTGCATTCCTGTGCAGACTGCCCTAGTGATCCTACTTTTGTCAGAGGGGTTGGATTTAATAATCTCCAAAGATCCCTTCCAACCTCTAATGTTCTGTGATACTTCATTTCCACTAGAATATTTTTATGTGAAAATTCTGACCATGAAACAGTAGCATTAATACATGACCCTAACTATTCCAAAAAGTTTCCCCTCACTCAGGCATAATGACTTTTTGGACAAATTCATACACTAAATGACTGGAAAGGTCTCCCAGTTATCTCCTGTGAGGTCTCCAAGGTCTAAGTTTGGATGCTACAATACACCATGACCCTATCTAACAAATCAGTTACTCCTGGAAAAAAGAAATCATAATTTCTGTATTACTATCTCTTTCTTGACAGTTGACCTGATTTAAATGCAGTTATCAAAGAGAAGGGAACTAGTGAGACTGATTATTCTCAGATAAAACTCAGACCATTTGCTTAGGAGTACTCTTCCTGAACTGCAGATTAAACTCCACAGTCAACATGATGAATCCAAAAAACCAACACAGTATTGGTTTGTATCAGGAAACACAAACACTTTCCATGCATCAGGAGAGAAACTGTCCTTTGTGCTACAGAAGACTGGCAGCTCCTGCCTGCTGAGGAGGCTCGAGGCAGGACTCCCACTGCTCCCTGGGCATTAGGAGTGAATCTGGTCAGTGTGACAAAGCAACCTGTTCTTGTTAAACCTTTCAGACAAATATTGCCATCCTGCAAAAGGACCAGAAAGTTCAGTGAGTGCTATTCTATGCCATTACTTCAGCTGTGTGATAAACTCAGGTGAAGCTGTCATGGTTCATGTAAATGTGCATATACTTAAATAAGCTACAGAGATAGAAGAGAAATAAGAGATACAGTAACTACACTGCCGTATCTATCATTTAACTTAATCTGACCTAGAAATAGCTGTGAGGTGTTTACCTCTCCCCTACGGAGCAGTGATTACCTCAAGTTATCTTGCACTTGCTGTGGGATCAGGGTATAAACACAGACACTGGAAAGTAAGTTTACGCTGAGCTTGCCCTTAGCAGGGTCACCCAGATCACCTAGAACATATCCACAGATTGCTCTTTTACTGCTGCCAATTTGCAGTCTAAATATCACAAGCTGTTTCACAAAGATAAACCCCGGGGCTGTCAGTGGCCACAGATTAGGAATATGCCACCAGTGCATTCATGGTGATTTACTGCAATTGAAGCTCTGACTCAGAGTAATTTGTGAAGTTGTTTATATATTTTTGGTATTTTGGCTTTTGGACCTTATGTCCTCCAAAGGCCTTTCTGTGTTGTGGTATAAGATAGCCTTTGAACAGTACCTCAGGAAAACCAATTATAGCCAGTTATTTATCATGTCTATCAATCTGGCCTGTATAAATGTCTCAATTCATAAGTGGGATACACAAAGATCATATTTTTAACCTAGAACATCAAACACAACAATGCTGCCCATTTTCTCAAGGCTAATCTGCTTTTAAATGACTTTTTTTGTTGGTTCCTCTCCATTGTGTCAATGCAAACGGAGCGGAATTTTCATGTCTGCTCTGTGCCTTTAGCCAATGAATCAATAAAGCAATCCAATATTAATTTCAGCTGCAGATAATTAATGTTTCTCTAAGGGTTTCAGAAGAGTAAAGGTTAAAGTTTATTTAGCTAAAGAACAAATATTGAAGTATTACTAGTTTGAGTAGAGTCTTATCTTAGTAACAAACTTGACAAAAGAGGAGTATCTTCCTTCTGTGCCTTTGATGCAGATTCTGCATTATTTCAATCAGATAATGGTTTTGCTGTTTCACAGGAAATACTTGGACAATAGAAACATTTCATTACTTAGTACTGACTTTGTATTTCTCATAAGGTAAAGGAGAAAAGAAGACTGAGAGGAGGTCTGATCAATGCCTACAAATATCTGTTTCTAAAGGAATAAAGAGGATGAGGTTTCTAGCAGATGTAGTCCAATGCTTTCAAAACCAGAAAAGCAGTACTGCAAAGAAATTTAAGACAGCATAATTTTCATATTGGAAACCTCTCTTTAGATGTTTAACAGGCACAATTGTTATATGATATACTTGGAGAATTCTGCTGCTGGGTAATACCTGCGATGGCCACTCATTTACACACTTCCAGATTAGGAGAAACATTCAGGGGCTGTGTTCGGAAGAACCTCATTTGTATTGGGACTTGCCTTTACCCTCTCTGGTCATTGAACTGCCTATCCTTAAACTCCAGCAATTCTGTCATTTCACACTGTGATTGTCCTCAATTTGATGTATAAAGTAACAATGTACCTTCTCAGTGTGTGAGATGCATATCCTTGCTCTGTGGGTGAAGTTCTCTCATGCTGTTAAGTGAAATGCTCCAGTTCTCCTCTTCTGCGGAAGCAGCACTCCATTTTTATCAATGGATGCAGTGATAAAGGCCTAATTATATTTGTTAACAGACAAGAAATCTCAAGTTTTGTGTGCATTCAAATATAGCTTGACATGTCAGTGCACCAGCTGACATGTATTTGGAGGATGTTACTTGTTTTGTTTTGCTCTGATGAGTGGGTGACTATTTTACTTGTTGTCTAGCAAAGAATATTCACAAGGCAAAAAAAAAAAAATACTGTCACTTGAACGCAAACAGAAATATCAAACAGAAATTTCAATGCATTTCAAACTTTTGTCAGCCACCAAAGACCTCATCTTCCTGCCTCAGAGCTTGAGCCACCGGCTGTGCACCTCATTTAGTGTATTTGTCTTAACTGTAACATTAACCCATGTGACTGAGATGTGGTGAGGGAAGAGCTCTACAAAGCTCTTTTCTGAACCCGTCTCACTGCATTAATCTGCAAGGCGGCTCTAGAAGGTGACTGACTCAAGGAAAAGAGAATTGAGTTTGTTGGGTTTTTTTTAATTTCCTTTTGCATTTCGGGTTTTTCAGGAGCCTTCCATGGAAGAAATAAAAACCTCCAGCTAATCACAGAGCAATGTACTTCTTTATGCGGGAAACATCATAGCCGCTGCGGTGGTCGGTACAGAAGCAATGTAGAAATGGATGCCGTCTTCTCTAGCTGATGGGACGGGGAGAGCTAACAGAATGGATGCATCAACTCCCAGGCTCTGCTCAAGTCGCTCCAACCAGCCACACCAGTGGGGAATGTCACAAAACATCAATCTCAGCCTTGGCCAATTCTTCCCGTCATTGTGTATTCCCCACTGAAAGGGCCAGAGCAGGACCCTTGAGGGATTTTAGCCGCTTCCTCAAAGGCAGCTGCTGGGGTAGAGTGGCCCCTGGCAGCCCCTCTGGCTGGGCTGCTCACACAGCTTCCCTGCACTGAGGCAGGGCCACTGGCCCCTCCACTCACCCCTTCACTGGCTGGGCGGTGCAGCGATCGCTCAGATTGTGTCCGCTTCATTTGCAGCACTAAAGAGGCATTATTGGCTGCTCTGCTGTGCTCCGCTTTCTGGGATCCCCTGCTTGATTTTGATGCATGCCTCCTTGGCAAGAAGCGAGCACTTTGTTTACCTCTTAAAGGAAGATTCATTAATATGTTTTTCCTGTTCTAGTTTATTTGTGTGTCGTTTACCCTGCGTAGGCAATTCTGCTTTCCTAGTTCTGTTTTTTGTTGTTGTTGACTGGAAAATGGGGGAGGTTTGTTTTTATCATTGATGCATTGGTGAGTTAAGTAATTGTTTGCAAAATGAAGCACATGCTGTTGTGGTTTAATGATTCTTTGGGTTGCTTGTTTTGGGCTTTTTGTTTTGTTTTATTTTGTTTCTCTAAGTTTCTGAGCCAGGCTTTGCTAGCCGTTATTTTTATGCAGCCCCACTGAAGCTGATAGAATTGTTTAGTTATGACTGAACATTGCATTAATTACACTGTAATTTCCTCTCAAGCTTTGTTTAAACGGGTGTAGTTAGGAGAGTTATCCACCACTGACCACTGCTGGCACCAATAGCCCCTCGAAAGAACTAGATGCAGTGTGAATGCTAACAAATGAAGTCCCTCCCCTGTATTTCTAAACTGCCAGGATAAGATAACCTGGGAAATTGTAAAGTAGCAGTTCTGAAGATCTGAATCCGCATTATTATTATTATGCTGCTCTGAAAAGCAGTGGTGCTATTTTAGCCAATAAATCAGATTCAGGGTTTTGATGGTGTAGACAGGTTGATCAAATAAAGTGGAGGTCAAGTAATAATTTCACAACTTCCACTGTGCTGTCCTATAGTGGGTGTAACTATTTTTTTTTTTCTTCTTTTCATAATCATCAAATTATTATTTTAATCTCTCCATGGCCGGTTTGTATATTCTGGAGGGGCTGTGAAATGAGAAAATTAGAGTGACTCAGCTCACAGTTCAGGCTTGGTTGCTGCTTTTAAGGGAGGGAACAGTAGCTGGGGCAGGCAGTGAACAGTAGTAACCTGTCACTGCCTGAACTTGGAGTGCTGGTCAGGTGGAGGAGAATTGGGTAGCCCAGATGCTCAGCATACTGCAAGGGCCCTTACATGGCTATTTAAGCATAGGAATTCATACAGAGCAGCAAGTGTAGGACATGCTTTTTCATTCCTCAGTTCTGGAACTTAATTAATTTGTCCTACAAACTGGGGTGAAATTATTTTTAATCATTTAATCAAATGCCTTCAAGGTCAGATTGAGAGAATGAACTAGTGGCTACATTCTGGAAGAAAGAAACTTTATGTTCATTGCCACTCTGTCAGGGAATGGCTGAGATCAATTTCCTCTTCCTATAAAGCCATAGCACTAGAGCTTAAAAGATTTATGTTAAAAAAGAAATCTCCTCATTTCAGGAAAGAAAAAATATGATTGATTTTCTCCCTCAGAGGAAATTCTTGTCTAATTAACACCCTGATTTGATTTATTTTAAGATATAGCATTAGACGATGGTGCATAATGATATTTTGTTATGTATTCTGTTTTTCTCTTCTCTTAGGCCAGTGAGTTAGGGTCAACAATGCAACAACATTTTTCCACTGTTCCGGTGACCACCATTAGGAGGATTTTGAAACCCAGCTTCCACATTCCCTCCTCACAAAAGAGACACATTCCAAAAAAAAGTGTTAAGATCTCTTTCTCATCCTGACTACCTAAGTTTTAAGTTTAAAACCTGTTTCCTTGGTAACTAGACTTGCTAGGCTAGTCTGCTCACACCATGCATGCAGAGGCCAACACATACTGTACAAAGCTTATTGAACCGTTTAACAAAAACACATTTAATGCATTAGATATTTTGTACTAATTCATTCTATGAATTTTAAAGGGCTCCTGGGAGACAAACGATAAACTTTGTCTGCTGCTTGCCTTGCTCTGTATAAAATCTTCTGCTATGATTCCAGAAGGTATCATAATGGAGGATAGTGACAGTCCCTTTGCGAAAGGAAAGTTGTTCTTTCGCTGGACTACCCTCTCTCCATTGCAATTACTTCCTGGAGTCCTCCCTGGATTCTTTCCAAGTGTGGTCAGCTGCAACACCACTTTACTGTACTTTTTCTGTCTACAAATGCTGCTGTAGACATTCGAACTTGGTTATTCATGGCATATCTCTGTGCTGTCGTCACATAGCTCTGTGACAGGCAGCTACTTGGATATTCCTGACTGGCAATTTGACTCTCCACACCCAGACAATGTACATTCATAGCATCTTGGTTGCCTGCCACTCAACCCATCTGTTGGATTGACTTTTTGCCCATTTAAAAGTCAGTCAGACAGGGGTGTAGGTGCCAAGAAAATGTGAATTGAGAAGGGGAGTCTGCATAACACTGCTGGCAGAGCATCTTCAGCAAAAGCCTCCTCCTTTGTGGCAGCCATCACTGCCAGATGCCTCCCTACAGTAGGTTACAACTGCTGACATTTGTGAACCAAGAAAAGGATACACGAAGAAGAGAAAAGGATAGAAGACTTTTCAGGGTAGCCTTGGCAACTTGCAAGGCAAGCTGTGCTGCCACAGGTACTCGACTCACAGCACAATAAGAGATGCATGAAACTTGTGGGGTGTTAAAATGTCACTCAGTAGGAAGGAGAGCACGTAGTCAGTATATAGGGTAAACCTGAGGGAACCTATTACACTTGAGAAGAGAGCCATTGACCCGGTTCAATCAGCTGCAAGAGGCTAGTAAAGGCATTTCTCCTCCTCTTCTATGCAGGAGATGTGATCTATACAAGATTTTAGCCCTCCCTTGGGAGTGCTCTTGAATGCAGAGTGAAGATACAAAGTTATGATTACTTAAGATAGATCATCTCTCGCTTAGCCACAATCAAGTTGTGCAGTGGATTAAGTCATCTGTGTATAACCTTTATAATCTGGATCTGGAGAGCGTCAGGCACATTCTTGTTCACCATACTGTCCATAACTGCATGTTTCACTTCAAACCTGACTGACCAGAATTACTTTATCTGTGAAGCCAACTTGTGTATCTGTCTTGGTTGCTTGGCCAGCCCTTCTTTTCTGATGAATATGCATTACTGCTGCTGCCGTTTACACCAGAGGAACAGACAACCTCTTTCCATCATCATTGCTACACTTCAGAGTTGGCCAGTGGGAGTTTGCCGTATCAGTGGCTATAGTGTTCAACAATACACTGCAACCAAACTAGTACTTCATGGATAATTTTCTTTTCCACTCAGACTTGAAACATAAACAGATGTTTGTGGCCAGTCCAAACTCCAGAATATTTTAAATTACTCTTTGTAAACTAAAGAAAACAATCACCCCAAACAAGGTGAATAGCTCTGTGTAATCTGAATTACTTTCTTATGTTTCCAGACTTTTTTTGTTTGTTTGGGGGGGAGGGGGATGGGTTTGGAGTTGTTTGGATTTTGTTATAAAAACATGACTTTCCTAGCTACTCCATGAAATGTACCTTGGTACCAGGAGTTCATAAGTAGTGCAGAGATTATATTTGTCTTCTCATGAACCCAAGAATGGAGTTCGTGGAAGACACTGAAAGCAAAGAATTGCCCAGTCTTCTTTTTCAAAGTTTGCTGCAGTGAAAAAGGTGAGCTTTCAGGTATCAACCAATATTGTCCCAACTCCTCTTCCACCTTCTCATATTTTCTTCTTCTCATGTCTGTTGACCGATATCTAATCCCAACTTCACCAGCATTTAGTAATGTATTGAAGAAGTAATGCACCACAAGTGATGTCTGATGCTGTACTCTTCTTTCCCTGATAGCTGCAAATAATGCTGAGGAATCTGGTGCTCAACATGTTGTCTCTGAGCCAAGAGTTAGGGACCACTGCCTGAGGGGACAAGAAGCAGATTTGTCATGTCTATTTGACAGTTAGTAGCCAGCCTTATGTTGCACTTCCTTACTACAAGGGAAAATAAAAAACAGTTAGAAGGCAGTAGAAATCCTAAACAATAGCAACAACTCTCCCCCCTACCCCTTTCCCATTTCTGTGTAGTCTTTGCAATAAATATTTACAGCCTTCTAATGTGCTAGCCACATGCCCCACATTTATTGCCTTTCTCCTGATGTCTCTCCACTTTGGTCTCTGGCAGAATACATCTTACAGACACCTTTGTGCCTGTAAGTTGTATCCTGCACAGTCCTGTACCTTATCAGTGTGATGGGGGTCAACTGGAAGTGGATATCACGCTTGTCCCCCAACTGTGTAGCTGATCAGTTCTCCAGGAGGATGTTGTAGGGGGCTAGTATGAGTCTTGGTTGTGACCAGGGTTGTGGAGACAGAGAGGGTAAGGAGTAAGGTGGGCCATATTATCATAGGAAGGAGAAAAGCAGAAAGCTGTGTTGGAAGAAGGGAGTTCAGTAAGCCATGGATGAGAGAAAGGAAGAAAGAGACGTGGTGAGAAAAGAGGAGGAGACAGAAGTAGAAGCGAAAGCGCTGGAGATTTGGATCTTCTCATGCTGCTTTTCTGCACTCAGGAGTGAAGTCAGCTGAAAAAGTCCCATTGTCTGGGCAGGTGTGAATGAGAAACCACAGCTTAGTTCTCACTCGGAGCCGTCTGCATTGTGGGATTTGGTAGTATCTATATCATGAAAGATTCAAATAGCAATGTGTAAACCCAGGAGTGTGCCAGGGTGGTTGGTTGTCAAAAGATCAGTCCATCCTGTGCACAGAACTAACAGCATCACTGAGGCAATACTTAATATTTAGTCTGACTGGCACTAGGAAATATGGAAGTTCTAAGAACTTCAAGAAAATGTTAAATACTCTCCTGTCGTAAATGTACTACAGTCTAGTGAACAAAATTCCAGTCAATGAAAGCAACTTTTTAAAATAACACAACCTAATTCCTTACTTTTCTTCCAGGTACTCTAGAGGGACTCTTGCCAGCAGCTGAACTGCTGCCTTTTGGTCCCAGAAAAATATTGGTCCCCCCTTATTAAAGACTACCCAGAACTTAACTGAGAAAAACAAATATTCTTTATTTAAACAGTTTGTTAAAATCAGATTAATTATTTTGGCATATATTTTTCAATAGGCCTTTTTCAACAGCAGTTCTGCTGTATTTCTTGGTAGTCATAGATTGTGAGAGAACTAAATGATCAGTCCTAACTTAGGTCCATTTTCCCTACTGGATCACACATTGTTATGGCACTGTTTGTAAAATCCAACCTTTTGAGTTCCAGATTTGGATATTCAGCATTAACGTAGTTAAACCCATTTATAAACCTGTGTAATATATGTACAGGATCATAGAATGGCTTGAGGTTTATCTAATCTACAAAGGTTTATCTAATCTAAAACCCCTGCAGTGAGCAGGAACATCCTCCACTAGATCAGATTGTTCACAACCTTTTCAAGCTTGAATATCTCCAGGAATGTGGCCTCAACCACCTCACTGTTCCAGTGTTCCACCACCCTCATGGCAAAGAATTTGCTCCTAACTTCCAATCTAAATCTCTTCTTCTCTAATTTAAAACCATTGCCCCTCATCCTATCACCACAGGCCTTTGTAAACATTCCATCTCCAGCCTTCTTGGAGGCCCCCTTCAGGTACTGGAAGGCTGCTGTTAGGTCTTGCCAGCATCTTGTCTTCTCCAGAGTGAACAAGCCCAGCTTCCTCAGCTTGTCCTCACATGAGAGGTATTCCACCCACCCAACCATCTTTGTGGTCCTCCTCTGGACCCTCTCCATCAGGTCCATGTCCTTCCTGTGTTGAGGGCTCCAGAGCTAGACAGAGTACTCCAGGTGAGGTCTTGCCAGAGCAAAGCAGCAAAGCCACCTCTCTCAATCTGCTGGCCATGCTTTTGATGCTGCATACTCTGTGTGTTTCCTTTGTGTAAGCTCTTTGCAGTCACTTCAATAAATGTCCTGTGTAAGTAACATCTTCTTACTCATTTGCAGCACAGCACTGTGGAGGATGCACTTCCAAATCAGGATGCACTTCAAATCAGGTCAGTGAATTTGAAGACTAAAGCAAGAAAGAATGGTTCTGATGCCACAGTCACTCACAACCAAGTTAAATTAGCAGAGAGATCTGCCACTGGAATAAGCAGTCCTGCTTTCTCCTTTGCCCCTGTGTATAGTTACCTCTTGGCTCCTTGATACGATGCCATCTCTGGTGCCACCACAAGGTTTCATGCAGCTGCACAGTGCTGTGGCCAGGGAAACTCATCCAGGAGAATACTGTGTCAGGGAAAGTGGCTTGGCTGCCTCAGACACGACTCCATTCCCCTCTGGTCCTCTGCATTGACAGGTACTTTCTGATGCCAGAACAGGGGAGAGGGCAACATTGAGTCAGAAGAAAATGAAGGTGATGGGAGGATGGGATTGCTTCTTTTGGCCTCAGCACCAGACCAAAGTGTTTGTGGAACTAAAGCCTCTGAGTGCCAGGTATAGGTCTCCTGAATTAATGTAGTCAAACCATGAATAAATTCTTATTCTGGAAGAGAATTTTGTCTGGCCTATGGTAAGTAGCATCCCTTACTCAGCCAGGTTTTTGGAATGCAGGCAATAAATTATTTCTCTTTAATTATTTTTGTGGAAGCTTGTATAACAGTGCTTGACTGCAGAAAGTCTTTGCTGCTTTGAGTCAGGCTGCACCCCCTTTTGTTGAACTCCAAACTGACATATCAGGGACTGACACACACTTTTTTGGCACATTTTTGGGGGCCTTCATTGTCCCCATGAATTGACAATGTCCTACTGCCGAGGTCTTGGCTATTTCCCAGTGCAAAGCCTATGGTGTGGTGTGTTTACCTATGCTTAGTGGGCAGGAGATCAGCAGAAACAACTGTCCTGAAAGATATACTGGCTGCTGCCCTTCTCTGAGTGGGTCTCCCCATAGTCTTCTACAACAAAAGGAAAATGAGATTAATGTAAGGGTCTGCAGTAAATTACATTTTGTCAGGTACTTGAATGGTTATGATTCAGACACTCACTGACTTTACCGGTGGCATTTATGTGTAAGCACAGCTTATGCCCCACACTATTAGACTAAAGCTGTTTGCCTCTAAGTGAGGTAATCACGTATGAGGCAAGGACCATCAGGAGGACCAGTCCTCAGAGGAAATATGTGCAGTTGGGTGCAAAAATGGAAGTCATCCAAACATTGCACAATCTCTCACTCAGAAATCCCAAATGATAAAACAGTCCAGATACCCTACATGTATGGACCTACAGGGATGGACCAAGGGGGTTACTGGCTGGGTTAGGGTTTCAGAAAGTAACAAAGAAGTGAACCCTATTCCCAAGAGTGTGTAGCATGAGTGGCAGAAAGCCCTCAACAAAACAAGGCTAAGCGATAGATAGGAGGGTAGCCCAGTGCAACTCAGCTGAAGTGCAGGCATCTCAGATGCATGGAAGGAACACGTTTGAAGGCATTGCAGATAATCTTAGGTTTCTGTAGACAGTTCTAGGTGAGCTGATGGTAATGGGACACTGGTTTTGTCCTCGGGCTTTGTTCAATAACAGGAGCAAATATGGATATCTTAGGTTGGAGGAAAACTCTCTTACTGATGCTCAAAATAGCAGCAATTGGGTGAAAAGACAAATCTTTTATAAACCACAACAGGTTAGGATGTGTAGCACTGAAAGTATAGATGTGTCACTGAAGCATCAAGAAATAAAACTGATTTCTCATCTTTACAAGACGTTCCCAACTTTCTAAAAAACTATTCCTATTGATTTTTNCAAGGAAATATATCTGTAAGTTTGTTTGGTTTTTTTTTTTTGTTTGTTTGTTTTACTAGAATTGAGTTGGGAAACTGCCTGTGGTTGAGTATTGCTTTCGTTTGCAGTTCTACTTTGTTTTGCAAAATCATTCAGGAATTCTTCTTTATCCAAAAGCATTTGTTTAAAAGCATTTAAGTAAAGCCTGTAAGAAGAAAGACATCGCTTCTTCTGTTATCCCCTTTCTCTATATTTTTTCTTATTCTCCCCTTGCCTTTGCTGGTGACCATTAATACGTCCATTTAGAATCCAAGGAAGAGCTCCCTTTTGTATTTCCTGAAAAAAAACAGTGTTATTTTCTGCCCTTTCAAAGGTGTCACATTTACAATTTCCTTCCTGCCTCCAGGTTTGAAATCACCACAACAATGCCTTCTTCCATCAAGGACTCAGAGGCTCCTCTGCAGCAAAACTCTTGAACAAACACTTCAAATTAAACCTCTGCATCGCCTTATTTAAGGAGGTGGAGAAATATGAATGCGTTTTGAAATGCATAGAATTTTTGTGTAAACATTCTGAAAATTTGCATTCAGGGGGGAGCTGATTAATTTTTTACACTAGATGTTGCTTTTCCCTTGAAATGGCTTTTGAATTGATAGAAAAATTTCACATCGCTCAGCATTCCACAAGAAGAAAAACAATAAACTCCTCAAAACCAAACTTAGAATTTTTTTTTTTTTTTCATTCTCACAAAACACAAAAAACTTAAGGAAATTTTAGCTGAACTCTTCTTTTTTTTTTTAATTTTTTTTTTTTTGTAACTTAGGAAGAAGAAAAGAGGACAGTTTGCAATTCGTGCTTTCCAGAACTGTAAAGTACTCAAGAGCTCACCTGAAAATTTGTTCCTTTTACCTTAGCATAGCCAGATACTTATCAGCAATTACTCTATATCCCTAAAGCTGTTTCCAGGATCTTAGTATCTGTGATGCTAAGGTGTCATCAAGTCCTTTAAGAAGTCCAAGGACTGTCACTGTGTAATGAAGAGCTGTAAATATTTGCATCAGATGAATGCACTTAGGTGATTATCCTGTTTCTGATGCAAGGAATTAATCAGGAAGTCTTTACACAAAGATTCTGAAAGATTAGGCCCCATGTCATTTGGATTAAGGTGTTGCTGTATTGTTATCCGGGATGAAGTGTAGGATTTATATAAACATCTTCTTTCCCTTACTGAGGATCAAGCAATTCAAACAACTTGTATGGGAGGTTTTCATACTAAAGTGAACTGTGTTTACATCATGAGCAGCTGTTGCTGTAGTTTGGTCCTGTACAAAACCAAATAAAATCAAAAACCTATTTAATTTCACATTTGTTACCTTATTTTCAATCCTCTTTGACATAGCAGCTGCTTTGTTCATCTGGCAGCAAAAAACTCCAGTAGTCTGGACAAAGAAGGAAAATTCCTTCCTGGTGGGATCCCCAGATTTTGGACAGTGCTGTTGTGCTTCCTCTGCTACTTCCCTCCAAAAATGAGAAAGAAATGAACGAAGATGGGAAAGGGAGATTTTTAATTTTTTTTTGACTGGCTTTATGTGAGCCATACAGAGACATCAAGACTCACAGCATCACAGAATGTTAGGGATTGGAAGGAACTTTGAAAGATCATCTAGTCCAACTCCACTGCCAGAGCAGCATGAGTTAGAGTAGATCCCACAGGAACACATTCAGGCAGGTTTTGAATATCTCCAGAGATTCCACAACCCTCCTGGGCAGCCTGTTCCAAGGTTCTGTCACCCTCACAGTGAAAAAATTTTTCCTCATGTTTACATGGAACTTCCTATGCCTCAACTTCCACCTATTGCCCTTCGTCCTGTCATTGGGCATTACCGAGAAGAGCCTGGCTTCATCTCTTGACATTCACTCTTTACATATTTACAAACATTAATGAGGTCTCCTCTCAGTCTCCTTTTCTTCAAGCTAAAGAGACCCATCTCCCTCAGTCTCTCCTGGTAAGGAAGATGTTAAACTGCCTTAATAATTTTTGTGGCTCTGCACTGGACTGTTTCAAGCAGAGGACACGTCTTCTACTGACATAATTTCAGCTTGATTTTCCTCCTGTGTCAGTGATATGAGGGAAGAATCCAGCAGCCTCAGGTAGCAGGGCTCTGTATTGAGCTTTTCTCTCTGGATATTAAATGCTAGAGTAACCCATCACAGCTTCATTAGGCACCTCTAGTAGGATGACTTGGAGATTGCCTTTGGTATCAAAGACCTGGGATTGTGGGTTCATAATTGATAATTTAAAAAGAGGTTCTGCCCCCCTAATCAACTGCTCTGAGTTTCCTAAAAGAAGATCAGAATGCTGTTCTCCCTTAGGAATTAAATATTAAGACTTAATCTGTAGTGGGTTTTGCTTCTACATACAAATATTTGAATCTTCCTTGTGTAACTGATAGCGCCAGTACTTTCAATGAATACGAGCATAAAGGGCAACATAAGTCTTTATATCTTCCTCCTTTTTGCAATTAGTATGGCCCTGACAAGAATTATTTCTTTGAAGTTTAGAACCTGTGCATTAACAAACCTCATCTTGCCTAGCTAGTTCAAGTCAGGTCTGATGAAAGCCACCTTTGGTTTCATTCTTTTGTTTGCATTAAATGTCTTTTTCCACTTTGGTATGGGTGGCTGACCTTTAGAATAAAAATCTGCAGTAGTACAATGCATCTAGAAGCATTAAACAACTGTAATGACAGTTAAATGAGAAGTGACTGGCTGGGCTGAGGTACACCTGTCAAATTAATGCTGCCAGGGGAACTTGGTGCTCACACTCACATGTTTCGTTCATTGGTTTGTGCTTTTTTTTTTTTTTTTTTGCCTTTTTTTTTCCCCATCCCCCTTTTTCTCCCTGCTATAAATCCCAGTTACATAAATTTGCTAGAAAGATTTTACATCTACAGCTCTGGCTTCAAAGGCATCGCATGTTATATTTAAAGGAACTCTAACTCCTTTCTTCTGGAACGCAGGATCAAGACAGGGCTTACACATTAAAAACGAAAAACTAAATCAAACAGCAGTGGCTTATTTTTTAAAGTAAACAGAGCAAAGGCTATTGGTGTCAGCCACAGCAGCAGTCAGGTGTGTGCTGACAAAGGAAAGAGAGAGAAGAAATTTTTCCTAACAGAAAAAAATTATTGTTGATTTTAAAAAACCAACCAACCAACCAAAAAACCCAACGTTTTCCAGGGACGAAAGGCTACTTTTAAAGGATGGATCATCATCATAATGATAATAATAAAAATGATAAATATTATAATAATGATGATGATAATAATAATTATGGTGATTATGATTATAATAATGATAGTGATAACAACAACAATAGTAGTAGTAACAACAACAATGGTAGTAGTAGTAAATCAGAAGGCAGACTTTTTTGCAGTAAAAGCATTGAACGTTATCCAGCTTATGGCCCTACTTAGAAAAGTGTTGAGCACCCCAGGTTCAAAGAGGTGAGTAGAAAATTAGGTTATGCTGTCAGAATTAAGCCCAGGATGAGGCAGTGCTGTAGAAAATGACTCCTGCATTTATCATTAACAAGCTGTAGGCAAGGAACTCCAGACACATATGCAATTTTACCAGTAGGGAAAGCTGTGTTGCACAGTAATACTAAAGGACACTGCAATTAGCTGGCCCTAGTGCTGTTTACCTTGCTTCTTTGTGGAAACAAAGCTTCAGTTTAGTTTCTTTGGCTGCCTGGATTCTGTCAGCTGTTTTGGTTTTCTTAAATCCCTGTGTTCCATTAGAGGTAAACACAAATTCAGCAAAGTATTAAAAAAAAAACCAAACAAAACTCCAAACAAAAAACTGAGCATGTCATTTGAAACAGTTTTCTTCTATGAAATGACAGAAATTGGAAAGAACTGTATTTTCATATGGTGGCTGGTATGTATCAGACTGGAATTTCAGTAATTTATCAATGATATTATCATCTTGACAAGGAGAACACAGTGATTTCAGGCTGCTTCTTACTCCTTTTTCCTATGCAAGGCAGTTACTGTGGCAAAGGAAAGAGCCTGGTCTATTCTTATTTTGAATCATGTAGGTAATGCTAAGGAAACAAAACCTATCTGAACAGCAGCATTGCAGTAGTTTCTGGCAACAGCATCCTGCTATTTGCACTTGCTTTGGGACCTTGTGCAACAAATAGGGCTGGCTTAAATGAAGGTTAGGAGGAGGAGTTGAAGGCAATACAGGCTATATGCTGGGAATGTCTGTAAGGAAGATGAGTCCCTGAAAGTTGCTCCTCAGACAGATTTGAAAATTATGGCAGACAATGAATACATTTACAGTGCTGTTGCATCCTCTGCTACAAACTCCAGTCTGGCCAGTTTGGGGGTGCAGCCCTTATTCTCCACTTGCTGAAGTGCCAGTAGTGTGAATGCACGTTTCTGCATCAGAGGAGTTTTGCTTAGTAATGACGCTCCATTTCCATCACTGTAACAAGAAGCCTGACTACAAGTGAATAATTTTTATTGCAATGGTTATCTTCTTACTAGTGCTGCTATTTTTAGAATAATAATGTCACATTTTCTTGACACAGCTGAACCAAACGAATAACTGCTACCCCTAAAGAGGCAAGCACATTTCATCCTTTTCCTTCTCACAGAATCACAGAATGCTAGGAGTTGGAAGGGACCTCAAAAGATCATCTAGTCCAACCCCCCTGCTAGAGCAGGAACACTCAGAGACGGTCACATGGGAATGTGTCCAGGTGGATTTTAAATGCTTCCAGTGAAGGAGACTCCACAACCTCTCTGGGCAGCCTGTTCCAGTGTTCTGTCACTCTCACAGTGGAAAGGGGTTTCCTTATGTTTACATGGAATGTCCTGTGTTCCAGCTTGCACACCGTGCCCCTTGTCCTATCATTGGACATCACCAAGAAGAGCCTGACTCCACCCTCCCGACACTTACACTTCACATATTTATGAATATTAATGAAGTCATAGAATCATAGAATCATAGAATGGTAAGGTTGGAAGGGACCTCAAGGATCATCTAGTTCCAACCCCCTGCCATAGGCAGGGACACCTCCCACTAGTACAGGTTACTCAAGGCCTCATCCAACCTGGTCATCCCTCAGTGTCCTCTCCTCCAAGCTGAAGAGATCCATCTCCCTCAGCCTTTCCTTATAAAGGAGATATCATTTTCTTACCCTCTTTCCCACATTTTCATATTTCGAGGGGACCTGATAGTAGCCTTCCAGTATCTGAAGGGGGCCTACAGGAAGGCTGGGGAAGGATTATTTACAAGGTCCTGCAATGACAGGACAAGGGGCAATGGGCTTAAACTGGCAGAGGGGAGATTTAGACTGGATGTTAGGAGGAAGTTCTTTACAGTAAGAGTGGTGAGGCACTGGAACAGGTTGCCCAGGGAGGTTGTGGATGCTCCCTCCCTGGATGTGTTCAAGGCCAGATTGGATGAGGCCTTGAGTAACCTGTACTAGTGGGAGGTGTCCCTGCCTATGGCAGGGGGTTGGAACTAGATGATCCTTGAGGTCCCTTCCAACCTTACCATTCTATGATTCTATGATTCTATGATTCTATATTTCTTGTTCCATTCATAATTCCCTTCCCTTTCTCTTTAAGCTAACTTGTTCATTTAAAAAAAAAAAAAAATCCCAACCCAAAACCCAACCATCAAACCCAACATCTCTACTTTTTCTCTGTTCCACTGAACTTTAGTATTATTTTATTGAACTGAATTCACTGAACATCTTGGTTGTCCCTCTATGTTACCAGACAAACAGCAGAGCTACCACAACCTAAATGACAGCACGGGTGTGCAGACACAGTGAGTTCAGGCTTTCTTTGTACCTGCAGCAAATTACTTGGCTCATCCTACTCAACAAAACCATACTCTGAGAACCAACCTGTTCAAGATGTTCTGATTTTTCCTGTCCCTCTTCCCACTGACTAGTCTTCTACTACTTTCTCATCTGCGCTGATACAACTATTTGTGGACACATTGCAAAGTGGAACATTTTGATGATCAAAATCCCTGTTCAAAACTAGTTTTTTTAAAAAAGGATAAAGATAAATCCCTCTGATCCTTCTGGTTATCAGATCACAACCCAAAGCAGCCCCATAACCCTTTGAGCTGGCAGAGCTGGGAGGGTTCTGAGTTGCAGCTGAAAACGAGGTGAGTTTGCAAAGAAGGGAACCAAGTGTCCAGAAACAGGGAAGCAACAAACTATTTGCTACTGCTTTGCTATTAGAGAAAATAAATACCCATGTTATGTGGATTTAGCTTGTGTATTCAGTGAAAGCTGACGTGAACACAACTGGGCAATGTTCAGCAACAGGTGAAGCAGAACTTCTAACCAGTGATTTAGGTATAGATTTTTAAAGTGACAACAAAAGGTTAAGGACATCAAGGTGACAGCTGTGTTTTCAACTTTGATCACATAAATTGAGAATTGGTGCCAGCTGGGAATGGTTCATCCTTCTCTGGGATCCAGCTTTAACAAAGAACCAATTTTCTGTAGGAGCTTGTGGGCCTTATTTGTTACACCTGACTGACTTGTGCTTAGGATATATGTAATAAAGAACATTTCCTAGGTTCAGAATGAAAGACATCCTCACCATCATAACCATGACTGCTTAGCACAGGAGAATGTAAAGTACAGTATGATATTCTCTGAAGTCCAGTTTAAGAAAACCTTCAAACCTACTATCTCTGAATAGTTCTTTGTCTAGTGTTACATCCACCCTCAATCAGCAACACATAATGAGCCACCCCACTTTGTAATTTATATGCTTGTGTAAAATAGGGTTGTCAGCTTAGATGTTTACATGAGATACAGATTTTTGGTTGTAAAGGATATATACACTGAGAGCTGAATTCTTTCAACACCGGGCAGGAGGGAACATTCTCTCCCCGTGGGGTTAATGACTTGTTTGTATTAAATACAGAAACAGTCCCTAGCAAGTTTCTGTTTACGATGAGATGACTGCACCTGAAAGGGACATCAATAAGTCTCAAAGTTAGATGGAGAGAGCCACTTCAGGACAAGTGTCAAAATTATCACTGATTATATCGCAGATCACAAGTGTCTGTGGTGGCTATGACCTCAACAGGAGTGTTTGCCATAACAAGATTTTCTTCTGAGAACGAGTTTTATCCTAAGAATAGTGTGCATGGGAGCATCTGGCAGTGTTTGAAACGAGGAAGAAAAATGTGTTTGAAGCAAGGAAGAAAAATGTATTTGAGTGGATCTACAGACATATATAATAATTATTCTCTTGTATTTCTTTAAATTTTAATTTAAACCAGATAATCCATCTGTGGCTACTCAAATATCAGCAAATAGTTGCTTTCTGTAACTGTTTCTGCATCTGCTGCTTTATCTATTTCTTAATGTCTATCTTGGGATAAAGTTGCTTTGATGCTGACTCAAACACCAAGGTGTTTTCCTCTTGATGTGATGACCCTTAAATCTTGGGTTGTTTATTACTTTTCTCTACCAGCACCACAGTGAATATGTTTTTGGAGGACTGAAGATGTCTCTGGTATTTTTTAACTATTTGAAATGCAGTGCATCACTGCAAATAAAGTATCTTTCGGTTTAATAGTGTTAGCCAGAGTCTCAATGTCTTTCCTTAAACCGAGAGAGTGCTTGTGCTGAACCATGAATATAATTGGAAACTGTCCCAAGTTGGGAACTATAAGGTTAAAAAGAGTCCTCTGGGGAGTGGAAGATTGTTATTCAATCCCATAATTCTGCTATCTCTTCATAAACTCACGGCAAGGCCAGGTCGCTCTCCTTTCCTCCGCCTCCTTGTGTCGGGCAGGAGCTGCGTTATCAGGATAAACATGTAAGGGTAGGCCTGGTTTGGGGCCTCCAGAGGCTGTGCTTAGGCCTCTCGGATGGCAGTGGCATGGGAGGGGGAGGATTGGAGCACTGGGGATGATAGTTTTAGTTTTGGTTTGGGGGAAAATTCAGGGGGGGTGGTTTGCTTATGGATTCTGTATCTGCTTTGTAATTTCTATCTGTAACACTCTCTGCAAATATAATTCTGGGTTTTTTTTCCAATTCATTTGAGAGCTTTACTCTGTCAGCTCTTTAAACCCACGACAGAAACAAAGATGTTTCAAAGAAGCATTGTTGATGAATCATGTTCTCATACAAAGAAATTAAAAGAAATTTACTTGAAGTTTCAAATGTGGGATTAAACAAGCAAATAAAAAGTTATACAGCACAGGCTAGATGTTACTAGCATATATAGTAGTAATATGGAATGGATTAGATCTATAATTGTGTGAATACTTAAGAGGAAATATTCATTCTGGAAATTGCTGCAGTTGTATGACATTAGGAGTCATTCTACATAACTTAACCTCAGTTCAGCATTTGAGTTTCAAGAAGGGTTTAGAGCCTGTGCAGATAGGAATCTAATCAGGAACACAGGTTCAGTGTCAAAGGGGACAGAACTCTCTTGTTTATGAGCAGAGCTGCTTTCTGGCCTTCACACTTTGAAAGCTCTCACTCTGCTTTAAGAATCTGAATGTTCTCACTACTGATACTTTCCAGACATCTTATTTCATGTTACCATGACTAAAGTTAAGCTAGGCACACACCGTTTGCAGTTGCTAATTATGCTTTGCTAAACTGGTACCGATATTGTTATGTCAAACTGTTTCAAATGTTTCTTAAACTCTTGAATATACTAAGGTCTATTAAAGGACTTTAGATTACATTTTTGGTCTGTACCTGAACCTTAGCTTTCCTTTTGGAGATCTGAATTACTTTTTTCTCTCTGTTTGAACAGGTCTGTCTAGCTCTTTCTCATAGAAATGAAGAGCTTCCGAGGACTCATAATAAGCTTTGTAATTTTTATGAATAATAGAACCTGAGTAATGACATTGTAAAGGCTAAAAAAGATCAAAGACACACAACCTAATGCTTTAGGACCTCTGTTATATAGGTGAAATTCAGAGGAAAACTCTGTCTGCAAGGTTATTTCTTTTACCTTAGAAGTTCTGGGAAGTATTTCTTTGACTGTTTCAAAATATGTGTATGGCCTGGTGCTTTAGACTATTGCAGGCATTCTTGGGCTATGAAGACTTATTTTTTAAGCTGAGAAACGTGGAAGTCATCACCAAAAGCTAGCAAAGATATAAAGTATGTCCTCTCAAAACATCAAAGCAAGGAGGAAAAAAAAGCAGCTGCAACTGTGTGGTTCACAGGAAATTCATTTTCCTAATGTGACTGATTTGACAAGAGTGCTCAGATGCTGCCGTGATGGGAAACAGCCTAAAACACTAAAGCTGTTACCGCTGACGGAGAAGTGTGTTTTTATTACAGAATTTCCAGGTCATGTTAGCTAACCCCCTGCAGAAGCATAATACAATTAACATTTTGTTGTGAGGCGAGTGAGATATTAACCATGTGTGGACACATTGCCTAGTTTCTTTGTGTGATATCTAGTTTATTATAATATTTTAGCAAGGTCTGTAACTGAGGGCAATTCTGTAGAGGAAGAGATGCTAGAAAGTTGTTTTAGTAGTGATGGGGAGAGATGTTTTGCTGATGATTGGTACAATCAGATTCTACTACTGTGTTCTGGGTTGTTCTGGCTGAGATCTTCCTGTGTTTATAAATATTCCACATTAGACGCCTTATTGTGAGTGAAAGCTTTTGTGTTTGTGAATATAAATCCCCAGTTGAGATACGGATAAAAACATTTAATGAACAGAGAGAGGGCTGAAGTTTTGGGAAATAAGAGCAGATCAAGATATGGCAGTAGGAAGGCAGGAAAAAAAATGTACCTTGTTTGGACATCCTCTTGAAGAAGTTTTTCAGGGGACAACAGGAAATGATGATACTGCTTGGAAATTTTTTTAACCCAGTGGGAAAAAAAAATAAAAATTTGAAGTGATTCTGTGTGATTTTGAATTAATATCTATAGAATCCTTCTGGCTTAATCCAGGGATGAAAACAATGAATGACACTGATGCATCATATTTCTCCTTTAAATTAAAAGTATTATTTCTCAGCTTGCATAATATCCTTTGCCTTTTTTTTTTTTTTTCCCTTTTCTCCTCCTAGGGTCTAAAGACCTTATTTGAAACATTTTTTCTGTCTCTTACTAGGACTTTGTTCTTTTTCTCTTTCCCATAACTCACAATTGACCCTGAATCAGGTCCTGGCAACAATTGGGACTGTTTTACAAAATCAATATAAATGTTTTATTGCTTGCTTTCCTTGCAGGGCTGCTTTATTTCCTTGTTCCTTACTGTGCTTCTGTCCTATGATTTACTTTTTGTTTTATCTTGAATTTGGAGACTACTAACCAATGTCATAAATTGTCTCATTGGTTCCTTAGTCAAAAGAAAATTCAAAGCATAGGTTCTTGGGAAAGTTGCTTTGTGCAGGTTACAAAAAGAACTTCTTTCATTGCGCCTGGGTAGAGAAGAGTGGATGGAAAATATGAGGGCAGGGGATTTTCATTCCTTTTCTTCTTTCTTCCTCTCTTTGGATACTCAAAGAATACTATGATATAGAAGCCAGAATTTACTATTAGGTTATGAAGGATTTGTTCCTACACATACAGAGCACCTCCTCTCCTATAAGGTATGAAGAAATGCATCAGATATGCCTGAACCGGAATCGGTCGGTCCTTCTGAACAGTCGTTATGTCTGGATGTTCATCATCTTGAAGAGTTGGCCTCAAAGATACTGACAGTGAAGTAAGGAAAAATCTTTAGCCTGCTGACTATCTGAAATTTCACTGCTGAGCACATACTTTCCAATCTCTAGCAGCTAACGTTCCCAGATCTTATAGACCCCTATAAGACTTTAATTCCCTGTCCCTCTTTGTCACATGCGCTATAAGCTACTTCCTTTGAAAACTACTTTGAAAATAGGTGTACTCTGTGTATTAGTTGGGGCAGTTTAAATGAGGCAGGAATTATAAAAATATAGTTACTTTTATTTGCTGAAAACCCTGCCCCCAAACTATATATAAACCAGTTAAATTTGGGTTCTAATGTGGTCGGGAAATCTTCACAAGGATGCCTATGGGCAATTTTAGTAATTTAGGAAAATCAGGAAAATGGATAAGGTTAGGTCACAAAATATGTTTGCCCCAGTTATAAATAAGAGGCAGCCCAGAGCCCTGGGGAAAGTCTGATCTACTCATGTTGGCGGAGTAGAATTTGAAGATAGTCCCTTGGCTCCTTTGCAGCAGTGTCCAGAACTGCAAATTATAATCCAGTTGTGGATAAACATGGCAAAAAGTCCAATGTGAATAAACTTGCCAAAGCCAAAGTGTCTCAGACACTGCTTCCATGAGGCGAATCTCGTGAAGCAACACTGCCTTAACAGCACAGGGAAGAGCCGAACTGCTCGGTGTATTCCTACAAACGGCGACAATGTGTGGCAGAGGCAGGTCCTTCCAGTGGGAAGTTGGGATGTGGCAGTCCAAAAGTGGGAGCCGCACACTTTCTCATCATCCTTTTTCAAGGTCCTCCTAGCCAGTGTGTCCAGTTGCCATATATATGTGCTGGGCGTATTTTGCTCTTCCCAGTTCAAGAATGCAGGGATGGGACAAGCAACTTCTCGACTACTTCTTCCCCCATTCAAACCTCCCGAGCCAGAGGTGGGGGTAGGGAAAACACTTTCACACCTCATTCAAACCTCAGTACCCTACCACACTCTGCTCACAGGTGTTAGGCCAATACAGAGTCTCAGCTGGCAACCTTCTTAAGATAGGGATGGTTTAATACTGATACATCACAGAATCATGGAATTAACCAGTTTGGAAAAGACCTTCGAGATCATTGAGTCCAGCCTAAAACAACCAGCCAGCCAGCAAACATCAGGCCTGACAGCAAAGTCTATATATCATTTTAGCCTCCAGAAAAAGAAACTGGCATTTAATTTTATTGTGAGCTTGCTTTAGAATCATTTCAATTGGATGTGTGACCCTGCACTCACATATTGATATTCAACAGATTAATTGTATAATTTAAGATATGGTGATAAGGTGAAAAGTCTCCAGATCAAGCATATGGTACATGTCTATCTATGCAGTAAGTCTCCAAACAGATCCTTCCCAGATAATTAACAGATTTCAAGGAAGGGATACAGGGATAATAATTTGTTCTAGAGTTGAGATACACACTTGATTGACTTCAAATATGTTAGGATAACAACAACGACAACAACAACAATAATAATAATAATAGCAACAACAACGATAAAAACAACAGCAACTCAAGCATTGTAAGAACTTAAAGATGAGTGTCAGTTTGTTCCACATCTCATAGCAGGTTCATTTTCTAATATACCTGATTTCTAATGAAACTGCAGTGGAAAGCTGTAAGTTGGATTGTTTGCCAAATGTTCTTATGCCTGTTTACATTATAAACTTCAGCTGACGCAGACACGTGGTAGGTATTTCCAAAACATATTCCAGATTTGCACAGCACACAGAGTGAATGAGACATTATTAATTTGAGGTGGAGATTCCTGATCATCACAAGTCTTTTTGTTTCATTTCGTCCAATGATCTTCTTTTAATAAGTGTGAGTAACTGTATTGATTACATAGGGTCTGAGAATACCAGATCTCCTACTGCAAGGCTGAATGGTCTAACCACTCAGCTATTAAAAAGAAAACAACCCAGTAGACCGTTTCTTCCTCTGAGCAGTCAAAGAGGGGCACGTGGGCAGGGATTTTATTGCATCCCAAAGAAGGCTTTAGTGCTTAGTCGAGTGATCTTCAAACAGTCTTTGAGAGGGTGTCAGTCACTGCCACAATGGTGGCCCCTTTAGACATATGGAACAGAAACTTTTCGGATATCTGAACAAGTTTTTACCGGCCAATGTGGATGTTCTTAGCACTTGTCTTATGTGCACAGTGGGTCGCTAATACTGACCATCAAACCACAATTTTCTTACTTGTTTTTTAGGCACAATCTACCATTTCATACTTCATCTCACCTGAAATACAACTGGCAACATGCAACTCTTCTGCATATTTGTAACTCACTGTTTTAATCATCTTGTGTCTTCCCTTTTATGCAGCAGAAATGGAAGCGGTGCTACTGGTGTGCTTACTTGGGGTGGAGCCTGGTTCTGTGCCACCAACTGGTATTGAATGTGGTATCAATACTGACTACAGCCAGAGTTCCTGGCCCCTTGTCTCTCTGAATGCCAGGATACACCTTCACAGAAATTAAACAGTAAGCTGCTCTGTTACTGTGTCTCTACCTTATTCTTTACCCTGTACCCTACTTAGCAGTACCAGAGCATTTTTGCAAGTACGCATTGTCCTGTGTTTGTGTAGCGGGCACCCTTTGATAAATTGGAGGACTCATGAGCAAGTGTCTTATACAACCTTTTAAAAATATTTTAGTTACTGGCAAGTGTAAAGGGAGGATAGATAGTTGAGGTGGGGAAAATCTCAAAAATACAGCTTAAGGAAAAAAAACCACCTTATGCAAGGGTTTTTGATAAGGAGAAGAAAAAAAAGATGTCAAAACTCAATTTGTGCTTTTTTATCAGGCTTCATGCATTTAGATAATCTTGAATCCAAACAGCCAAAAGCTGATCATAAAAACCAACCAACCAAACAAACAAAACAACCAAACAATTATTCACACTAATAACAGAAAATTGTATGATATATTACTCTGGAAACTTAGTGAGGGTGGTGTCCTAGAGTTTCATGTTGCTTTTCCCAGTATAACCTTAAATATTTAAGGAAAGAAGTTTAAATATTTAAGGAAAGAAATTTGGCCACAAAAATATTGGTTTAAAAATATTTCCAACATTATGAAAAGCCATATATTTTCTACAGAATGATGAACAAACAAATCTGTGTCTGATCTTTCTGGTGCCGAAGTAAATGTGGAGAAAGCCTGGTTAGGCTGTGGAATTACATCTACATTCATGCAAAGCCAGCAGAGAATCAGAATCAGTAATAGTATACTTCTATATTTTAGAAAAGATTGCCATATTGTGAATATTTACTACATTCATAGTTCTTAAGGAGCTGTGCCTTGATCTCCTGTCTTTAGTGATTAGCTCAATGAGCTCAATTAAAGCAAAGAAAGTTATTTAGCATTATGTTTACTAAAAATAGAGCTGATCCTTACGGCCTTAGACAGATTAAACTATGCTTTGGGTGGTGAAAGGACAGACTTCTCTGGTGTGCTGTCATCATGGAGCTATTTCCCACTGAAACTAAACTTATGGGGAAGAAAAATAAGATTGGTTTATACTCCTCGGGATCTTAAAAGAATTTGCTATTTTCAACTACACATTTTTCCCTGTTTTCCTGTCCACCTACCTACCTGACTACATCAGGGAAAGGATTAGAAGTGAATATTCTAAACCAACAAGATTAGATTTAGATTGGACATTTGGAAGTTCTTTAGTATGAGGGTGATGGAACACTGGAACAGGTTGCCCAGGGAGATGGTGGAGGCCCCATCCCTGGAGACATTCAAGGTTAGGCTTGATGTGGCTGTGAGCAACCTGATCTAGTTAAAGATGTGCCTGCTTACTGCAGCAGGGTTGAACTAGATGACCTTTAAAGGTCCCTTCCAACCCAATGCATTCTATGAATCTATGACTCTTTATTTCCAAAACTTGTAGATAGATGATACAGATCTGTTCTGTCTGCCTTCCTTCTGCCTCTGCATCAGCAAATGCTTGCAAGTGTCTCAACATAGAAACGTTTGCACAGTCTATCTTGTAGTCAAATGAAGCAAATTTACCTTTTTTTTTTTTTTTAAGAAAAACCTCTGTATCATTTTATTCTTCTTTTAGTTTTCTAGAAATCCTTTCCCTAATCTTTTCTGAAAAAACATCACTGTCAACAATTCTAGAGCTAAAAGCATCAGCTTTCTTGCTGAGGCAATTAAGCTGCTCTGTGATTAGCAGCAGGTTGTGTAATAGAATAGAAGACACTGCATCTATCATTTTATTTTTTCTCTAAGGACTGGTAAAGTTACCTTTTATGCCATGAATAATAGCAGTAACTTGGCACTTAAGCTATTGTCATAATAATTTTTTTTTTCCAATAACTTATATGTATTAACTTATTACTAAATCCAAAGCTCCTGGAAGCAAAAAATTTTTTTTTTACTGGAGAACATTCTTGATACCTCCTGTATATAAATATCTACTATTTATGTCCTATCAGTGGTGTGAAAAAAAAAAAAAACCCTACCAAAAAGTGGGTGAAGGAGAAACAGGTAGAGTACTGATAAATTTATAATGTTAATAAACTTGTATTCAGAACCCCAACAACAAAGTGCTTAACTCCTACTAGTTTCAGTAGGAATCAGGCATTCAAATACGTTTTGAGGATTTGGAACTGTACAGGTACTGTAATGAGAACAAAAGAAATGCAATAAATGAATATTCAACAAAAAAAACCTTTACTTTGACATGTTTATTTCTTCAATAGATGTTTATTTTTTAGCAGTTTCATCAATATCTCATAGCTTAGTATGCTATGTCGGTAAGATAAGCCTTTTATACCACATTAGATACATGTCTATGAATATTTCTTGTTTTATGAGAGTTTTCAAACTTTATTGTCAGACCTTTCCTTGGGTTAAGACTCAGTTGAAGTAAACTCAACCCAGGAACTTTGACATTTGAATTTTAAAATACATTCTTAAGTACCTGGATCTCCGCTTTCTTTCACATCAAGGGGTGACGAGGTGGCATCAATGATATTGCTCTGCTAAGACTGAAGCAAAGTCTCTCCAGCTGTGTTACTTTCTCTTCTTATTCTGACACCCCCTATTCCCTCCACCCCCTGATCTCTCCTACTGGCTAAATGTTTGCAGGTTAGGCAACAAATGCGACAGCATTTGCTCTTTAACACTCTGTGATGTGATTCCACAAATAGTTTGCCAGGCACAGAGTCCAGTTAAGATCAATGAGATCATTCACATAAGCAAATAAAGATTTGTAGGATCAGGCCCTTGATCGCCTCCTCTCTTCTCCTGGGACTAATACCCTTTCCCAGCACCACCATAATGACACTCTTTGCCATTTCTTTCTCTTATTGTTTTCCTGCCAGTTTGCCCATTCAACCTTTTTATTTCATCCTGTAACTTCCTTGAAAGCCCCATCTGTCCTTTCTTTCCCAAAAGGTGGGGATTTTTAAACAGTGAAAAATGGCAAAATTAATTAAAATTATTGAGTCCTCTTATGTTTAGTTGCTGGAACATGATCTCCTCTCTGAAGCCTGATGTGTTAGTACATGCTTTCTCCAGATGCTTTCTATCCTGCAGTGATTTGACTCCCTTGTTCATTGTGCCACAGTTACCATTGTCACTGAAAAATCATTTCTCTGTTTCTGTACCTCTACACACACCAAAAAAATATCATTTTTACAGTGAGTTGCATCATGTGATATCACAACTTTAAAGAAAACATTTTCTTAGTGGGAAATAAAGAGAAAACACCAAAAAACTCAGGCAGGGCTGCTTCATTTGAAATCAATAGAAATTTGGTCACTGTTTTCAGTGGGAACAGAATTAAGTCCCAACACTACAACCACATGGCCCCAAAGGGGCCCATTTACACAAATATTTCTTATTAAAAGAAATAATAAATTCTCTAAAACAGTGGGTGGAGAGAAGAGCACATAAATACTTAAATACTTCCTGTGCCACCAGTACCTGTATGTTTTGTTGCCCCCACTCAGCCATTTTTATGGTAGGCTGGGAAAATGAGGGAATTTCCACTCTCAGAAAATCTCTCTCTGATGAAAGAGATGTTTTGAGATGAGAGTCTTGGATGATCAGTCACATAGGAGAGGGCTCTAGGGGAACTTGAAGGAAAAGGTGTGGAGTCAGACGCTGTGGAGAGGGTGATGGAAGAAAAGTGCTTCCATGCTTCCTTTGTATTTTGCAACTTAGAATTGTCATTTGTTGTTTTCTCCTTTGGCAAAGCTTGCAAATGATACTCAGCTGTCATGTAGGCACCTTTAAGTACACAAAGTTTCTAGGAAAGTACCTGTGAGGATCCTGAGCACCTCCCACACTTGCTTTGGGAGACTTCTGAAAGGGAAGACATTCTTTTGCAAGGACCAGGTGTCCTGCAGAGACTCAAGAGGACTGTGAGCATATTTCTTTCCTGTCACATTATAGCTGAGGCATAAGCCTGTTTGTGCAAGTTGTTAAGGGCTGAAGTGGGAGTCTGTATACAGACTGTCATCTACTCTGTTAGCTATCTTGGCCTGGCTATATCGTCAACAAATAACTGGCTAGACTGAGTACATCTTCAGTTAGAAAAATTCAGCAAGTACCTGTATGGAGCTGGCTGCAAGTATTTTTGCAGACAGGACACAGAGCTTTCATATTCATTCTGAGATTCTTATATATAGAAAAACAAGAAAATCTCTGCCCCTGAACATCCCATCACACTTTGAGGCCAGTACCTTGCATCCTTGCTCATTACTGTCTGTGGCACTTCCCATGAGCTGTTCTTTCCCCTTGTGAATGGAGACGGAAGTGGATTCTGTAAATGCCAATCCAGTGAGGCTAAATACCATGACAGATAGGTAGAAAATAATCAAATATAAGCCACAATCTTTGGAAAGCTACCTGAATCTAGTCCTGTCATTTACCTTAATGTATTGCATTTTATCCTGTTCCATTATCCCTGAATGGCTGAGTAAGAATGTATGCTGGCGTTATTTGTTACTGGAAAGTTATTGGCTGAACAACTATGTTTGGGTATGGACAAGTCAAAAAATAAAAGTCTGCAAATTGTGAACTACCTGCTTCTGGGCTTACAACCATTATATTCCCACTGGACATATTGACAAAGATCCTAATGGTTGTGAACCAGCTATTTCTTTGCACGTGGCTATTAGAAAGTCTCTATCAGGAAGCCAAAGGAGTTTATAATGGTCATGAACCGTCTGTTTCTCAGTTTGTGGCTATTACAGATTCCAAGCAAATGCCAGTTAAGTTTATCATGTTCATGAGCTGTGTGTTTCTGTCTCACAGTAACTATAAACTCTGCTGAGAAAGTGAAAGAGTTTGTAATGGTCACACATGAGCTATTTCTAGGCTCAGTGCTATTACTAACTCAGATAAGAAGGCAAAAGTTCACAAAGTGGTATTTCTTTCGCCTCTGGCAAACTCCATATAGAAACTGATAAAGCTACTAATGTTTCCCAGAAAACCACACTCTAATTCACAATAACACCTCTCAGAGTACTACAGTGGTGCAAAGTCTCTGCTCTGCTTAGAGCTACTGTGGCAACTTGCCAGGAGCCTGAGGGCTGCAACTCATTTATATATGCATTTACATAAATTTACATGAATTTTGTGTCAATTTGTATTCCGTCAATGTTGTAATGAAACCTATACTGAAGAGAATAAACAACATATAGCTAACTGACTAACACTAATACTGTTTTTCCTGTTTTTCAGTGTACTTCCCTCACTCTTATTTTCTTTGCGGCTTTCTAATACTTGTTTCGTAGTTGGACTGACTTCTAGTCTCAGAAAGAGTCCTTTTTTCAGGGTAAAGAAAAGCTTTGTTTCATCTACGTTTGATGGCAGGGAAGGAGAGAGTTGTGGCTTCTGCAAATTGCTTGCCTTACACTTAGCAATTTCCCCAACCACCAGTGGCTAATATGCATATTAAAGAGGGCAGTGCTAACGCAGTCCCTTGCTGACCTCCACATGTGAAGCACTCAGAATATTCATGAGGTCTTAAATATGCACATTACAAAAAAATCCTGAAAATCAGAAGTAATAGGTCTTTTTGTATGAAAATGACTTCTAAATTAGAATTTTACAGATAAAAATAATTCAGTGGACTGAATTAGTCATTTAACAGCAAAGGTTCCCTTTGTGACAGATCTATTAATAATTAATGGGCTTTGATGCCATTATGTACCTTTGCCTTCTCTCAAGGATGCACAGTTTACATAATGCTTCTTTATTCTTCAGTGCAGCTTTCAACAAAGGTCACTACAACTTCAGATAATTATCTGTGCCAACCACAACCTCATATTTTACTTTCTGCCATTCTCATAAAATCACTAGCTTTGAGGCGAGTACAGTTCCCCACTTGTTACTTGCGGGTATGACAATATTTTGAAGTGGAGGTGGATTTAAATCCTGTGCAGTTTCGCTGAGGTCAGAAAACAACAAATAGCTTTAAGCACTCAAGATCAATCTGCAGCTACCTAGAACTCAAATGGCAGATAACACTTACTTGAGAAGCCTTGCTAGGGTGGGAAAATGTGGCAGAAGAGGCTACAGTTAACTGCAGTCAGCTCCTGTTTCTAGCTGCTGCAAGTACAATTTACGTTGGCTGTTTAAAACCATTCTTTAAAAGATTTCTGTTTTCCACCTCTGTAGTCTGTTAGCACATTTTTAACATTGCTCATCTCAGTGACCAGGCATTCACATCTAGGCCTGCATTGCTGTATTGCTGTATACTTGTGAATGAGGAGGGAGAGCTTTAAATCTTATGCTTTAAATTGCAGAGAAAAAAAGCATTAAAGACACTGGGTAAGAATTTCAGAGTCATAGAGCGGCTTCAATTGGATGGGGTTTTTAAAGGTCACCTAGTCTAACACCCCTGCAGTGAGCGGGTACATCTTCAGCTACATCAGGTTGCTCAGAGTCCCATCCAACCTGACCTTGAATGTTTCCAGGGATGGAACCTCTACCACCTCTCTGGGCAGGCTGTTCTGGTGTTTTACCACCCTCACTGTAAAACATGCCATCCTTATATCTAGTCTAAATCTACCTTCTTTTAATGAAAAACTATTAACCCTTGCCATGTTACAACAGGCTCTGCTATAAAAAATTGTCTCCATCTTTCTTACAGGCCAAAAATATAAGGTTTTGCCTGAAAAAAAAGACCTCTATTCTTGGACCTTTTCTGATAGTGTGCAAGTCTTTCAGATCTGTTCTTCCTTAGTGTAAGACAATAAAAATGGACTGGGTACAAATGCAGGAGAAAAAAGCAGTATTGTGGTCACGTTGTGAGGTTTTGTGTGTTTGGTATCCGATTGTTTGAAAAACTTTGAAAAAAAAGACTGCCTGATTTCAAGTGGTGGTATCACCATAGAACAGTCCTGATGGATTTTTATTCCATGACTTTGTTTAACTGACTTTTGAACCCATTCACAGCTCTTGCCTCCTAATTTTATGTCAGAAGGATTAGTGAAGAAACATTTGCTTCCTTTCTTTACAGAACTTTCTGGAGTGAAACACAAAGAAAGATATGTAGACAGGGAGCCTTTAAACCAACTGAACTTACACAAGTCCATGGGACCAGATGGGAAGCATCCAAGGGTGCTTGTGAAGTCGTTTGGTGTCATTGTGAGGCTCCCCCCTGCCGTCTTTGAGAGGTCGTTGCAGCTGGGTCAAGTTCCTGATGACTGGAAAATCTGTCCTTTGAGATACTAAAAACCCTTGAGGGTTGCACTGGGTGATCTGCAGAAACGCCTTCCTGTGTNTGTTTGTGAACACTAACCAAAACAATTGGTAAGTCAGTCTCTCTCTGGCTCTTGCTGGAACAGGAGCTGCTGGTGGGATCTAGCAGCTTCTGGGCTCTGGCTCCTCTGCTGATTAATCCTCACTAACCACTTTTCTTCTAACCCCCTGGCCGATCCTCCTAATTTACCTTGCACGTAAGGCAAACCTTGGGGTAAGGTACAGGGGTGGGGAGAAGGTGGAAGGGTGGTTGGGAGCCCCTCCTGGGGTCTCTGATTTCTGGGAGGGGAGTTGTGTTGTTGTATTACCTTTTATTTGTATATTTCTGTAAATATTGTGTATATAGTGTAAATATCTGCTGTACATTGTGCAAAGCTGTAAATAGAGCTTCATCACTTAACTTCCAGCCGACTGAGTGCTAGTCTGGGTCATTTTACAAAGTGTGGGGGGTGGGGGAACTCCCAAACCTTCACAACAATTCTGCCACTCTATGTGCCTGAACAGAGGAGTGCATATGGGAGTCTGGCAGTTTTTCAAGGCATTTCATAGCATATATCTGATTCATCACCTGGGTGAAAGAAGTTCCATAGTCAGTGTTCTGATTTTGGCTGAGATGCAGTTAGTTCTATAACACACCAGTGTGTTGGCTACTGCTGAGCAGTGCTTGCACAGCACTAAGGCTGTGCTTTTCCAACATTCCCTCCCGCGAAAGGTATACCGGCTGAGGGATGGGCAAAGTCTTGGGAGGCGACATGGCTGGATCAGCTGATCCAAACTGACTAAAGGGGTATTCCATACCATATGATGTCAGCTCAGATACATAAGCTGAGTGAAAGTGGGAAATGTGGGGGGCATTCGTTGATAGCTTCTGCACTCTGGAGCAACCACTACATATATTGAAGCTCTACTTCCCCAGAAGTGACCAGACACTGCCTACGGACAGGAAGTAGAGAATAACATCTTTCTTTGTTCTTGCTTCCACACATGGCATTTGCCTTCCCTTTTTTTCCCTATTAAATTACTTCTGTCTTGACCCATGGGCCTCTTGTCATATTTTCCCTCTCCCATGTCCACCTAAGAAGGTGATAGAGCAGCTTTGGTGGGCATCTGGTCCCCAGCCAGGGACCACACAAGCAGGCAAAAATGAATTGTTTAATTGTAAATGATATGAACGCTAGCAGTAAATGGAAAAGCTAAATAGGTCAATATGCAGTGTTAGATCTTTGTGTAGATATATTGTTAAACTATGTCTTGCTCCTTATGAACTCAAAACGATTTGCAGACATTAAGTGAGTCTCAGTCATTCTTTGGGGAAAAGAATTGTCCTATTTACAGATACAAGAACAGAGAAGCACCTCATGGCTGCATGACTGAGCCAGTGCCACAGAAGTAGGAAGGTTAGACTAGATTAGTGAGAATCATAGAAACACAAATTGGTAGGGGTTGCAAGGGACCTCTGGAGTTATTTAGTCCAATTCCACTGCTAAAGTAGATTGCACAGGAATGCCTCTAGGTGGGTTTTGAAAGAAGGAGACCCCACAGCTTCTCTGGGCAGTAAAGAAGCTCTTGCTTATGCTCAGATGAAATTTCCTGTACTCAATTTTGTAGCCACCATCCTTTGTCCTGTCACTGGACACTACTGAACAGATTCTGCCTTCATCATCTTAATATTCACCCTTTGGGTATTTATTAGCATTGCTAAGATCATCTCTCGGTCTTCTCTTCTGCAGGCTAAACAGATCCATCTTTCTTTGCCTTTCCCTCATGAAAGAGATGCTCCAGTTGATGTCACAGTGTACAGAGAGGGCAGAAATGTAAGGCAGAAGCTGGTCCTTATATGTATCTGTGCTAAGTTCAAGCTGTGTTTTGGTCTTTTATTATAGAGAAGAATAAGAAGGCAGGATAAGAGGTCTCTCCTTCTCATCCCAGCCACCAGCAGGGGTTTGTAGGCTACCAAGAAATAGAATCAGCATCTCTTGTGTGCTTCTGCCATATCTGTCTGTTTATGGTATGGTATGGAGGATATTGTGCCTTCTTCAGATGGGGGTGCCCTCCAGAGCTCCAGCTGAGTCACTTAGGGTGGCTACCAGTCTTGTATGCTAAGAGACTGGCCTTTTCTCCTGAGCCGAGCCTTTCAAAGGACTAGCCTTCCCCTGTTTTAAAAGATGTCCCTCATTTCAGCTTTGGGCAGGGAAAGAGAAGATTGGATTAGTCAGTCAAATGATCAGACATTCACAGTGCAATGCTAGGCAATGTAAGTGTTCATTAAATGTTGATCTAAGTGCAAAATTTAGCCTGGAAAAATCCTTTTAACAAAAAGTAGCTACCAAGCTCAGAAGAAATAAGTTTTTTCTTTTTGTGTTGTCTGAAGATTACAGTGAATTGAATGCTTTGAAAAAAAAAATAGTCACAGACTTGGCTTAATGTTTCAGATTGCTGCTTAAAACACAATATTGTTTCACAATTCTGCTTTGTAATCTATACAAAAAGTTTCATGCAAGCAAGGATACTCCGGTCCCCCACCCCCCTCAGTTTTTAATGGCTATATAAGTAGCAAACACTCAGAAAAATCCCAATTGAGCTGGAAATGTGTGCTGGCAGCCCAGAAAGCCAGTCGTATCCTGGGGCACATCAAAAGATAAATGGCCAGCAGGTCAGGCGAGGTGATTCTGTCCCTCTGCTCTGCTCTTGTGAGACTTTCTGTAGGGTATTGTGTCCAGCTTTGGAGCTCCTGACACAATAAGGCATGGATATATTTGAGAGGGCCAAGAGCAGGGACACAAAGATGATCAGAAGGTTGGAGGACCTCTCCTATGAGGACAGGATGAGCAAATTGAATCTGTTTAGCCTGGAGAAGAGAAGGTACTGGGGAGGCTTCATAGTGGTCTTCCAGTACTTGAAGGGGACCTACAGGAAAGCTGAAGAGGGACTATTTGTAAGGGCATGTGATGATAGGACAAGGGACACTGGTTTTAAACTAGAGCAGGGTAGGTTTAGAATAGACATTAGGAATAATTTCTTTATGGTAAGGATGGTGAGACACTGGAACGGGTCACCCAGAGAAGTTAATCCCTAGAAGCATTTAAGACCAGGCTGGATGAGGCTTTGAGCAACCTGATCTAGTTGGAGGTGTCCCTGCCTATGACAGTGGGGTTGGAACTAGATGATCTTTAAGGTCCTTTCCAACTCAAACCATTCTGTGATTTTATGAAATAGAGTTACACCCAGGTAGCTGAGAGTCAGCTGTGAAGTGAGTGAATACTGTGTGCAAGGCAGTTTTGACAGATGCTTCTGTCAGACTTCGGATGTTTTAAGAGAGAATATTTACTGGAGCTCTCTGGAAATCTCTGCTGGCTCAGTAGCTCATGGCTAGAGCAGAACTGCGACTCCTCTCTAAGTCTGGAGCTGCAGGTGTGGCTGGAGAGAGAAATAAGACCCCCTGCATCTCCAGACAACGACATAGGGAGGGTGACAGAAGACAGGAATAAAGTACTAAGTGTAAAAAAAACCCAAAAAAACTCCACATGGTTAGAGTCCTCCAGTTTCTGTGCTGACATGCTGCTTGAAGGCTGAAGAATCTGGCTAGAGACGTGTAAGGAATGGACAACAACCAGAGATGTGCTGAAGTGCTCACTCAAAACAACGTTTGAGGGATATGAACTAAGCTACCTTTGCTAAATATCACTTTATATAACTTCATTTGTCAAAGTCACATTATGGCTTGAATGCAAGGTCTATATATTTGACGACTACAAGTTTACAGACATTTACATTTTATGCAACTCCTTTAAACCACAAATATATTAGATTTGAAGAGTTTATACAGAAATAATAAAATAATTGCTGAAACTAGAAATGTATTTCCCAGGAGAACTGCAGTTAGGTTCTCTCCATGCTTAGCTTCTGGCATGTGGAGACTGATACCTTCCATATGTTTAGAGCAGGCTAAAGTCTTGCTGTATGGGAACAATACTTGTTACTGGTTGTACACACAGTATCTGGGATAAATTAGTCTTGTGCAATGCAGAATGCGTAGAAATGACAGAGATCTGAGACTGGGCTGAGGCACAATTGCTGTATTTTCTGTTGGCTGACTTCTTCCAGTCTCCTGTGGATTGTCGCTGACCACCGACTCGGTGGCCATATTCTGATGAGAAACCAGGGTATCCACACTAAAAGCCAGAAGAGATCATTTTAGGGAAGGACTAGATCAAGTAGCAGTGATTTCCATAAAACACATTGAAGTATATACAGAAGTGTCTCTTCTGGTTACATTAAACTGTTAGATGGAGGCCTGCATACAAATGGAGTAGGTGATTAGAATTATAGAATCATAGAATCACCTGGCTGGAAGGGATCTTAAGGTCACCCAGTCCAACCATAACCTCACATCTCCCTATTGACAGCTGCTGGGCCATGTTCCTAAGCACCTCATCCAAGTATCTTTTAAACACCTTCAGGGGTGGTGCCTTCACCACTTCCCTGGGCAGCCTGTTCCAGTGCTTGATCGGTCTCAAGTGAGCCCAAAAAAACCCCCACCCCAAACTTGAGATTTATAGTAATAAGTGTGAAAATAAATAATAATTTTTTTCCTGCAAAGATAACAGAAGTATTTTCATCCACTATCATTCCAAGAGATCCCTTGGTTGTGACAGGAAATAAGAAGAACTAACTTTCCAGCTTCATGTCTAGCTAGAATGATGAATCTTTTGGGATGAGGATTTGTGTATTTCAAGCATGACATTGGTGTTCTTTCAATTTAAAAAAAAAAAAAAAGGAAAAAAAAAGAGAAAGTTTTCCTTAAGTGATATCTGTTTTTCCCCCATGACCATGGATACCTCAACCCATGGAAATACACAATTGTTACTGAAAGGTGTCCTGGTGCTACAGATGCAGCTGCAGTTCCATGCCATAACAGAAACAATTACGTGGGCACAATCAAGGGAATAAAGAGCTTTAGTGAAAGGCTGGCAACTATGGTTTGGGATGGGAAAGGAAGGAACAGGTTAAAGCAATTTTAGCAAGGCTGAAATATTCCAGGGAGTATTTCAATTTGTTGTTATGATGGCATAGAAATGTTTTGGCTTCTACTTGTGTATGTTGCAGCTGAAAAGAACCCACAAATACTTTTTATGCGTTTGTTCCTTATCAGGGAATTACCATGTTCTCTGTTTTTTATGAGTGATGCAATGGAGAAGTCTAACTGCTGCTTCTATTTATTTCTTAAAATGGTCACACTTACTATGTTATAATTTTATGTTGTAAAAATATGCTTTGTATGTGTCAGAGTTTATGACAGGAAGTAGAAGCTTAAGTAAAGAATCACTGATAAATTAGTTTGTTAAGAAAGGTTGCTCTTATCTGAAGAAACGTGATGACAAAGCAGAACACATGGAAAAGGATTTCTCTCCTGTGTGCACATTAACTCTTAAGTTCCCGATTTAATATTTATTTGTAGTTAAATTTATATTATTGAAGGGCTTTTCAGGCAACCATAAACATTAATGAAGAATTAGAAAATAACAGAACAGTTGGTATGAATTTCTGGATTTTAGGACAAAGTCTTTATAGTGAGAAATTCTGCAAACTATGGGTAACGAAGTACTTCAAGAACCAGTCTGATACTCTGCCTTCAAGTTCTATTAACTTAATTAGTTTAAATGGCTGGAATGGTTATTCTGACTTCTGCAGTAGAATACTTTTTTTGAGGTACATAGTGTGAGACCTGTTAAAAACTGTGAACTCTGAGACCAAATGTGCTGGTTTGAGGCTAATTAGAATATTTTAATAGACAAAATTATATTACAGACTGTGAAAGGAAAACAATGGTGATGTCTACTTCACTCATAGGCTTGCTGTAATGTTTAAGAATAAGTACTTAAACATAGATAAGTCAGTCTCTTGGGGGACAGCGTCTTGGGCGGTCTGGCTTTTGGCTTTCTCTCCTCTCTGCTGAGTAACCTCACTAACCACTTTTCTTCTAACCCCCCTGGCCGATCCTCCAAACTCACCTTGCGTGTAAGGCAAACCCTGAGGTAAGGTATAGGGGTGGGGAGAAGGTGGAAGGGTGGTTGGGAGCCCCTCCTGGGGTCTCTGATTTCTGGAAGGGATGTGGTGTTTCTGTATTACCTTTAACTTGTATATTTCTGTAAATATTCCTGTCTATAGTGTATATCTCTGCTTGTACATTGTGCTGAGCTGTAAATAGAGCTTCAGTCCTTAACTTCCAGCTGGCTGAGTTCTAGTCTGGGTCATTTTACAAAGTGTGTGTGGGGGTGGGGAACTCCCAAACCACCACACCAAATTAGAGCAAACTTTTATGAATTGGTTAAAATGAGGTATTGAAATGTATTTGTACTGACCATAAACTCCATTTGAAATTACATGCTGAAAGTAAGGGAAATTGAATTTTATATATAGAGGCAACCAAAATGCACTAAAGAGAGCAGTCTTTTTAAGCCAAAGACAGTCAAAGAGGCTGCTTTGGTGGTGGATTTTCAAATAAAGTGGTTGTCTTTAGTTATTTTTCAGAAGTGTGGCTACCTAAGTAATTATTTTGATGGTTTTGTTTTGTTTTCGTTTGTTTTGTTTTGGTTTGGTTTGTTGCAGAGATGTTTCTTCTTTTCCCTGAGAAAATACCATATATCCTCTCTCAAGAATTTACAGTGTTCAGTATTTTACAGGACAGAGCTCTATTGGCTCTCTACAGTTCATTACTGATAGTGCAATGAAGTGCTTTGTTTATTTTAGACCTCACATCACACTTGTCTCCAAAGTATCTCAGCAGCTCAATGTTTGAACTTATCTCCCTGTGAAAAGCAAAATTGTTTCCTCTTATGCATGTCTATTGCCTTATCCAGGGTAGCTTGTGATGTGTCAAGATATGAAATTTCCACTGCTTCACTTAAGAGTCTGTTTTGCCCTAGCCGATCTCCCTGGCAAGTAGTTTAAGCCTGTCATACGGGCTGACTATCTCAAGCTGATAGTCTGAATTGTTTCTTCACCGTTAGAAAGCTTTCTGGAAATCTGTATGCACTAGGAAGGCAAAAATTCATTTATGGGGAATCAAAAAACATCTCAAGCAGCATCTTCTGCTGAATGCCCCAGTAACATTGCTAGGTCACGAGAGTATGGAAATTCAATGAGTGGTGACTCATGTGCCTCTGAGCTCCGATTCTGTCAGCAGTTTCCATTCTTCTGCTTAGCTGATGTAAACAACAATGAAACTGTGCTGATTTACTAAAGCGGAATTTGGCACCGCAGTGGTTTTGGCGTCCTAGATTTGATATTAATTTTTGTTTATTTTCTTCCTCTTACATTGCATCTTTTTTTGTGCTGTGGCTAAGGTAAAACCTAAGGTGCAGCTACCCAACAGTAATTTCCAGGCAGGACAGCTGCTGGCTTACTTTGAGGCACAGAAGTGCTAGAAATATAAACACTGAGGATTTGGGAATCAGAACTTGCTTCCCACGTACTGGATCCAAGAGCACAGCTCCACACCAAGGAAACAAATAAATGAGTAGCATCTCCCACATGTTGTCAGCCAAGGAAAGGAAAAATGAGCAGCTGAGGATCAGAGGCATAGGAAGCTCTGAATCCCCTCCCTGCCTGCCTCAGGTAGGTCTGGAGCAGCTCCCCAGTCTGTCTTGCCCTGTGGCATGCCAAGAGCAGCAAATACCATTTTCTAGACTGGCCTGTGATTCTGGACATACAGAAATCAAAACAGAAAAACTGCTAAGCATGCTGCTTTGTTCCAATGATTGCATGTTTGAGCATATTCAAACGAGAGTATCACTGTTCTGGCATCACTACTAAGAAGAGATCAGAGAGGATTACAAAGTATTTCAACATAATAATAGCTAATCAGCTGGGCAGACTCAGACTGCCCTGATCAGTAGAAAAGGTAATGGGATTACTATCAACAAATAAATAAATAAAGAAGACCAGGCTACTCACAGTGCCTGCAAGAGCAAACATCAGGCTTTGAGGGGTATATGATAATAACACTCACATAAACCATTTTGAAGATATTTTTACCAGCTCTTTCCCTGTAAAACTTGTAGAATGTGAGAATCAAACTTTTGATGTTCCTGGGAACCAAGAATGTATGCTCATGGTTGAATAAATCCAGCAGTGAAAAAGCACCGTACAGCAAACTGGGATGTCTTTCCTTTTAATGCTTGAGCAAAGCAGGAGCTACATGTGTTAAATATTTGATATTGATCACTGGGAGTCAATCTGCTGAAAGTAATCTGAGTGGTCATTCCCATTGCTGGCTAGATTGACTGTCACTTGGCAGTGCTGCTGGCAGATGAGGATGTTATTGATTGTAGTTCACACTGTTTATACATCTCCGTGTAACAGTTAATTTTATCACAGTGGGAAAGACTGTCTTGCCACATGTGGGACAGTCAGAAAGAATGAATTTTTAATTACTTTCCTTTACACTATCATCGATTAATAAATGCAGGAGCAGTTTTGCTGCTGTCAGAAGACATTTCCAGTGTTGTTTGAAAAGGATGACTACAAAAAGCTGATTAAAATGAATACTTCTGTGATGATTTGGTTCACAATAGTGTACACATTTTTTTCCTCCTTGTCCTTCAACAAGGAATGAAATCTCTTTAGTGGTGCACTGCATGGGGTATTCCTTTTGTTAACTAAATGCATTGTAGCTCCTGAGAGATGCATTCCTGCACCCTCATGCAAGTTAAAGCATGTTGATGCTTTTCGCTATACTATCAAGAAGCTCTAAGCTGGCAGTGTGACTACTGGCAACCAGTTTAACAAGGCACAGTATGTTTATATGTCAGCATGGAAAGACTGGGGTTTTTTTGTTTTGTTTTGTTTCTTTGTTTTTGTTTTTTTTTGTTGTTGTTTTTGTTTTTTTTTGTGTGCTTTTACTCTCCTGCTGTCTCTTACCACTACTTTTGGGACTGAACACCTTATGATCTTCATCATTTTGAGATTCAAAATATTCCTGTGAAGTACCACCAAAATACCTGACACAGACCTGAGGTGAAAGTTCAGAGCAACTGAAGTCCGCGTCTTTATTAGGTAGACCTGAGGTGAAAGTTCAGAACAACTGAAGTCCATGTCTTTATTAGGTAGTCTGGAGCCTTTTTGTGCTGGTGAATTACTAGAGTGCCTCCTGTCCTACTTCTGGCTTTAATCAACAGGCACTCTCCCAATCTCTGGAGATGTCTTGGGAGTATTAGGGGCCTGGGCTCATTTCCCATAGGTCGTCTGGATGTTATGGAGCTGGGATAATTTCTCACAGGCAGTCTGGGTGTGAGCAAGCTCTTCTGAAAGCCAAGAGCATTCAGATGTAAACATGGCCAGTTGGTCTCAATGCTGTAGTATAGCTCATGACATGTTTAATTCTCCAGCATAGACATTGTCATAGAATCATAGAATGGTAAGGTTGGAAGGGACCTCAAGGATCATCTAGTTCCAACCCCCTGCCATAGGCAGGGACACCTCCCACTAGTACAGGTGTCCCACTAGTACATTGTGTCCTGTTAGATTCCCTCAGTCCCCTGCTGACACTGAAGTAAAGGAGTGCTTGGGCAAGTGAAAGCTACTTACAATGTCCAACTACTGTCATAAACTGGGAGATAGCTATTGACACCTGTGACAATGACAAGAGGCATCATCGGGTCTACAGAAAGTAAAAGCGATGTGATACTGCTAATATAAAGTCACCTTGTTACCAGTCTTCTCACCCTGAGGAAACAAATGTATGACCTTGTACTTACTGAGTTACCTAAATTGCAGGCTGTGGCAACATGAATGAACGACAGATAATGTCTCTGCTCATGCATATGAGCCCAGCAAAGAAGAGTTTGCAGCAGGGGCTCAGTTTATGTTTGTAAAAATGATTAAGTTAAACGGAAGATACCAGCAATATAGTATAGTCCTTTCGTGAATAAGATCCAATAAAGGATTTTAGTCCTGTTGTGCTGACTTGGTTATGAAGTCAAATATCATTTGCACGATTTAGTCCTTGTAAACACCCTACACTTAGTGTAAAAGGTTCATTAATGATGAATAGCATTTAAACTGTTTTGCAGCTGATCTGCATAAATAAAATGTAAACAAATTACAACTAGACGGATCCTATTTTTTCAGCTGTGTTCTGGTGCTTTTTAATTTCAGGGAAAATTGAGCTGAACGTGGAAATTGCTAAGCTATTTTTTTATCTGAGATCTGTCACGCTAATTATTTGGATGAAATGAAGTATATGCACTTTGCTAAGTTCTGAACTTTCTTTTTTTCTTAGTTATTTTACATTTGCATGAAATTCTTTCAGTACTGGTAAACACGATGAATCTCAAAATCATCTGAAAACAGATGGGAGTAGAGCAGTGATAATTGGTTAAGAGAAATACACCCAAATTAGCCAACATTTTGGTGATGAATTCCTAGGATTTGGTCCTGTTTTCTTAGTGATAGTTATATCAATACTGATGAAAATACACTAATTCAATGAAAGAACTCCAAATTATGAAAAGAAATTTGTATTGGAAACCATTTACATGCTCCTTCTCCTCCCACAAAGCCTTGAACTCTCATCAAATGTTTGTCTTCCTCAAAGCAATGCTCCTTACACATATCCTTCCCCTTGCTTTGCTGTGACTACATCACCAGATGTCTTGTGATTCTCAGTGCCTACTTACATGATGTACCTTGATGCTTAGAGGACTAGAGGCATCAGTGCTTGGCCTGTGACTATGCACACATTGACTGGCTGCTTCAAGACAGAAGTATAACCAGCATATAGATACATGCTGAATATATCTGGTATATACAGGTATTTCTCACTACCAGTGATTTCTGATGCTGTGGGAGCCAAAGGTGAAAACCATGCTCCCCAGTCATTTACACAGTGCAAGCAATAGCCAGTCTTTACTGATACAGGAACTTGCTGGATCTGAACTCTTGCATTGTAGATATGACTAAGATATGACAAGATGTAAGGAAAAAGCTGTACTGAGACAGATGATAGGGGTCTGATAGTGACCTGTACTACTAGGAGGTGTCCCTGTCTATGGCAGGGGGTTGGAACTAGATGATCCTTGAGGTCACTTCCAACCTTGCTATTCTATGACTCTATGATTCTATAGCCTCCCTATCATCTCTCTGATGAGGTGAGGGGAGGATGTAAGAAGAGGTTACTCAGCCTTGAAAAGAGAAGGCTCCAGGAGGATCTTATAGCATCCTCCCAGTCTTTGAAGTGGACTGTAGAAGAGTTGGAGAATGACATTTTACAGAGGCATGGAGTGCCAAGGTGGTGGGTAAGGGCTTCAAACTGGAAGCAGCTGGATTTAGATTAGAACTTGGAAAGAATTCTTTCCCATGAGGGGAAGAGCACCTTGAATACTATGTCCAGTTCTGGGCACCTCAATTTAAGAATGACGTTGAGGTGTTTGAACATGTCCAGAGAAGGGCACCAAGGTTGGTGAGGAGGCTGGAGCACAGCCCTGTGAGGGGAGGCTGAGGGAGCTGGGGTTGTTCAGCCTGAAGAAGAGAAGGCTTAAGGCAGACCTCATTGCTCTCTACAACTACCTGAAACAAGGTCATAGCCAGGTGTGGAGTTGGTCTCTTACCCCAGACACCCAGTGACAAAACAAGAGGACAGAATCTCAAATTGTGCCTAGGCAGGTTTGGGATGGATGTTAGGAAGTTCTTCACAGCAAGAGTGATTGACCATTGGAATGGGCTGCCCAGGGTGGTGGTGGAGTCCCTATCCCTGGAAGTGTTTAAGAGGAGGCTGGATGTGGCACTTGAAGCCATGGTTTAGTTAATTAGAAGAGTTAGGTCATATGTTGGACTTGATGATCCTAGAGGTCTTTTCCAACCTGGTTGATTCTGTGATTCTGTGATTCTATGTAACAAGGAGAGTGTAATTAATGCTCCTTAGCTATAATTTTCATCAACAGTGGGCTGAAGTCCACCTGGCACATCTTACCTCTTCCTAGTTGTAGGAATCCTGATTGTAAATCACCTTGTGATGGTGGTGATTACATTAAAAAGTGAGAAGTGTCTTAACAAAGATAAGTTCATCCTAAAAGATCTGCCTGATGTGTCAGCTCTGCCCACCCAGATAGGACACTTGGCAGTGACATATGCATTGTAATGTGACTAGGGTGTGGACCAGGTGGAGCTGTGATGAATGAACCAGAAACAGTGTAAAACTCCTGAGCTATGCCAGTTTATTGAGGGAAACATCACCATGGACAACTCAGCCTAGAAACAGCAGCCCGGGAATGTGTCTCCCCCACCCCAACCACCAAAGAAGGTAATGATTTCTCCTGCTCTCTCTTTCTCCATTTTCCTTCTCTCTCCCTTTTCTTCCTTTCTCTGTTTTGTTTACTCTATTCTCTCTCTAATATATAATCTCATCTTTATATATGCCCTCGTTTGTGCCTTGATTTCACTCACAGGAGTGTTCACTGCTGTCCTCTTCCCAAATTTCAGACCAAGCCGCTGGCTCAAAATAGATTTCCTTCTGTGAATCTCCAAAGCTAGTTTAAAAGCTATGTGCCATCCTGCAGTACAGTTTTATTACATGCCACATGGGAAAAACCAAACCGATACATTTTAAAGAAACAATAGCTTCTGTACTGTATCATTTCCTCTTCAATGCTTTATGTCACTCCTGTCTCCAAAGACTTCTGTCATAGTCTTCTGCTTGTTTCCAGGCTGAGAGTTCCAAGGCAATTTGACTCCCCCTCGTAGAGCAGCCCTTCCGCACCCTTACCCATTCTACTCTCTCTTCTACCAACCTTTCCTGGGCCACCTCATCATTTTCCCATGGAATGGTCTGGAGTTGCATGAAGCTTCCAAAATGCAGTGGTGTCGTGGATTTATGCTATTGACCACGGAGGACATACAGATTTTTATAGGTGGAGATCAATCAGATGTAGTTTTACCTGAAGGCATGTCTGCAAGCCCTTTGTTTTCACTTGTTATGCATCCTTCTGCTGTAGCACCTCCTGATTTGGCATTTGTTTTATTACATCAAATAATATAGAATCATAGAATGGTAAGGTTGGAAGGGACCTCAAGGATCATCTAGTTCCAACCCCCTGCAATAGGCAGGGACACCTCACACTAGTACAGCTCACTCAAGGCCTCATCCAGCCTGGCCTTGAACACCTCCAGGGAGGGAGCATCCACAACCTCCCTGGGCAACCTTTTCCAGTGCCTCACCACCCTCACTGGAAAGAACTTCCTCCTAACATCCAGTCTAAATCTCCCCTCTGCCAGTTTAAACCCATTGCCCCTTGTCCTGTCATTGCAAGACCTTGTAAATAGTCCCTTCCCAGCCTTCCTGTAGGCCCCCTTCAGATACTGGAAGACTACTAATAGATCTCCTTGAAGCCTTCTCTTCTCCAGGCTGAAGAGCCCCAAGTCTTGCAGCCTGTCCTCATAGGAGAGCTGCTCCAGCCCTCTGATCATCTTCGTGGCCTCCTCTGGACCCGCTCCAACACTTCCATGTCCTTCCTGTGCTGAGGGTTCCAGAACTGCACACAGTACTCCAGGTGGGGTCTGACGAGAGCAGAGTAAAGGGGCAGAATCCCCTCCCTTGCCCTGCTGACCACGCTGCTCTTGCTGCAGCCCAGGACTCGGTTGCTGTCTGGGCTGCATGTGCACACTGCAGGCTCATGTTGAGCTTTTCATCAACCCAGACTCCAAGGTCCTTTTCCTCAGGGCTGCTCTCCAGCCATTCACCACCCAGCCTGGATTTGTGCTTGGGATTGTGCCTATCCAATATGGAGAGTCTGAATCTGGGACTAGAATTAATCTGATAATTTATGTTGGCATTTCCTAAAAGAGATCAAATTGTTTCTGCTGCTGACCCTGTTCAAATAAGATTTCTGTTAAAATAGCAATGAGGATGTCAATTCACCAAAATGGTGGATTTTGCCCTTGTCGTATACCCTCAAAAAGAAAACCAAACCAAGAGATTGTAAAGGGCAACTATGGGAACATAAATATAGACTGCCTGAGAAGAAAAACATTTTCCTGATCTAATGAAGTCTACTCTGAGCTGAGAAGAGGCTCTCCATGCATGAATGCCACATTGTGAGGTCATTCCCTTCAGTACATTCACAGGTAATCACCTTGCACAGCATTTTTCCTAAAACTTGTCCAGATTTCAATCGTTAACTAATTTTTTCCCATGTCACATCAGCTGGCATTTTAGCCTGTCCTGTGTCCATGAAATCTCTTGGAGGGGTTGTAAGTTCTCACAAATTATTTTTTCCTCTTTTTTTTTCATCCCAGGAATTTTTGCAGTGGGCAACCAAGAAGCAATAAACACTGAAAAGGGAGAAGGACATATGCCATTACAGATCACATTATTTCATTCATTCTCTAAGAAAGTGGCTCTAATGCAACTCTGCAGCATTTAGTTGTATTTACTGACTTTTCTTGATAGGTATTTCATTATTCTAAGGGTTTTCATGATATAAACACAGTATTATTTGACAGGAATAAAGGAGTTAAATGCATGACAGAAAATACAAAAGCTGCCAAAGGTACTGTACAAATCACTTCTTTCTTTATTTTGATTTACAAGGCAAGTGTATAAGGTGCTTTACTACAGATGCTGAGCACCCTCATTCACCACTTTGATGTGTTTAAATTAATATGTTACTCTGCTCTACTAATTTGATGTTATTTCAGAAGCAGATTTTTCTCTCATGTAATTAATACAAGTGACTATGAGCAGCACTTTTATTTTTTTTTTCCTCCACTGGTTATGTTACTGAAAATAGATGTCTCTGCAGGTTGAGGGAAAATAGTAAGTGCCTGGAAAAAAAAACCCAACAGACTAAAGGTAAAAATGCAGCTAGGAGCTAAATCTCTCAGTAGGGTGTTTCTGGGGCATTGGAACTTGGAGCTTTGAAATTCTTCGCAATTTCCAGGTCTTAGTGTAAGTAGCATACAGCTATTAACATATGTTCTGATAAGAGGAGCAAAACAATTCCAGCGGTGAAACAGCACAGCATGGCTTCTGGAGTGCAGAAAAAAGTGCTACCTTCACACATCGGATTCATCAGGACACAGTGAGGTATCTAATAGCAACACATTCCTGCTCTTTGTCTCTATTATGTGCATGTTCTCATACACAAGTACCTAGGAAAGATTCCTCAAAGTTTCCATTGATCAGCCAATGCTTGTGAGCATGAGTCACAGCTCTCTGTAGTATTTTTAGTGGCCGACTTGCTGTAGATTTCTCTGCCGACCACTGTAGACCAGTTAGTGGAATCTGATTTTGATTTGACTTTTTATTTAAATTTGCATCTGTGACATTACATGAATAGAACAACCTCTTAAAAGAAAAACAATATTACATGGGAAGGAAGAGGAGAATAATAGATCAAAAGGGAGAAAACCATATCCCTTTCCTCCAGACCATTTGCATCTTTTCGTCATCTCTTTTACTATTTTTTATGTGACTAGTCCAGACTCTGACAAGACTTCTGCCAGTCTTCCTCTGTTGCAGGTATTCCTCAATACCTCTTTCAGTCAACAACTTTCCTTAGCCTTTCAATTCCTTTCCTTAGCCTTTCAATTCCTTTCCTTTGGCTTTGGCTACTGTGTGTGTTTTCAGGTCTGAAAGATGCACTCCTCTGGGTGCTCTGGGTCCTCACAAACTATGAGGGTTTATATGGCCTTTGTTTAGGAAAATTGGGATGACTATAGTTGTACTGCAATGTTCCAAGTGCTCTACATCTTCAGACAGATGATCTTACTATGGCTGTTCTCCTATTCTTAAGTCAGGTAACACTACGGACTCCAGCTAGACAAACACCAGTGACAACAATGAGTGTTATACCTGATGAATACAGCTAGAGCCAGGAAGAGCTCCAGATCCTCAGTACAGGCACAATAATCCTGACTAAACTTGCTCTGACCCCAGGTGTGGGGCGTAGCTCTGCTCTTCCACTGTAACATGTGCTGCTACATCAGTGTTTACAGAAAGTATATACTGATGTAACATACTGGTCTTTATGTACCAACAACACTGTACTTTGCTTCATGTACTTTGCCTCAGTGTAAACATGAGGCATATCCAGTTCTAGTTGGCAGGGAATTGTAAATTGCAGGTAGGTAGTAATCTCCCAAACTGGACTATCTTGGGTGGTAACTCAGACCCTGTCAGTACGGTTCAGCCTCCTCTTTGCTAGAATGGGAAGTGTTTTCTTTGTATGCAGTGTGCACAACTATGCATGCTGGACTTCATGAAGAATGGTTTAACCAGACATCTAATCTTGCCTGGAGGGAAGAGTGTTTTTTACAGTGTGTGTATTCATTCTTTTATTCACTTAGCTCTGTGTTTCTGCACTACTGGGTAGAAATAAATCTTTATATTGTATTCTTTGAATAATATTAGAAATGCTGTCACTTGCATTTACCATATCCCTTATTACTCTACAAATGTAAGGATTTTCAAAACCAGACATGCCACTTGCAGCAATTTGGGTAAGTACAAGCAAAGAGGCCACCAAATATGTGCTACATTGTAAAAGAGTATTTTTGTATTTTTAGACTGGTTTTGTTTGTTTTGCTTTAAATTCTTTATTTTGTTTTAAAAAAAATGTTTTAAAAATTTGACTAGTCTGCATTGCAAACAAGAAGATAGCACTAATATTTCTTCCATATGATGCCTGGTATGATCTCCTGTATTCAACCACCGCATGTAGATACGTGTACCTCAGTAGTGCTAGCAAAACTTCTCCAGGTGTAGCTGTTCAGCCTAGTGGTGGACCAAGCAAGCAAGAGAAGTGGCAACATCCTCTTTTACAGACTCAGTGTTTCTGGCACAGCTCTGCTGGCTCAGAGTTTGTGGATAGGTTGATCAGGTTCACAACACCCAGAGATGACCCACCATGTGAAAAACATAACTTTCCCTTCTGCCGGCAAATTTGCACTGTGATCTCTGTCTCCAGACCCAAACTTTCTCAGCATTTATGAAGCTGGATTAAGGTTTGAGGCTTGTTTCTCTTTCAGATTTTGGAGTTCTTCATCCTTTCTTTTGAACTCTGCTGACCCCATCAGTTCAAAGTGGACACTTTGAACATGAAAGCTTTAAAATTCTAATTAAACTGACTGGCAAAGGAATGTGAAAAATCTCATCAAGACTGTGGGACAGAGATTGATACAACTTGGATTTAGCTTGTAATTTAAAAGGCACATTATGTTAGGATTAAAAGTTGAATTAAATTCTTGCTCCCTCAGAGCTTGTGTTTTCACCTGCTTTAGTTGTAAAGACCAAGATAACTAAATGGCAGAAAGGAAGTGTGGCGTAACCCTCATTCAGGTGCACATAAACAACTTTCCTGCTTATCTTACTCGCTTAGCATCATGCTGTGGCTTGCTCACATTTAGTCGACTATCCTGGAGATGGGGCAGGACCACTGATTTTGTGATTCTGCTTTCTGATGGACCTAGACCTTTAATAATTCAAATAGGGAATTTCTTTGTTGCACACTGTAGCTCAAGGAAGACTAACCCTACTTCACGCCATTGACCAGCTCAGTAATACTGTTAAACCCTACCCAGACTAAATTACAGGTTAAAATCCTATATGCCTTAGTGCCATCTCACTTGCCTCTGTGAGAGAATGGGGAAAGGAAGGGCACACTTGCCATCCTGCTCTAAGGCTGACGCTTTGAGGGATGAAGAGAAGCAGACAGAGGCACCTTCCCTCTTGCCTTCTGCATTGCAGCTACGTACTTCTGGTGGACAGTAGGTTGTGGGCAACTCCCATTTTGAGAGGTAACTCTCAAGCTAGATTTTTTTTTAATTTTGTTTGGCAATCTCATTGAGTAGAACTACATAGGTAAATGTGCTGCTTTGAGGCTAATTGGAATATTTTAATTAAAAAATTAGATTATAGGTTGCGAGAAGAAAACAATGGTGATGGCTACTTCACTCATAGGCTTGCTGAGACATATTAAAAACAAGAAAACAAATATAAATAACACAGAGAGTCTCTTTCTGGGGGTCAGTGTGTCTTCTGGTCTTCTGCTGTGTAACCCAACTAATCACTCTGCTTCTAACCTCCATTGCTTGTCCTCCAAACTCACCTTGCAAGTAAGGCAGACCCTGGGATAAGGTAGAGGGGTGTAAGGAAGGTGGAAGGGTGGTTATGAGCCCCTCCTGGGGACTCTGATTTCTGGGAGAGGTGTTGTGTTTCTGTATTACTTTTAACTTGTGTATTTCTGTAAATATTCCTGTATATTGTGTATATATCTGCTTGTACATTGTGCTAAGCTGTAAACAGAGCTTCCTCTCTTAACTTCCAGCCAACTGAGTCTAGTCTGGATGATTTTCATAGCATGGTGGAGGTGGGTAACTCCCAAACCATCACAGTAAATAAAAGCTTTCTGATGCAAGACCAGCATTTGCAAAACACTCTTCAATAATCCTCCTAATGCGACTCCTATTAAAATGAAAATTACCTCTGATTTCTTGACTGTACTTATTTACCATAGCCCCTAAATGTGCTTGCTTTACACTAAAAATGCAACCTTCAAGATCTCTTTTGATCTTTCAGAGGGCATTGGGGTGTTTAAACATCCTAGGAACCAAGTCCAGATCATCAGGTAGTATGAACTGGAATTGGTGAATAATTTTATTACATCAGTGAATTTACATCTGATCTACGGTACCTATGTGACACTAAACATTTCCTGGGTTTTGTGGCTTTATTTGTTTGGTGTTTTTTTCTTTTTCTTTTGTTGTTTGTTTGTTGTTTGCTTGTTTTTTGTTTTGTTTTGTCCTAGAGATGACTTGAACGAAAAAAAAAATTGCATTTTGCTGGACTGTAATCTTTGAATCTTGAATTAAGGTAGCTGCTGATTCCCCCTGAGAAACCCTGGGTGGTTGGCACTTTTGGTCTGTGGAACAGTTTGAAGCCCTGTGTCAGCATTTGGTTCTGACACCATTATATTTAATCTTTAGTTTTACAGCATGATAATGCTAAGGGCATAACATTTGCCTCTGCTGACTAAGTAATAGAGACTGAGCCCTGAAGTCTTTTGTGCTGCAAATTGCTCTAGCCCCCCATCTGATGCTGTACATTACACTCCTTTCTCTCAAACACGTTGGCATTTGTCTTCCTTGCTGTTTTTGGAGGTGACTTGAGACATTTCAGAAAATTGCATTTTCAGTCACTCATTTCCACAGATCTTCATTCCAACCCAGCTCTGACTCATTTGCCACAGGAGACTGGCAAATCTGAAACTGCACGGTGAAGTCTTCATGATTAAATCACACAGGGTGGGCAATCAAAGTGCATGAGGCATGACTGGGGCTTCAGGGTTGAGGCAGTGCAGGACTGTAGGAGCCAAAGGGAGAGATTAATAAACAACAAGGAATCTGAGACAGTAACCATGAAGGTGCTCCTCTGGGAGAAGGGAGGGACTGGATTTCTGCCTCTGCTCCTGATACTCTTGATGACACTTAATTAGGAAATGCATAAACAGTGCCAGGAACAATCTCCTGTTTATTCTGTCACTGCCCCTACCATTTGTAGTCCTGAGTATCTAGGCTTAGATTGGATGGGTGGAAAATAACCATCCATTTGCCTTGCTTACATGGGAGTGGAGGATCTAAGGGGAAGGAGGAAAAAGATGAAATCTGTTCCAGTCCCAGTTCAAGAATGCTGGATCCCACCTCGGGACTGGCTCAGGTGAATAGGGTGACTCAGAGCACCTCTAAGTGAGGTCAGGAGGCCTCACTACTGAACCACAGCGGTGGTGAGTGAGAACTGGAGGCTTAGTGGAGTACCTGAGGGTGAGCCCTGATTGCCTCATATTGCATGTCAAAGTTCTATTTCCCTGACTATGTGGCTCCCACCCAGGTTTCCGTTCCCTGAGTGAAGGCCAAGGTCACTACGAAGTGCACATTTTTCAGATATGAGGTCAGGCAAGGCATGTACCAACACCTGGGTGCACGGAAGGTCTACTGCATGCAGGTGGATGGTGAAGCTGAACAAGGCTGCCTGAGCAATGGAGTTGCATGTCTGCCTTAGAGGCAAACTATATGCCTTCACCAGCTCTGGGAAGCCAGCCTCGAAAGGAGTGCGTTAAACAGAACAGAGGGACTTCTGCCTTTGTACTCCTACATTTCAATACTGTTTTCTTCCCTTAGAGACAGCACCCAACAGAAAGGCAGACAGACAGTAGCACAAAGCAGCTGAAATCCCAATTTTCCTGAGCCAGGAAAGGAGGTGGTTCCTACACCCAGGAAAATGTCTGGCTTTGTTTTACTGCGTTACTTGGACGTTAACTTCCACAAAGCAAAGACTAGTATGAAACTATGCCTCAGCGAAGAGCACAGGTTAGACTCTGGGCTTCTGAAAAGTGCAGGCATTAGTGTGCCTGAGGGCTTCAGCCTTTCCCCTAGGACATGTGAGTAAGTACTTCAAAGTAAGTTGAGTTCTTAACTGCAGTGACAACCTAACACATTTAGGAGCTTTTTTTTTTTTTTTTTTTTTTTTTTTTTTTAAATTCTGTTAAACAATTTAAGTCCTTCAAATTTCTTATTGCTAATCTAAAGTCACTTGATTGTAGAGGTATTACAGCAGATCCTTCTTTTTATCCAGGTTTCCACTTGTGTGAATGAGAGAGAGAGAGAGAGTGTGTGTGAGAGAGAGTGCACATTCAGATTCTGGAGAAAACTCAAGCTGAACTGACCCAAATTGTCTGCTGTTTGAATCACAGAGTTACTTTATTTTCTGAGAAGGGTGGCACTGTTTTATCAGTACGCTTCCAGCCTGTGGCAGGAAAAGACACTAGTTTATCGTGTTTACATCCTATATTGTTCCCCATGAACATCACAATATTATTATAATCTTCAAATACCATATTTTATCTAAAAAATGTGATTTTTTCCCTTGAACTTCAGTTAAAAATGTTTTTCATGCCAAAATCTCAATCTCATCAGCAACAAAAATCTCTCCTAAAGTTTCATAGTAGTGCTCATTGCACAAATGATTTATCATCACATTCTTTCTGCAGTAGTGGCAAAACATAGGTGATGCAGTTGCCTGTGGATCTCAAGGGCTGTACAGTTTATGAATATCCAGACCAGATTTTGTATTAAAGCTTCCCCTCCCCCTCCCCCCCCCACTTTTTTATATGATGATTTTGCAGGCTGGAAATGCAGGAGTTAACTAGCTTAGATTTTGCAGGAAGTCTAATAAGTCTTAAAATAAACAAAAGTCCGAGTTACAGAGTTTTCTTTTTATTAGCTGACCTTGCAAGCTAATAAATTCATCCTGTGTTTTTCTGCTACTGCCAATTTGCAGCATACAGGAAACTAATCTTGTACAATAACTACCTTCCTGTACTTGGTTCTTAAATGGAGCCAAATGGATTGGTGGCGGAAGAGCTCCCCAGCAGTTCCTGTGAAACAGTGCTGAGCACAGCAAGACCTGACAGAGGCTGCTTGCTATTATTGACTTTGACAATGTAATTATGTTCTCATTTACCTCCCTAGCACTTAAGGAAAAAAAAAACCACACACACACACACACCAAAAACCACCCACAAAAAACCCAGACAAAAACCAAACAACAAATAAATCCCTTCCTAGTACAATGACTACAACAATTTTAATGTCAAATTAGATGTGAGATATGTATTTGTAACATCCTAAATGTATAGTAATAGCTCTGATTTTTGAGGGGATAAAATACACTAGCAGTGGCTGTTAGAGGTCTTTCACATGTATCTGGCTGCTGCAGCAACACTTTGTTCCAGACACTCAGTAGTGAGTTAATAAAGGATCTGTGTTCAGATGAGAAACTTGCATGTGCTGTTTAATGATAAAGACAGACTAACGTTAGCATAGTGTATTGCAGAACACTGCAAGTGAGTCTAGAATCACTCTTCTAGAGTACAAGCTTTCTCTTTCAAGTTTGGAGATGTCCAGTGATGTTTCGCGTACTTATGGCTGGTTTCAACTTACATGTACTGAAATCAGTTGCAAGAGTTGCCAAAACCTTTGCTGTTGAAAGGCCAAATGCATGAGTAGATACTCAATGTGCTGTAGCGCTGTGCTCACATGCAGGTGGAGGGCCTGTGCCTGTACAAAATTCGTATTCTCATTTTGCCCCATGTAGGAAGAAGACCTTCCAAAGGGACTTCCCTGTTTCAGTCAAGTGAAGTAACTGGCCAATATGGAAATTAATGTGGAACAACTTTATTTCTTTCTGATTTCTCATTAATTGTTTTTACAACTAGTATCTCTCTCTCCTATCCCCATGCCTCCCCACCAAAACAACCCACTGAATAAAGTATTCAAATGACAGCTTTTGAAAAACATATTTGATTTTACGGTTTCCTCCCTCTAGCTCTTGATTATGCCTGACTCCAGCTTCATTTGCCCTCTCAGAAAAGGTTAAACACTAAGTATGGTTCACATATTGCTCTCTAGGGAAAAGATCATGATAGCTTCCGAGCTGTGGCTGTCATTATTGTAAAGCATTTATGTGAAATCACACAAACTACTCCACTAAAATGGATACATCTCTCTGCACCGATATTTATTTGGGCTTTGTACCAACTGTAGTTGGGAATACAGCTGGATGGATAGGAGAGGGCAGAAAATAGTTTCTATTCCCTAGGTCTTCTTTTAATTTGTGATTACTTTTAATTAAAAAGGAAGAAAAGAAAGAAAGAAAGAAAGAAAGAAAGAAAGAAAGAAAGAAAGAAAGAAAGAAAGAAAGAAAGAAAGAAAGAAAGAAAGGAAGGAAGGAAAAGAGAAAGAAAGGAAGAAAGAAAGAAAGAAAAAGAAAGAAAAGAAAGAAAAAAGAAAGAAAAGATAACTAGGAGCTAAACTCAGCTCTTGGAGTTCAGTGTTCTCTTTCAAATAAAAACAAACTGTGTTTTATACATGCAGGTATTGAGTAAATATTTCTCGATCTGTTAGGTAAAATAGTTCATTCCAGAGAAATGAGCAATTTGGATACAGGTCTGTGTCAGTTAGTGACTTAATATGACATTTGCTGTTGTGTATAATGGGATATAATCTTAAAAACACTCCTCTGGAACATTTCCTTGTGTGACTCTGGAGATGAGACAGTTCATAATGGTTGGGAAGGTGATCTGTTAGATAAAACCGAAACATACACCATTAATTTAATTCAAATATGGGAATATTTGCTGTTAAGTAACGGTATCTACTACACATTGCTGGCTTAATCTTCACCCTTTAACCTTTGTCAGTGAGTGTCCTCCAGCTCGCAGAGCAAGTGTCTTAAATGCATGTACTTTGCTTTGCAATTAGGATGGTCTGAATCCACACTTAGACACTAATGGCACCATAACTCAATCCCCGCACATCCCAGTTCATCCACATATCATGTCTATCCTGACTGAGACAAGGGCTCTGTAGAGGATGATATGTGATCCTGTAATTAAAGATTTTGTGAAAATCAGTCTGCACAAGCAATGGTACTTCTGCTCTTTCTCAGTCTTTAAATTGACTTTGCAAAAGGCCTTTNTTTTTTTAAGCTAAAGCTAAGCAAATAAAAAACCTACAGGAAAGAGCAGCCCTTTCCCACATATATCTAACCAGACAGATTGGTACTGGCTTCAGATCTGGGATTTACTAAGCAGGGATCAGACTCCTGGCTTCCCAGGTTTCTGTTGTATCATCTAATGAAAAAAAATAGTGGCAACTGTAAGCCTGTAATGGTTGTTTACACAGCTGATTAGACTAGCGTGCAGTAGAAAAGTAAAATTTGCCACACGCTGCAGAGATGTCCTCTGTACTTGATTTATAGTTCTGAAAACGAGCATACTATAAGCAATCCTTCCTGTGCAAACAGTATGTCTTCATTTGTGTTTTACTCCTACCCAGCAGCCATTCCACAGAGCTCCTCTTCACCTCAGTTTCCTTCTCTTCAAATCAGGCTCCCTTTTGGCCCATCTTTTGCCACCTACTCCCACTCTTCTCTGCCTCTCACTGCATTTCTATTTCCCACCCCCCAGCTCACATCTCTGAGTGCAGGTCTTCTCCTGGTCTGAGATTCCCACCTGCTTCTTGTCTACCCTTCATCTGGTATAATTTTCCTTTCCACTTGGAGGTCACCAAAAGGAGAAGGAATGGGAGTTCACTCTCTGTACCACGGCCTGCTTCCTGCAGCTGAGAGCAGGTAAAAGTCTAGTAATGGTGTCAAAGGTTACATTGTTCTGCAAAAAAACCACAAAATCAATTTGACCATGTGGAGAAGTTGTGATAATAAGCTCAGTGAATATAAACTCTACAGTCTATCCAAAACTGCTGAACTCCAGCTCTATCCTTATCAATTGTGTACAGTCCTCATAAGATCAAAGTTTCTCAAATTCCTTTTATGGCACTGAAAGTTTTCTTGGGGATAGCAAAAGACAGCAGAACAACTAAATGCATTTCAAGCCTTCACTCTGAAGTGAGTGAAAAGGACTAGAGATTGGCAGTAAAATGACTTTAAAGTTGTTTTCTGAATAGAGAAAAACACATATTTCTATGGTGTTGTCCTTGGAAACTGTCAAAGCCTCGGGAGAAATGTACCTCGGTACTTTCATGGGGCAAGTGTACAATGTGTGTCTGAGAAATAAACCCCGTAATGCTGTATCTGAATAGCTCATTTAGTCATTCACTGTAAACACTGTATTGAAATGGGTATTTAGGTAACCTTAAACATAATTTTATTCAGTTTCTGTCTATAATATTTACAGAACACCGTTATGGACAGGTACATTCACACATGGCTGCAGGAGCTGTATCACCACATCTGTCAGATTTACTGTACATATGCTCGAGATGTTAGCTATTTAGCTTTCCCTGAACCTCTAAGACACACGTTTGCTTGGTTTTGTACAATTCCATCTTTATAGTTCACTGCACTTCCCCTCTATACTTTTCCAATCCTGCAATATCTTGTTTAATCTGAATTGACAAGAACAGAACACTGTGTTCTGAGTGGAACCCTACCAGGGAAATGTATTATTCTCATCATTATCACTGTCTTAGACACAGCGAAAGCCTGCCGCGAATGCTATTCTAGGGGCTTATTTAACTTCTTAGAGTCAGAAGCAGAGAGGCCCTCCCTTCCCTGTCAATCAAACCAAATTCTATCTCTCTGATTCATCTGAAGCCACATCTGGGTGCATGAGTTTCTACTTCTTTATTTTCAGAGGAATAATAGTTCAATTGTCTGTTAGTTCGAGTCAATCTTATTATCTCCAATGAACAGCTTTGCAGCACTGTAGGTAGATTTCTTCTACTATAAGTGAAATTTTTAAGCAAATGTTTGTCTGCTCTAACTAAAAATGTGCCCTAAGTCCTAATTCATCAAATAATTTACATGGACCCTGAAACTCTACCAGTTACCACTAGTATGGACATTTATGACACCAAATAGCATCTAATTTGATTACACCCACCAAAGACAAATAATTCCATGAACTCCTTATTTTACTGTGTTAACAACATATTAAAACTATTTTTACTTCTGAAAGGTCCCCAAACACAAGGGAGTGTACAGAAAACAGTTAAAAGGCTATTTGTAACAAGGAGTTACGAGTAACTAAGGAGTCCTGAGACAAACTATTTCTAATATTTATCTAGACATCTTGGACTGAAACATTTTTTTGTTTGTTTGGTTGGTTTATTTGTACTTTGGTTTAGCACTGGTGCAAAAAGAGCATGTAACGCTGCCATTCCAATGGAGTTGCATTTTATCCTCCGTTTGCTGACTCGTACATGATTGAGCAGAACACAGATAATCTGTTCTCTGTACATTTCCCATTGACCCTGGTTTGCAGGTACTGCAGCAGAAGGACAGATACATGTTTCTTCTTCCACGTGCAGTTAAAAACAAGCCTTACTTTCAATGCCAGAACCTGACTCACTTCCAGACTTCTGAGACCTACTGTGAACTTAGCAAGTCGTCTGTGGTGGGGAACTGATCTGTCACAACACATGAGGATAAGCCCCATCTGTGCTCCCTGAAGCCATCAGTTTGGAGTTGTTCTAAGTTAGTACATTTCTGCTTCCCTACTCTGGGAGTTGTCTGAGATATTGGATAAATAAGATTTGTGAGGCTGCACATTTCTAGGGTTCTCTCTTTGGTCTGCAGCTACATTTTATTAAGTTTTCATTTCAGATGCTTCCTGTCCTGTTCTGCATGAATCTAATCTTCTCTTCCCCTGGAGCAACATGGATTTTCTGTATCTTACAGATGAAGGCTTAGAAACATTATTCAAGTATCTGAAGCTCTGTTCCCTTCTAGCTCAGATCATCATTATCGGAGATAAAATTTTGGCCTGCTCAGTGGTACAACTTCCATTTCAGGATAATTTTCTTTCCTGAAAAAGAGTAAAGAAGATAATCTCAGTCTGTCGTGCTCTCACACAAAAACCTACAACACTGGTGTATGCTGCCTTCTTACTTGGGTCTCTTGTTCTCTTAGATGTCTGCAAGAAAGGTCACAGAAGCTTTTTTTTTTTAGTTCAATTTTATTTTCAGATGGGATATATAAAACCTGATTTAGTTACCACAGTACCTGATTATTTGGTGCCATGAACGTAAAATTCTGGTCAGTATCTGAAGGGGGCCTACAGGAAGGCTGGGGAGGGACTGTTTACAAGGTCTTGTAATGACAGGACAAGGGGCAATGGGTTTAAATTGGCAGAGGGGAGATTTAGACTGGATGTTAGGAGGAAGTTCTTTACAGTGAGGATGGTGAGGCACTGGAACAGGTTGCCCAGGGAGGTTGTGGATGCTCCCTCCCTGGAGGTGTTCAAGGTCAGGATGGATGAGGCCTTGAGTAACCTGTACTAGTGGGAGGTGTCCCTGCCTATTGCAGGAGGTTGGAACCAGATGATGCTTGAGGTCCCTTCCAACCTTACCATTCTATGATTCTATGATCACTCAAGAAAATGAATTGAAATGTATAACAGGTGATGAAATCCTGGGCACAGGCTGCGGAGTAAGTTTTGGTTCAGGTGTCATGGTTAAAAACAATGTTTACTTGTGGCTTGTACAGAAGGTCAGAAGGAAGAAAATGCATGTAAGCACATACACATTTTTATTAGAATTCACAACACTTTCTAGGAACAAACCAATATTCCCTTCAGTGTTGAGAACTGATATGAATGTATGATAAGCTGTTACGAATTTCTGGAATCACTGCAGTGAGTTGTAAATTATTCATGAAATTAAAAATCCCAGCTAATTCACACTATCAAACAATTCTGGCAAGCGGCGTGTCATGCTGGAAGAAAAAAAAAATACAGTACATATTAATCCAGAAAAAAACTCTCTTATCCCTTAAATTGTTGAATCCATACTATGTTCCTCACCCTCAGGCTATCTGGTACTTTAATCATTTACAAGTTTGGTTGGTTTTTTTTCATGTATCAGGATTTAGATATTGTGATTCTGTGCTGTGAATAGTTTGCACTATGACTGGCAACAAAAAAAAATTCAGAAAAAAAACAACCCAACCCAAAAGTAGTCAGCAGAATTTCTCACCTGTCTTTATTTTTAATTTTCTCTTCCCCCCCCCCCCATAAATAAAGCACAGATACAGTGTAGTGAAAAAGAAGTATTAGTATTTAAAAGGAAGGAGTAGGGAATTCATGTAAACAGCTTGATCAATAAACATGCATATTTTTCAGGAAGGTACTTGATCAGATTCAGTTGGAAAACCCTTAAATTCAGAGAATAGTGGCATTTGCTGTGAATTGCTAATTAATTTTACTTATGCATAGTTTTCATTTTAAAAATGGACCATTCCCAGTAGAGATGTGTCAGCTCTCAAGTTAAATCATTGTAACTGATCTTTTTGACTTTGCAGGGATTTCCACATGGTTTGTGGCGAGAAACAAAACTAGGAAAACATTACAGAAAGTATTTGAATCTTTACACAGTTCCACCCTCTTAAAAGATAGATATGCTGCCACTTACAGTCCCTTCTGGATACTAAATAATGCATATTCTGGATCAGTTCCACAATTGTTTTACTCAAGGGTGTTACCAACTGCTTGAAAAATCAGTGGAGGTATTTACTGTAAAACCAAGTGCCCTGCAGTGGGGAGTCTGGTTCAGTTTTGATCTAACAAATGAAAGCAAGATAAACAGATGTGCACTTCCATTGTATGAGATCTTTGTATTCTTTATGGAAAAAAATGAACCACTACTACACTGAGTAAGAGATCACTGTGCCATTACTCAGTTATGCCTTTACCCAGTTTTCTGAGATACTCAGGAACATAAACACAACTTCTGAGATCACCCTTTGCAGCTCAATGCACTCTATTTTGTGTTATTTTTCTTCTTTCAGTCTTTTCCTCCAGAAAAAGGCACTTAATCTGGAGTAGCTCTTTTCAACATTAGGACGTCGCACCAATGGTGAGTGGTACCTCATTGGAGGACAATGTCCTTATCCAAGGTCAAATCTCAGGGAAGGGCTTCAAAAGGCTTAGTACTAGCTCTTGAACCTATAAGGTTTGTTTTTTCAAGAGTCTTCTTATTTCAGGGTGTTCACCTTTGAGTATAGGTGTGAAAAAAAAGAAAAATGTGTCAACTGGTGAAGAGAACTCAGAAGGACTCACAGATAACAGTGTACAACTGCCACATACTACCCAAAAGCCCTGGTTTTGATGCAATGTATTGATGAGTTCCCATGTGCTTTGACCTAGACTATTTTGGAAGTCCTGAGCTTATGAGAATTTTTCATTCAACCCTATCTAGGCTAGAATCAGTAGGATGTGACCGTCAGCATATCAAAGTAAATCTGGATGTAGAAGCACCTGTGGACCTAGGTACTGTTTGAAAGGAGAGCAAGAAAAGAGTAAAGGAATATTAGAAAAGAAAAGGGCAGAAAAGGGGCTCTGTTACCTGCCTTTTATGAGGAACTGGTGACCTTTCTTTAGCAAACTGCCATCTGTAAAGCAGATTTGTTGAATATGGACACAGAGACTGTAGTCAGAACGCCACACAAAATGCCTGCCTTCAACAAGCCTCTCAAATCACAGTATCACAGTATCACAGTCTCACAGTATCACCAAGGTTGGAAGAGACCTCAAAGATCACCAAGTCTAACCTGTTACCACAGACCTCAAGACTAGACCATGGCATCAAGTGCCACGTCCAAACCCGCCTTGAACACCTCCAGGGACGGTGACTCCACCACCTCCCTGGGCAGCCCATTCCAGTAACCAATGACTCTCTCTCAGTGAAGAACTTTCTCCTCACCTCCAGCCTAAACTTCCCCTGGCGCAGCTTGAGACTGTGTCCTCTTGTTCTGTCACTGGTTGCCTGAGAGAAGAAAGCACCCTCTTCCTGGCTACAACCACCCTTCAGGTAGTTGTAATGCCCCAGATCCCTTTCTGTTTGGCTGCTCTCCAGCCACTCCCACCCCAACCTGTGGCTCTGCATGGGGTTGTTGTGGCCAAAGTGCAGCACCCAGCACTTGGATTTGTTGAGCTCCATCCTGCTGGACTCTGCCTATCTGTCCAGGCGGTCAAGCTCCCTCTGCAGAGCCCTTCTGCCCTCCAACCCAGCAACATCAGCCCCCAGTTTGGTGTCAGCTGCAAATTTGCTGGTGACTGACTCGATGCCCTCATCCAGATTATCAATGAAGATGTTAAAGAGGATGGGGCTCAGCACTGATCCCCGGGGGACACTGCTAGTGCCAGGCCTCCAGCTGGATGTGGCACCATTCACCACCACTCTCTGGGCTCGGCCCTCCAGCCAGCTCCTAACCCAGCGCAGAGTGTTGGCATCCAAGCCACAAGCTGACAGCTTAGCCAGCAGTTTGCTGTGGGGAACAGTGTCAAAGGCCCTGCTGAAGTCCTGCTGAACTCCTAGGAATGGGAGTTAGAATGGGTACTCATTTTTGCAATTACTTCACCATTTTACTAGCCATTCCTCAATTTGTGCAAGATCACCATGTGAAGGCCATCTAAAACACCGTGAATTGGAGGGGAGAGGAGGAGAAGGGGTGGAAGAAATGCAGCTGAAGAACTGTTTTAGAAACTTTTGTGGCCAGTTTGCAGACAACTGTAAAAACAAAGATGTGAAAGTCTGCTTTTTCAGTCAATGTGGGAAAGATAAAAGACACCTTCATCAATCTGCCTCCATCAATCCGGATGCAGAAGAAACTTTTGCAAGCAGTTGATCTGCAGCACTTTTTCTCGCATGGGACAAAACCTGATGTTAATTTTCCCTTAACTTGCATGGTACAAAGATCACATGTTACAGAACTGTCCTATAGAATGTTTATTTTAGTATGAACCCCAAACATTAACCCTGCAGGTATCAGGAGAGATAATCTGTTATGAAGGACTGTTTTGCCGCCTTTGTTTTTTTTTCTTTCTTTCTTTTTTTTTTTTTTTGTTTTTTGGTTTAGTTGTGTTTTTTCCTTTGGAGAGGCCTCCTGTGGTTTACCTGAGTCCTGTTCTAGTTTAATTGTTTTGGCTAGCGTGGAGAAAGTAGTACTTCACCTCTGTTTTTTGCTAGCTAAAAAATCTGCTCTCAGCAGACCTAATGCTGTATCCAGTTCTTCACATTGATTATGCTGATGATGGCATTCAGTAATGTAGCTTTCTACTAAGCTTTAGTAGTTCAGGAATGATATTGCAAAAATAATGGCAATCAAACAGTTTGTTGCCCTAACTTTCTGCCATAGATTTTGCATTCTATGGCTAATGGCAAAAAAAATCAGAGCAGTGTTTTTTACAGAACCAAACAGTTTCACTAGGATTTTTTCAGTAAAGGCCTTGCAATTAAGAAGCACAATAATGATCCTTCATTGACGCTGCAGTTATCAAGGAAATTAGATTGTTGGGTAGCAAAGTAGAATAAGCAGATTATAAGAGTTGAGCTGACACACCTACACTGAAATAAATAGATCAGCATGATGTTCCTGTGTAGATACAGTTTAAAATGTCAGAGATGCCAGGTAAAACATGCCAGGAAACATGAAGGATAGGCAGCTTGAGAAGAGGCACAGTAGTCCCCAAGGTTATAGGCCTTTGTAGTAATTAATGGTTACTGCTTCTCATCTTAGTACTCAGTGTCTTCACTTATACACAGATTAGATTTGACTTATAAATAAAAAAAACATAAATTATTTTTCCATGTCTGGAATAAGAATATGCAAACACTCTTAGTATTTCTCCCCCAAACAGAATCATCTTTTACCTTCACAATATAATTCTTAGAAGAGCACAGCTTGTTTATTAGCAATGTTTTTATTTTCTGAAAGTGAATGCTAACCTTGACACAACTGAGGCTGTTGAATACATCTCTTTCTTTTCCTTCAGTGTTTTACTTCTACTATAAGTCAGTATAAGAAATGGACAGAAAGATGTAGAATACATAATCTAGAATTACTAATTTTTTTTTTTTTTTGTCCCCCACTAGTAGTTTTAGTTTTCCCAGTGCAAGTCACTTATAGATGTACTAAACCTTCTTGGCATGAACTCAGTATTATTCACCAGTGTGTGCCAGTTTGAACTGACATGGTGTACAACATGCCCTGAACAGGACTAAGCTGTGTTTAACAGAAGGACTATGTGGGCTACCATGATGTGTAATCTGCAGGTCTAATTTCTGCTGTCAGTCAGACTATTCACTAGGAAATTGAGCCATGCCATGGAAGCATATTTTTATTTACTTGGAGAGATTTCAGGTACCTGATGTGTTAAAGATGGTTATTTTGTTGAGTACTTCTCTTGCCTTCTATTCTCATAGCTGGAGAAGGTTTTCTTTCTTGTTCTTTGAAAAATAAGACAATAATTGTGAAATTTATCCAGCTCTCAGAGGGAATAGTCAGCATACCCCCTTAACCATAGGCTCAGATGTTCTGCACTGACTGCTGTTTTGACATTCTTGGATGGAAATCCTTCGCTTAATAGTCAAACGTGATGCGCATACTGGTTCTCTGGCATGCCTTCTTCTATGACCATCTGTTGTGGTGGCACTATGCCCACTCAAAAAACTCTCTGCCAGTTTCAAGGGGGCATAGGTATTCACCAAATATAGATTAAGAAAGATAGCTAGAAAAATGCTAGAGATGACATTTTGGTTGCAAGACATTAGACAATCCCAGACTAGATCCATACATTTCAGAATAAGCCTTGCAGGCGCAGTGTAAGCTTATCCCAGACATGTCTGTTTACATACAAGTATGCAAAGGTAAACAAATATTATTAAATATAAAATGTCTACATATTGATTTTTCTCTGACAGACTTGGGGAAAACTTATTTTTGAAAAAGAACCATTGTAAACAAACAAATTTCTTTTTGAGTAGATGCAACTGTTTGCCTTTTTTTTTTTTTTAAATTTAATGCATTAAACATTATAAAAAGAATTTGGAAATTTTTACTCAAACAGCACTTAGGGATCACTTGAAAGGTGTGTATTGCTGGGTTGCTCAGAAAAGTCAAGTTCTGTGGACAAATTTAGAAGGTAAAAATATTAAGGACAAGTGGAATCTGAGTTAAACTGTGTATGAATGCAACTGGGGTTTGAACTTTGCAAAGCTAGGATCAAGACTTAAGGTTCCATTTTATGATAAAATTTTGAGTTAAGATTTTGAAGAGTTGTAGAACAGAAATTTTGATAATGAATTAGTTTTATATGCAGCTTGTAAGAGGAACAGCACCTGCCAGCATTACCAATGCAGAAGACTTGATGCAGGTGTTGAGTAAGCAACAGTTAATAAATACTTACACAGCTTGTATTTATACCTGTAAAGATCAGTTTACAACCATAGGAAGATAAAATTCCTACCCAGGAGAATTTAGAATAAATTGTGGCATACAATGAAATAACACAGATAAACTGAAATACAGATGGAAAGGAGACTACGAAAGTAAAACACTGAGAAAGGATGAAAAAAAAAAGTAAAATCAGGCTCACCACAAGACAGAACAATATGATCCTAGAGGAAGAAGCAAGGAATTTGAATCTGATGTGGAAAGAAGGAAGGTTATAAATATTGGGAAATCATCCTGCACATTAGTATAAGAAAGTAGGCAAATTCTCTGCCACGCTAATGACAGACATAAAAGGAAAGATGAGGTGCAAGAATCATAGAATCAACCTGGTTGTAAGAGACCTCCAGCATTATCCAGTCCAACCTATCACCCAGCCCTAGCCAATCAACTAGACCATGGCACTAAGTGCCTCAGCCAGTCTTTTCTTGAACACCTCCAGGGATAACAACTCCACTACCTCCCTGGGTAGCCCATTCCAACGCCAATCTTTATCAAGAACTTCCTCCTGATATCCAGCCTAGACCTCCTCTGGCATGACTTGAAGTTGTGTCCCCTTGTTCCGTTGCTGGTTACCTGGGAGAAGAGACTGACACCCACCTGGCTACAACCTCCTTTCATGTAGTTGTAGACAGCAATGAGGTCACCCCTGAGCCTTCTCTTCTCCAGGCTAAACACCCCCAGCTCCCTCAGCCTCTCCTCACAGGGCTGTGCTCCTGG
>VWZE01000363.1:45386-61480 GCA_013396675.1 Eubucco bourcierii | reverse complement strand
TGGCCAAAGTGTAGAACCCTGCACTTAGCCTTGTTAAATCTCATCCTATTGGTCTCTGCCCACCCATCCAGCCTGTCCAGGTCCCTCTGCAAGGTTCTCCTACCCTCCAACAGATCAACACCTGCTCCTAACTGGGTGTCATCTGCAAACTTACTGATGCTAGACTCAATTCCCTGGTCCAGATCATCAATAAAGATATTGAACAGGACTGGGCCCAGCACTGATCCCTGGGGCACACCACTAGTGACTGGATGCCAGCTGGGTGTGGCACAATTCACCACTACTCTCTGGACCTGGCCCTCCAGCCAGTTCTTGACCCATATCAGAGTGAAAGATTCTGGGTCAAATGATTAGAGAAGTACAAAGTTGTGAGAGAGGATTGAAATCCCTTTCTTTTCCACTGTAAGGTGTGTTTTACAAAGGTATTTAAAGAATTGAAGGCAGAAGAACGGGGGAGATTATCACAAGGAGAAAAACTAGTAAAAAAAAAAATAGACATATCCCATCGTGATGGGTCCAGAATTTTTCTGTCTGACCAGAAAGCTCCCAAAGACATGGAAAAAAAAAAATCTATATCTATTATATATATAAAATTTTTAAAAATTTTTCTATAAAATCTTCTATATCCAGATATTCACCAAGGAGGTGTATATGAGAACATTTCCAGTTGGTTACTGAGAAAGTTAAGTACAGAGATTAATGGAGGATTCCTTTCAACAGCAGCCATTGCTCAGTCCGTGAGATCTTCTCTAGAAATATTTACATGCATACCACTCTTCTACAATACTGTGCTAGCTCTTGCTCCTCTTGCTAACTGTGCTTGCTCTTACTTGTGAATAGGCTTATAAAAAACAAGAGAAAGATACAGTCTTTTCTTGGCCTGTGCATCTCCATTTATATGCTTCTTTTTCCTCTTGGACTAGTTTTGGACTTCCTCTCACAAGAACTGTCTACCCTTGACACTCTCCCTTCTGAAAGGCTGGAGCAGTATATTATCTGCATTTGCTCTGAGGAAGGTCAATGGGACAATTCTAGCACTGTCATTATGACAGCAATTACCTGTCTATCACAACAGACTCTACAGGCTCTTATTATGGGCTGGAACTTTGCAATGCTGAAAGTCAGATGAACACAGAACAAAGAGATGGTCCTTGTACCACAGCACTTGTAATCTAAATGCTTCTTAAAAGCACATGCATTTCAATATTTCACTAATTGTTGATCTGGGCTCTAATTCTTAGTTTCAGTGTTTTGCTTTTCTTGAAGAGACTGAAAGTCATATTTGTTGCTCAGGATGCAGCTTCTCTCTGACAGAGGTTTGCAAAAAGAAGGTCAGGACTACTGCAACCTGTAAAACACCCCATGTCTTTGACTCAAAGAGCAGCACTGGCATTTCTGACTGATTTCTTGAGTGCGGATGGGATGTGGCAAAGTATACATTACCTTGTGAGGAGACCACTGGCTATGGAGTGGAACAACAGGTAGAAGCCCCACAAAGGCAGAGTGCCTGCTGTTTGTAGGTCCAAGAATAGATTTAATGAAGAGTTTTGATAAAGCAGCAGGCGCAAGTGCTTATTTCTGTACTTACATCTGTCCTATTATTCAGTCTTCAAAAAGAGAAGCATTCAACAGCAATGAAGCAATTAAATATTGACACATGTTGACTCTTGTCTCCCCTTGAAAAGAACAAGTAGAAATGCCTAAAATGTATAAGAGGTGATTAATTTATCTCAGTCCCTGAGAGGTAAACTGAATTAATCTAGGAGAACAGGTGCCATTAATCCAATATTATTTCTTGCTGTAATCTATTTGCCTAGACCTATCACATCCTCATAAACCTGTATTGAAACAAGAATCTGTTTGAAATTCCCATTGGGTATGTTTGACAAAAGGGTTTATCAACAGAGGGAATTAAAAACTGCAATCAAGTTATTAAAAGAAAAAAAAAAAAGGTATAAAATTTCAAATGCCTAACTTTTCCCTTTGACGATGTTTGAAAATCTTTATAAAGAGATTTTCATCTTTTGGAAACAAATATTTATTTGTAAAGATTATAGAATGAATATGAATCTAATGACATCTGCCTTAGAATGATTATAAGGCCATAATTATTTCTTAAAAAGTATGTATAGGTATCAATATGCCTATCTGTATCTTTGGCATAACTCTGCTTAAGGGCACCTCTGTTTTTTATATATCTATTTGATTGACATGTGTCCCTAATTTATAATTTAAAGAATTTTTAATATTTTCTTAAATCTTGCAAATAAAAACACTCTTAAGGTGGAAGTCTCTAATTTTGAAAGGTGAAATCACTTTCCAGATTAAAAGCGAAGAAGAAGATTCCATTTTGTCTCTAAATTACAGCTCAGTGCTTTCTAACAGCTGCATAAATTCAATTCCCATTTGTAATTTACAATTGTTTATTCTATGTCAAAAATAAAGCATTAGCTACAGCTCTAGAAATGTGCACTGACGAAGTTTGCAAGCTATAGTTAATTCAATTCATTATGGTATTCCCATCTATAACAATGTAAGCAGTTCAGTGTTTCATAGTGTTACAATAGTAGTTCTTTGTGCCATGTGAGAAGCCCATAATCTTTTGGGATCTTAGTCCATCAAAGATTGGGAAAAACAAGATATAAAGTTCTCACTAAATGAGCACTCTTATGTTACACAATTATTCCTTAATGTTTAAAAACAATTCGGAAAGAGAGATGAAGTCAAAAGCAGTCGTTCTGTAAAGCAAGCGTGATTATAAAGCCTGGAAATACTACTTCACATGGGTATTTATGACAGGCCCAGCATGGTTGCAAGCTATACCTTCGGTCTTGGGAACATGAAAGAGGATATATGTTCCTAAAATAATTGTAAAATTTAAGAGTATTTGGATTCCTGTAGGAATATTGTCAGGAAACGGTACATTTCTTTACTAAAAGGTGGTTGCCAAGCAGGATCACTGGGTGTTAAATCACTCTTGTATTAAAGTTGAGAGAGGTGAATTGAAACAATTATTACAGGGAATAATTAGGGATCAAATTAAAAGCATTAGAACTAGCAATAAGATCAAAGCAAAGCATTCCTTGTGAGAAATGGACATGGCATGATATTGCTCAGAACAGGTAGAAGTGGAGACTTGCAGGGAAGGTTGCCTTCTTTAAAGTGAAAGTGCTGAAGAACAGTTAAAGTGCAGCAAATGGAAACTACAACCCGAGTCAGGCAACAAGGGCAAATGCTTGCTTGCAGCAAAGGCAAGGGCAGGTGCACAACACTGCAAAAAGAAATTATACGATTTTTAATAAAACCTGAAATATTGCAAAGCAATAAAACCAGCAAATCAAGGGAATTCTGCTGAATATTGAATTTTAAAAGGAAAAGGCAGCAAATTAGCAGAGAGTCATCCAGACTATCACCAAGATTATCAGTTCAGAGACTGGGGGGAGCATCCACAACCTCCCTGGGCAACCTGTTCCAGTGCCTCACCACCCTCACTGGAAAGAACTGCCTCCTAACATCCAGTCTAAATCTCCCCTCTGCCAGTTTAAACCCATTGCCCCTTGTCCTGTCATTGCAAGACCTTCTAAATAGTCCCTCCCCAGCCTTCCTGTAGGCCCCCTTCAGATACTGGAAGGCTACTATCAGGTCTCCTCAAAGCCTTCTCTTCTGCAGACTGAAGAGCCCCAACTCTTGTAGCCTGCCCTCAGAGCTGCTCCAGCCCTCTGATCATCTTTGTGGCCCTCCTCTGGACCCGCTCCAACACTTCCATGTCCTTCTTGTGCTGAGGGCTCCAGAACTGCACACAGTACTCCAGGTGGGGTCTGACGAGAGCAGAGTAAAGGGGCAGAATCCCCTCCCTTGCCCTGCTGGCCACGCTGCTCTTGATGCAACCCAGGACTCAGTTGCATCAAGAGAAGCATATCTCATGATTCCCAATCTTGTGAGGAAAGTGCAAAAGCTGGTGATATGAGGAAATCAAGTCTTGGAATACCTGGCTATGCCATTCATACTAGAACTATTAGATCTAGATCATTTGGAAACAGTACTGGTTTTCAAAGACGTGGTAATTGACAGTCTATTAAGATAATACCTCTCTCAGTTGTACCAAAAAATGTGAGTATAACTGTTGTGCATTCTCCTTTCGTAGATACAATAATGAGAAGACAATAAAAAGATAGTAAAGTTGAATTTGTTTCTTGGCACTGTCCAGAATACTATGTAAGAGTCTGTGAAAATCACACCTCCCTCTACAGTCTCTGAGAAGGCAAAGTGACATGAATAAACAACAAGTGATGTCTGAAGGATAGATTCCCTGGCAGCAGTAGGGTTGGGGAGGAACATGTTTGCAGAAGACTAGAGAAGATCTGGGATTTTGAAGTGTTATCCAATGGGTCCTGCAAGAGGGTGAGAGCACTTTCTTTTTAAGACTGTCAAGCTCTCTTCCCAGACCTATCAGATTGTATTAACTGTCTGTATTAGGTAGTAATGAAGATGTGATTTTAATTTTATTTTCAGAAATAGTGAAAAGTCGATGTAGCAGTGGGTGCTGACTGCTGACTTTTATGATAGAAAACAATAAAATGCACAGCATCTGGTAACTCTGACTCATGCCCTATCACTAGCTCAGGAAATAATGGCTGGTATATTATGCTTGCATGTGTCCTGCCAGTGCCATAATGACTGGTACTATTAAAATAGTAAAAAATTAATCAATGTATATATATATCAAAACAAGTTATTTCAGGGAAACAATAACTGCAGTGGCACATATCATGCTCAATAACTAAATCAATGCTATTGAACTGAGCTAACAATAATCAAATATGCAGAATAAATTCTTCTGCTGGAAATAAAATCATTAACTTTAAAACTCAAAAGTGCATGTAATTTATGTGATTTCTTCTGTAATTTGCATTTATTTGACCCTAAGATGTTTGCTATCTGGTGTTTAAGGACACTTCCCCCTTTTTATGCTTCACATCATATGTAAAGTATTGTGAATGAGGTGCATTGCATTGCACTTCTGGAACAGATTATGCTGCTGTTGTATAGACCTGGGTTTAAGAGACAAAGGTCCTTCTATGAGGACTGCAACTTTGTAGGAAGGGATGGGATCCACCTGTCTAAAAAAGGCAGGGGAATCTTTGGCAGCGAACTGGCCAACCTGGTGAGGCAGGCTTTAAACTGAAGGACTTCAGGTGAGGAATCCAAAACACCAATGTTCAAGCCTCCATAACTATTACAACCAATTGGGGAATTAACCAGGCCAAACAGAGTGGTCTAAAATGTGCCTCAGCTGTCTCCTTAAATGAGAAACAACCCCCCAGCCACCTGAAGTGCATGTATACTAATGCACAAAGCCTGGGAAACAAGCAAGAGGAACTGGAACTCCATGCCCAGTCGAGAAGTTATGATATCACAGGAATTAACCATACTTGGTGGGATAATTCACAAGAGTGGAGGATCATGACAGATGGCTACAGGCTACAGGTAGGATAGAAGATGTGGTGGACGTGCACTCTATATTAATGAGGACCTTGAAAATATTGAAGTCAATTGTAGTAGCTGTGGAAGCCCTATCAATGCCCTATCAATTACAAGGGTAATCATACCAGGGTACGCAGACATTCCATTAGCAAAAGCTCACCTTGAATTGAAATTGGACAAAGATGTCAAAAACTTCAGACACATTAACAACAAGAAGAAACAGAAAGAGACTGTAGGCCCACTATTAACCAGAAGAGGTGACCCAATCACCAGTGATGATGAAAAGACAGAGGTTCTCAACACCTTCTTTACCTTTGCCTTTATGAACACTATTGGGTTCCAGGCTATGGGAACAAAAAAGCAAATGGATGCAGATGCAGACCTGGCTTCAGTGAAGGAAGTGTTGGTCTGTCAACTACTACAGAAGCTTGATCTGTAGAAATCAATGGGCCTGAATATCATCCACACAAGGGTGCTAAGAGAGCTAGCTGATGCTGTTGTGAGGCCACTCTTCATAATCTATGAGAAGTCATGGAGATCAGGAGACATCCTTGAAGACTGGAAGAAGGGTAATGTCACCCCCATCCAAAAGAAGTGTTCCAAAGAGGACTCAAGTAATTGCAGACCCATTAACCTCACTTCAATCCCTGGGAACATTATGGATCAAACCCTCTTGGGGAATTTCACAAGTCACCTGAAGCACATAACTGGGAAAAGCCAACATAGATTCACCAGGAATCTATGTTTGGCAAGATGTGCTTGACAAATCTACCCATCTTCTATGACAAAGTTGGTATAGGGTGAGCAGCTGACATTGGCCAAGAGGGCCAACTGCATGCTGGGGTACATTAAAAAAAGTGTGTCCAGTAGGTCTAGGAAGGTTCTTCTCCCCCTCTAATCTGCCCTGTTGAGACCACATCTGGACTACTGTGTCCAGTTTTGGGCTCCCCAATTCAAGAGAGACAGGAATCTGCTGGAGAGAATCCAGTGAAGAGCTATTGGATGATTGTGAGACTTGAATACCTCTCCTATGAAGAAAAACTGAGAGACCTGGGGCTGTTTAGTCTTGAGAAGAGAAGGCTGAGAGGTGATATTATTAATATCTATAAATATCTGAGTGTCAAGATGAAGCTGATAATCTCTTTTCAGTGGTGCCCAGTGATGTGACAAGGCACAATGCTAGAATAAGCTGAAACACACTCAGTTCACCTCAACACAAGGAGACACTTCTTTACTGTGAGGGTGATGGAGTACTGGAACAGGCTGCCCAGGGAGATCATGGAATCTCCTTCTTTGGAGACTTTCAAAACCCACCTGGATGCGTTCCTGTGCAGCCTGCCCTAGGTGATCCTGCTTCAGCTGAATTGGATTCAGTGATCTCTGGAGGTCACTTGCAACCCCTAGCATTCTGTGTTCTGTGATTCTCTGCCTGGACTGGAACAGGTTGCCCAGGGAGGTTGTGGATGCTCCCTCCCTGGATGTGTTCAAGGCCAGATTGGATGAGGCCTTGAGTAACCTGTACTAGTGGGAGGTGTCCCTGCCTATGGCAGGGGCTTGGAACTAGATGATCCTTGAGGTCCCTTCCAACCTTACCATTCTATGATTCTATATCTCAGGAATACAAGAGAGCTGCATACAAGAGGGCTTCTGCATGTATCTGTTGCCTGAAACTCTTCCTGCAAGATTGTTTATTCCTAAGGAAATGTATGTGCATGAGTATAATATTGCAGTCAGATTCTGTGCAACTGTTTTATATCAAAGCCTTTCTTCAGAAAACCACCTCTTTTTTCTACTGCCTTGTTTTAATTAAGCAATCTCTTCTAGCCAACTAAGCATTTGGTTTGTAGCCTAGTAGAGACTCTTCTACCATTTCTGTAATCAGTAAAGAGAGGTGAATTGTCACAGAATCACAGAAACATTCCAGTTGGAAAAGACCCCCAGGATCATCAGGTCCAACCATTATCCCTAGTCCACAAAGTTCACCCTTAAACCATATCCTCAAGCACCACATCCAAATGACTTTTAAACACTTCCAGGGTTGGTGACTCAACCACCTCCCTGGTCAGCCCATTCTGATGCCTGGCCACTGATTCTGGCAGAAAATGTTTCCTAACATCCAGTGGAAACCCACCCAGTCACAGTTAGAGGCCATTCCCTCTTGTTCTGTCACTATTTACCTGCGAGAAGAGACCAGCAGCAGCCTCTCCACAACATCCTTTCAGGTAGTTGTAGACAGCAATGAGGTCTCCCCTCAGCCTTCCCTTCAAACTAAATAACTCCAGCTCCCTCAGCCTCCTCTTCCCATCCCCAGCTCCTTCAGTTATTCCTCATAAGATTTATTCTCCAGTCACTTCACCAGCTTTGTTGTCCTCCTCAGCACTCGGTCCGGCACCTCTACACCCTTCTTGTAAAGAGGTGCCCAAAACTGAATGGGATACTCCATGTGTCCTTCTTGTAAAGAGGTGCCCAAAACTGAATGGGATATTCCATGTGTCCTTCTTGTAAAGAGGTGCCCAAAACTGAATGGGATACTCCATGTGTCCTTCTTGTAAAGAGGTGCCCAAAACTGAATGGGATACTCCATGTGTCCTTCTTGTAAAGAAGTGCCCAAAACTGAATGTAATACTCCATGTGTGGCCTCACCAGAGCAGACTTCAAGGGGACAACCACCTCCCTATCCCTGCTGGACACAAGCCAGGATGCCTTTGGCTTTCTTTGCCACTTGGACACACTACTTGCTCATATTGAGTTGTTTGTCTCTTATAACCCCCAGGTCCCTTTCTGCCAGACATACCTTGGACATGCTTCATTTTTTATTTGACTATAAAGGGAGTTGATTCAATTAGCCTACATTAAATACCTAGGTAGCAGGATTTGCTGAAGAGACATGTGCTTAAAAGTTCTTCAAATAAACTGTTAGTAGATACAGTTACATTTCTAAAACTGAATCAGTTAATCTCCTCAAGTAAAAGCAAATTACTTAAAAAAAGACCATAAACAAAGTTGAAGATTACACATAGATAATAGAAAAGCAAATTAAGGGATTTTTAAAATTTCTTTGCTGTAAAAAAAAAAACCAAAACAAAAAAAACCCCAACCCCCCCAAAACAAACAAACAAAAAACCCCCAAACAAACAAACAAACAAACAAAACCCCCAAACAAACAAACAAAAAACCCAACCCAAAAATCAACCCAAACCTCCAAAACAGCCAAACACACACACACACACCACACACACAATACAGTGGTAAGATAAACTGAACCGAAGAAAGGGAAGCTTCGTGTGTCTTGTCTTGTATACAAGTGATGACAAACTCAACACCAGTAAAAATTCAGAGGGCTGTATGAAACCTAGTTGTATTAAGCCTAGCCTACAATCATATATTAGAGCGACATTCAGTAGGCAGCTCTGGATAGCAGGCTGTAGGAACTGCACACTGCTGTCTAATTTATATGCTGCAGCAGTCTTGACGCATAAGGTAGGTAGGTGGTCTGAGTATGACTCCTGCAGGTTTTTTGGATGCCACCCATATCTGCACTGCTGTTTGCTCCCAACTGTGTTTGACCTAGTACATTTACTACTTTCAGTCTTCACTTTAGAAAAGTGCAAAGAAAACTAAACGAGTTTCAGTACAATACAAGCTAAGAAGTAGGTGTCAGGAAAAGAGCATAACCATTTCTCATGTCTTTTGCTAAGGAACAAGAGAAAAGAGGGGCAGATGTCATTCTGTTTGAGCAGGGGAATGAGGCTGGAAAAAAATGCTGTTGGGGTACAAAATTAACTCTGTGGAAAATAGAACCAGATACACAGAGATAAACACACAGTCTGTCTCTCTTTCCTTCTCTTTTTTCCCTCACATCCCCCACCTAACTGTTTTGGTCTCTCTCCAGCTGCAGTACAGGGGAGCAGAAACGGGAAACTCCCAAACCTGTCAGCACTGCCTGCTAAATCCTTATCTACTGAAACGGGTTGGACAAATTATACTGAATTTCAAATTCCCTTTGAGCTCTAAAGTTTAGACATGAAGAAAAAGCCAAGTTGGTATGGGCATTGATGTTACTGCTTCCCAGCCTACAGCTTCTCCTCTGTAGACATCCTTGTTACAACCAAGCCATCCTGTTTTTTATCAGACAGTTGTGAGGAATGCTCTTGTCTCAGAAGCAATCTGGCTTAGGTAGTCAAAGAATTTGAGTTTAAGTGAAAAAAATGATGTAGGAAGAGTAGAAAAACTTAAATAGAAACCCTCAAAATATTTCTGTTTCCATGTAAGCAATCTTTAGTAACAAAATGAAATAGAGGAGAAAATGTGGAAAATATATACAAAAATGAATTACAGAAGAATGCACTAACAAAAGTGTTTCCAGAGACAGAATAAATCCTTGGTGAGGAAGCAACAGAAGAAAAAAAGCTACGTCAGTTAGTCATAACTTTCTGCCTACATTCTTAGGACATAGATTCCAAACATCCTCACCTGCCTGCCACTCTTTTGCCCTCCTTAAAAAGCACTATAGATATTAAATTATATTATCTATATAATTCCCTTCTACAACTAGCTCTTTACCAAATAAAGTAAATTTAATGAATAAAGGCAGGTTAAGTAGTGTGCTGGAGCACAGGCCTTTTGAGCATTCAGAGGGGCTTTCAGGTCTGATTCTGCTATCTCTCCCAAGACAATAGTCACTGTGCTCCAAGGGTTGCTCAACAAAAGCACTGTCAATCAGTTTGTCCCTCAATATCATCCCAGGCATCTCAAAGAACTCTGTACATCCTCCTGTTGCTTGCTGGATTGTGCAACACCTATCCCAAGTTCCACTCACCCTGTCAGACTGCAACAAAGCCGTCATATGATTTTTGAAAGCTTGAACTTAATAGATGAATTTAGAAAAATATTTGTATCTTAGCGGCCCAGTGACGCCACTCAAGAGCTGGAGGGATGCTAGGCCAGTCAGTGTGATGTGTGAAGGAAGTCAGCCTGTTATACAGTGAGAGCATAAGTCAGCCCAGGTCATTTGATTGGAGCACTGTGGATTGGCCACTCTTTCCCTGGGCATCATAGACATAGTCAAAGAAAACAACTATTTCCTTTTGCCCAGCCTGAGGTCCATTATTGACTCCTCTGTGTCCACATGGTTGGAAAAGATTATTTAGCTGAGTGTTGCCAGTAGAGAGGAGAAGCAACCAGAAGGTCATATTAAGTGAAATCAGCATTGCAACCATTTTGCATAGCCACATTTCATGAAAAGTGGTTGAGTTGGTCAGATGTTTAAATCCATTATCTTCAGAAGAATCTCTTTGGGTCAGCTGAAACGTCAAAGTATTCCCTCAGTTCAGATCCAAGGGCACAGAAGAGCTTAGTTGTTTGTATGTTATTCAGATATTTCACCTCCATTCCTACTGAAATCAGTAGATAATTGGGAGTGATCACTTGAAAAAAATCAAGCCTGCTTGCTGGTGAGCTTATCTGCACTTGTTTCAAATACACCAGCCTCCTACATAATATCCTCCTCCATCTCAAATTGCAGAAAGTCCTGGAAAATTAGTATTTGCCAGTTTTATTTCCTAGCTCAGAAATCACAACACATAAAACCCCTGCACTTTCCAGGAAATATGTCAGCATTTCGGTTTAAAAAAAAATAAAAAAATTAATCATAGTAGAATGGTTTCTCTCTTGCCTTAGAATACTATTTTGTGCTTTAGCATTGCTCATTGTACAGTTAATTCCTGCATAATGCACCATGGTAAAATGAGGAATTTGTCTCTTGCATTCATGTTACCCTGCTGCACTAGCAGATGTGCTGCTACAGCTGCGTATCCCCCCTGCATTCCCCCATCAAAAACATCCTCAGCTTTCCTATTGCTGTTACACTTCTTTCCAAACAGTGCTGCATCAAAGAAACATGCATCAGTAGAGGCTTTGACAAAGATTTCACTGTAGTCAGCTCTGAAGGTTGTTACTATGAGACAAGTTAGCGACAGCTCTCTAGCAAGTGCGCCTTCAGATTTACTGGTGCCAAAAGTGCTGGGAAGTGAGAAAACTGGTTAAATGCACTCATGTATTCTGGCTATGTCAGGCTTCACATTCTGCTGCACTTTAGTAATCAACAGTTTCCTGAAATATTGGAAATACTACTCATTTGGAGTATTCAAAAATGACTTTGTGGTCAAGTTGATATGCTTTTGGAAGAACACCAATAGCTATAAAAATATTGAAATAGGACTGTTAAATTTGTTTGGGTGGTTCAAACATCTTTTGGTGTCCAGTTCTCTCAGGGTGATCTCTTTGTATCTTCTTTGTGTTGCCAAGGGAGATTTGTTTGTCTCCTTCTGACCAGTGGTGGGCAGAAGACATTGTATGAGCATCTCACAGCTACCCTTCCCTGCCCACTGCCAAACCATTTCTAAAGTGCAGAAATGCTGCTAGCCTTGCTCTACAAGCCTCCATACATCTTGGACAGTGAGATACTGATGTCCAGAGATTAAGACAGGAATCTGGATGAAATTTGGACATCTCAGTTTATGAAGAATTAGGAATTAGGGTAATGAATCTCACTGACTTCCAGTAAAACTCCAGTGAATTTCTAAGTGTTGAGATAACTCTTGAAAGTACTCCTAAATTGTTGCAGGAATTTATATTCTGAATGACTAGACCAAGATCATGAAGAAAAAAACCTGTAATATAGTTGGCATTAAATCATGTCCTCTAAATCTCTGTGTAGACCTTTAGATCCTAAAGACCTTGGTTAGTGCCATGCCCTATGGAGGTCTACATCTTTCAGAAGTCTAGTTGAAAGGCATCCCTGCCCATTGCAGGGGGATTGGAGTAGAGGATCTTTGAGGTCCCTTCCAACCAAAGCCATTCTGTGATTCTGTTATTCTTGAAATATGTTTTTAAAATGGCAGTGAAATACAATAAAATAATTTTGGTGCTCTCTCTCTCTCCATTGATATCAACAAAAATGAAAAAGAGAAATGAGGTTTGAGTATATTTATTTTACTGTCATTTATATAAAAGTCCACACATATCTAGGTGTGAACACTATTTCTTGAGTAAAAAAAGGTTTAAACAAAAAAGGGGTTGGATTCTGCAATCTAAATATCCATGCAAGCAGAACATACCTGTTCTACTAATGTAAATCCAAAGTAATTGGATTAATGAGACACAAGAATATATTCTGTGCTGTGTTGTTTCTTTGCCCATGTGTGTTTAAAGCCACATATGAAAGGTTCAGCATCACTTTTTACACCTGCAGACCCCACTGAAATCAGTGAACTGGTGTCTGTCCCCATCAGGTCTGAATCTGGATATCACAATCAACTTTTATTAGGCCTTTGATGGTGCACTCAGGTGATTCTGTTGGTTAGTATGAGGACTAACGCATGCAGCAGACACATTCCAAACCACACGTGTTCTATTTACTGTACAGAACAAAATATGCAGTCTGGGGTTGTACAATATAGATAATTGAAGCCACATGTAACTCTGCCCATGGAAAGCTTGAGGTATTTGATCTCAAACCCCAATTAGAACGGTTTGTTTGCTTTGATCTGTGTGGAATGCTGCAGTATACACATTATTAAATTGACTTCCAAAAGTTATTGGGGTAATAATCACTAATAATCTGGATATTTCATATTCCTGAATTACAAAAGGAAATTGCATATAAAAAGCTGCAATAGGGTATTGAGGGTGTGACTTTTAAAATTCATATAATTCTCATGGTATCCCCAGAAGAGGTAAAGGGATCGGGAGGTGGAAGATGTGAGCACTCATGGTATTGATGCCTTTGCAGATGAGCCTCATTCCCCCTGGAATTCCTCTGTGAGTGTCAGAACATCCAATCTGCAGTTTTACTTGTTAATACACTTCATAATAAGCTGCATTATGAACCTATACATATATAGAGCAATGATGAGCTTGACTTTGAAGATATTTAAAAAGAAGGGGAAACAGAGGCAGGCAGGTAGCTTAGGCTGGGCTAGAGATCTACATCCACATCAATCAGCAGCCTAGTTTTGGGGCTTGAACCGTAAGACTACCCGCCCCAGAGAAGGGGGAAAGCTTCTTTTGGTTCTCAAAGAACAAATTTGAATTGTCAAAGTATCTCAGAGAAACTACTGAAAAATCTAACCCTCAGCTCCTGAATCAAGGCAGCTTTCAGGTCTGAGGGCAGTAATACAGCAGCTTAAGTACAGAGAAAGACAAGCTCCTGCCTCCTTGCTTGGCCCTGGGATACAGCATATTGGCTGAGTGAACTGGAGAAGATTGAGTGTAGCCATTTTTAATGGCCTAACGGGCACCATCAGTCTCTAAATCTATGTAGAATCTTTTGTCAATCACATTTTAATAAAAACAAAACAAACCCCAAACCAAACCAACCAAACAAAACAGCAAAAGTACTCTTCGGTGATCCCCTTTCTCCTGTTTTGATGTTTTCATTTTTTTTTTTTTTTCCCCCTAGGAATGGCTTCCCCATGGAAAAGCAAACAAACAAACAAACAAAAACAAACACCACCCACCCCCCAACCCCCCAAAAAACCTAATGCATACAATTCTAGATAAAACAGCTTGTGGAGCACAGAGATAACTGAAATGTAGATCTGCTTAAAGTACTGTCATCAAAACAATGACAGTTAAAAGAGAAAACCTCCACAATTTTGGGGGAGTGTCTTACACAGAGAAAGATTTACAAATTCCTGTTGTAGAAAGCAGTCTTTGCACTTAAAAAAAAATAGCTGATTCACATAGTACTTACATACCTGTGATACCTATATTATAAAAATGACTCCGTGTATATGCTTGGCACTTAGAAATTGTAATGGAGAAAAGATGATTAATTGCACAGTAGAACTCTTTGATGATTCGCTAAATTTGTGTATCATTGACATAAATCTTTTTCCCAGGTGCCTTGACTATCATTAACTTGAAAAATCAGCCAAGCAAAAACCTTTATGAGTGGGTTCATGGAAACAGAGATACATATTTTGTAGCTATGGTGTGAAGCAGACTTGGGAATAGAAGAACAGCTGCAGCAGGATAATATCTTTTGCATGGTTTTCAGGAATGCTCCATTTCTCAGGACTGGTAATTGTCTAGATCCTTGTACTATACTTAGTAGGTCTTGTTTGGCTGGGCTATTGGTGGCCTGCTATGTGGATTTTTTTTTTTCCTCTCTTTTGCCAAGTATCCTCAAATAAAACAAATAAATTTCCTTCTGTGGCTCTGTTCTCTCTGTTGCTCCTCAGGAATTCAGCATTTACAATCTACAGTCACTTGACTGCACTTCCACCTGAATAGCAAATGCAAATTGTGTTTGTTTCTAGCCTTTTCCTCACATGAGATCCTGTTACACAAGAGATCGGGAGTTAAAAACCTTCATTGAAGAAGTAGTTCTTGTTTTATGTTTTAAACCTGTGTAAACTCCGAAATTGAATTATTTCTCTAAAAAATGGCCAGTCAAAGAATGGATGGTTTAGTACTGAAAACTCGATTTTATTATTGGGCAGACTTGTCTGGGCCAAACCTGACTGGAACAAAAATGACACTGATAATCTCTGCATGGAAACTGACCAATTCACATGAACTAACGTGTATTAATAATTCAGGTGAGAGAAAGTCTAGCTGTAATTACAGCATGTGCACCATTCAGGGGGTCTCAGAGTATGATTTATTCACTGCATTGCCCCATCTTTTATGTTCATGTGCAAGGACACTGGTATTCACTAGAATCATCTAAATCTAGGTTAATTTCTGTTTCCATATCTTTGTCTGAACCACATTACTTGAGTAATTTTTTTTTTGTTTTGGTAAAAAATGAAGTCGTTTGCTGAAATGTAGAACAGATATTATAGTATGTATGAGATGTTTCAAGCATTTAAAAAAAAAAAACCAAAAAACTGACTTTATTCAGAAAGACCTAAAATGAACTTTCATCCAATCTGCTAAAGTGGAGAACTCAAAATTAGGAGCCCAGTCCTCTTTTGGCATTGATCCATTGCTGGTTTACTTTTGATAGAGTTCCAGGAAGGTACTTCCATAACACTGCATTCCCTTTATTATGCTCAGGTCAGTTTCCTGAGCAAAGATTACTTAGTCTACAGCTGCTTGTGGAAGGCAAATATTTGTGCAAAGATCAATTGAAGTCCACTAAAATGTGCGTGGAATAAGTAAAAGCATGGATAATATGCATGGAATAAGTAAAAGATGACACGTTTTCCCTTTCCTATATAAATCCCCTGGACTCAAGACCACTTGCTTCTGGATTGAAAGGAGACTTGTCGTTTACAACCACCCTCATGTGTAGCTAGTACAGAAGGTCAATATGCTGTTGTCAAAGGTTAAGAATGTCATCCTTTTCAGAGTGCATCCTCCCACCATGTACAAAACTCATTAAAAAGTGAGCGACTTCTAAGTCTGGGTGTTACAGTGTTTACTCACTTCTTATGTATACTGAACAGTTGAGGTTTACATATTTTTATATTTACTGGCATATGATGAACAGAAATCTGGTAAATCAATAGGATATAATTTATGAAATACAGAGCATTATATACTTAAGGGTATCTTCAGTGAATTTAACTTCATAATAAGTGAGATATTAATTAGATGCC
>VWZE01000363.1:20727-38073 GCA_013396675.1 Eubucco bourcierii | reverse complement strand
AATTTCATGAGGTTGGCCTGGGCCCACCTCTCCAGCCTGTCCAGGTCCCTGCCCTCTAGCAAGTTGACACCAAGCCACACAGCTTGGTGTCATCTGCAGACTTGCTGAGGGTGCACTCCATTCCTCTGTCCATGTCACTGACAAAGATGTTAAACAGCACTGGTCCCAGCACTGACCCCTGAGGGACACCACTTGTCACTGGTCTCCAGGTGGACATTGTGCCCTTGATCACCACTCTCTGTGTGCGACCATCCAGCCAATTCCTTATCCAGCAGTGCTCCACCCATCAAGTCCATGCTTTTCCAGTTTGGTGACCAGGATGTCATGTGGGACAGAGTCAAATGCCTTACTCAGGCCCAGGTAGATGCCATCAGTTGTCCTTCTCTTGTCCTCTGTCACTGTGACTTCTTCATAAAAAGCCCACAAATACACACATACCAATGCAGATGTACAATCATGCATGCACACATGTAGGTTTTTGTAAAGATACGTCATGTATCACATATTTTGACACTTTAAAAAAAGGAAACTGTCATTCTTAGGTGTACAAAAAAATAGAGGAAAATTCCAAAACACTCTGTGTGAAATTCTGTGTAACCTCAATGTGGATTTTAACCTTTGCATAGTGTTTTCTTATGCCTCCTATGTCTTATGATTTGTCAAGATTAGTGTGCAAGTAAATGGTAAATTTAAATCAGTCTGCTTTGGCATTAAATATATAAACAAACTTGCATAAAGTAGTTGTAAGGACAAAACAATTTCTTCTGGTTCTAAAACAGAATGACGTGTATGCAGAGTCATGCTGCAGAGAAAGATATTATCAGTTTTAATTAAAAATGGGTCAAGATGGCCAAGTTTTTTTTTTTGTTGACCTCACTTGCCTTTTCCCTGACAAAACCAAAGCCATACAAGTAGTATGGTTTGCCTTGCGTTTCCCAACTCCCTCTCAAGACTTTGTAACAATTACAGACAAAATTAATGGTCCTTTACCCCTTCTGTACCCAGATAATTTGATCCTGTTTGTAGAAATGCAGTTGGAAAGATATGCCAATAAGGAGGCGGACGAATGAGCAGAAGGACCACGCAGACATTGGGGTTGGCGCAGTGTGCTTGTGTACTGTCATGTGCTTGCAAAGTGAGCAGGAACAATCAGAGAGATCTGTGATGCCTCATGAAGGGAAGAAGATGGATGTTTACCAAGTGGAGAGAGGGTGAGAGGAGGAAATGGGAACCTGTGATGTCAGTTAAGTGTTTTAAGAGGTGGGTGATGTTGAGAAAGAGTGTTTTGGGGAAGGGAAAAGGTAAGCAACTTGGAGAGATTTTCAGAATGCAGCAAATAACTGGGGTGGAGGATATAGGAAACCTGAGGAACAAGTGAAAGACGATGATGGTGGGTGGGAATTGGTGTGGCAACTTCTGCAGGGGCAGAATGAGAAATTTGTAAACCATTTGAGGTAGTTTCCTTAAGTTCTTGCTAAATTCTAACAGCATCTTACCAGAAAATCAGACCGAGACATAAAATGACCTATGCTGTGCTCTATGCTCTGGACCCAAATATCACCTAATATGAAGGTAGACTTTGCTTTTGAATTTGGAACTTCAGCTGGGCCCATATTCTGTACTACTTTTGCAATTTTAACTGTCATACTTGCTTTTATTTGGGTAATTGGGAAAGGGCTTAAGAAGCAGTTTGTCTAATCCATTATCAATTTGGCAAAAGAGACTTCTGGATTCAGATCCCAACTCACCTTTAGCACTTAGGCAAATGAATTACCATTTTATGTCCTGGACTCCATAACTTTTGAAAAAGGGTCACTTATACTTACCTACCCCCTGGGAATATTGCAATGATTACCTCGTGCTGAGCTTTGAGAATGCAAAGTATGGTAGTTATAGTTTTTAACAGAATAAAAGCAAAGCAGAAACAAAGCAGTTTCCGTGATACAATCCCACACTTGAAATCACCACACATCTAAAAAAAGTGACTCATGAGCACTGTGAGCCAAGGCTATGGTGTTTATTCCTGCAGGTTTGTTTGCACAGAAAGAACAATCTATGCTTCTGAGTACGCCTGGCTAACCACCCTCCCAGTACAAATGAACAAGAAATGGCAGAGTCCAGAGGTGTGGCCCATAGTTGATAGGTAACCCACAGTGCATCAAATTGTTTCACTAGGGAGCAGAACTGAGTAGGAAACTGAACCATGGCAAACCTTAGTAGGCAACTGTCCCACTGCCACTTGGAAACTGACTTTAGTGAGTTGTGCTGAGGTTCAAGAATCACAGAAGAATATGATATTGTTAGTCTTGAAAGGGAAATAATTATAGCTGAAAGACAATGTACTTCAACTATTGTATGTGTATGCATTTGTGAATTTGAGTAGACACTGGAGATCCTGGATTATCTAGAATAGAAATTTCCAAATATTGGATGATGGAGTGCTGACAACCTTAGTGTGGGTCAGCCTCATGACTGGCATGCCAGCAGGGTCAGTCACCATTGCAAGACCGGCAGTGGAGCACATGCTGTTGTTGGGAATGGCTGCTGGAGAATGTGCTGCTGTTGGGGTAGTTGCTGGGGGAAGGACTGATCAATGTGTGCACATGCTATGTGCATGCCTAGGCTTCCACTAAGTCTCTGACAATGATCCCTCTTTTATAGATTCCCACCCACAACCAGATCTTTGGCCTCCTCTGTACTTGCCTGCCCACCTCTATAACTAAAACCTCAGCCTCCTAGTAATGAACTTCATGCTGGTCTTATGAACTAGAATCTTAGCACCATCTATTTGACCGCCTGATAATCTCCCTTATCCGACAGTGCTTAACATCTTTCCTCTTTTGCCCCATTTCTGAATACTGAAATGGTGCCAGAGCCTTGTGTGACTTTGATTTGAACATACGCTGGGAAGCAAACACAGTAGCTAAGACCTTTATTATAGCCAGCAAGAAGGCACTTCTATTGTGTCCTCTCCAGAACCACATCATCCAGGTACAGAGCTGCTTACTTTGACACAAGGGAGATCCTGTGTGCATATCTGGCACCAAAAGTTTCCAGACAGACTCCAAGCATCACCCTCCACATGCACAAATGACAGCTGACACTGCTTACTTCAGCGGTATGCATACAGCAAAGTGTGTTTGAACCAGAGGTTTACTCTAATGCCTTTGGTCAAAATGTTCCTACTGCATTTATATCCACATAAGTTAAGGCTTAAAGGAGTCATCAGAATGTTCTGGCCATATGTTGCATTCATTTCTGCATGTTAAGCCTCTTGCTTAATGCAGGTTTCAGACCTAGGCTGTTTGCTGATCCCTCAAAGAAATTGTGTCTGTATGAGATCTGCTTGAGTTAGTAGCTAAATTGAAGTCTCTCAGGATTTCTTATAGGCCTTTAGGAAGCACAGTGAACTTTGGTTTTGAGAGTATGTTACAGGTATAACTTTCCACAAGATCATCACCTCTCCTGCCTGTATTATAACCCAGACGTATCGCTACCACATACACACATGTGATGCTGCCACCAAAGTGTAGAGACTAACTTATTTTTCCTCCAACATGCTGCTACCCATTATAGTACAAGTAATATTCTTCTTCTGATATCTTACACACATACTTATAAATGTATGTTTTGGTAAACTTGTAGGGTAACATAACTAACTAAATATAAAAGCTCAATCATAACTTTTAATAAGTAATCTCTGTTCTTGTATATCCTTCAGCCAGGATGCCACAGCCAATTGGCAGTGGCCTCACAGTACTAACATTCCCCTGATCTTTTCTGTTCCTCTTATTCCATATTTTATTCACATCCACAGATAAAAACATTTTACAAAGATTCCTACTCTTTTGTTGAACTTCTAATATGTGCTGATAATTTGATCATGCCTGTCACGGTAAAGGGGGTCATAGTAGTTCACCTCATTAATGTATGGTAACAATATTTTGCTTTGTTTATTCTTAATTTATAACAAAAGAAAGCTTTCATCTCCAGATTGAGAATGATCCCGTTATCTATGGATATGTCCACTCTTCCCATTTAAAATGACATTTTCCACACTATTTTTCCAGTTTTGCAGTGAAACATAGGTAAGTTGCAAAGTCTAGTAACTCCTAGACTTGTCTTTATTAGGTACAAGCCAATCTAATTGCCCTGAAAATCCAGGCTGCATTTTCTAGCTGGAACCTTTATGCAAAGGTTGCACATTAGAATTTTTTTTCAGTCTTAATGTTTTTTTTTTGTTCTGCCCTACTGTGTGCACATTAGCAGTACATGCATGTGTGAATGGAAAACTCAGCATACAGATGTTTGGACTTAATACTTGCATTTTGGTCCAAGTCTCTCCTCCTTTTAAATGAAAATCTAGTAAAAATGCCATATTTAGTTTTAATTGCCAAAAGGTGATTTCTTTTTTAACTAAAATGGACTGCTCTGAAACCTTCTGTTTACACTATTCTGTTTAACTTCTATTTATATTGTGGGTTTGTTGTTATTCTTAGTTGGTTGTTTGTTTAGTAGTTGAACTACAATCTGTAATGGTTTTTCATTACTGAGAAGCATAATACGCAAAATGTAAACCTCGTAGTTTACAGTGCAGTTCTCTTAATCAGTGAACAGACAAAAGGCCTCTTTTAATGTAGACCAGAAAATATGGTGAATCATAAGAGAAGATCACATTGTTTTACTAGCAAAACAAAGTAAGTGTAAGTACTGGAATGGGTGTTTTTATTTGGATGTCACAGACAAACACAGAAATAAGCTCTTAAGACCTGTTGCAACCTCGGTATAATGTTAGTTAATAGTATGACTGTAGTGCAAATTCAACATTAGCCTTGTCCTGCACAAGCTGGTTGTTTATAAATATGGTTTTATTTTCAAATTAATGAAAATAATTGCTAATTATAGTTATTGAGGATCAAGGCCCTGTAACATGGAGTAGATTTATTCCTAAGAGAAAAATGTAGCCCTAGGGAAACAGACAAATCTTGAAGTTCTAGGAAAAGAGATTATTCTTCTGAGTACTCTTTCCTTGTTCCCTTCTGAGAATGAGAAGTAAAGAGAGAACATTTACATGCTGCTTAATGGACTATGTGGTGGCACTAGATAAACACTCACTGCTCTAAAAATGGATGAGCTAGTGCATTGAAAATGGATTATCTTTCACCTTGACTATTTAATGAGTGCAGTGCTTCCTAATAAAATTTTGCACTAGGAAACAGACAAAATTATAAATGAATCATGTAAAGAATGTCAAAGTAGTACACTGCTTTTTAGCACATGTTGAATAAAAGTAAAAAGAAAGACACTCCAGGCAGCCAATAAAATAGAAAGCACAAAGAAAATGCCAAAAGGGGAAATAATAATAGTGTTCCCCTTGCCTAGAGAAATATAAATGCAAGAGAAAATAGCAAGATCTTTACTTTACTTCATATATGAAAAGAAACTTTTATGTAGGCTGCAGAACCCAGGACCACTTGGTTATGATCAGCTGTTGCTCAGTTTCAGCACACGCAACTGCAGGTTTCTTAAGACAGGATTTCATCTTAACATTTTTTTTCCATCAAGGTTGTTCACTGCAGTTCACAAAAGAAACTTTTGTCCCGAGTTAAAATTTGTAGGTCTCCTGGCATGAGGAGAAGCCATTCACCGGAAACCATAAGGACCTTTGTTTTCCAGGCCAACTTCACATTATTTCTTAGCAGTATGTTGATCATCACTATAATTGATAAGAAACACTACATGAAGAAAAGGTAATTTGTATTAATCCATTCACAAGAAGGAAAATTTAGCTTATTAGGCAAGGTAAAAAGAAACCCATTGAGGAAAAAAGGAAACAAACCAACATCCTTGAACTATACTGGTTATGCAGAGAAACGTAACAGAAGAACATCCTCTGATTTAAATCTACCTATGCTGTACACGAGGATAAGGGTATTCATTAGCTGGCTAAGATGCTTTTCAATTTAAAAGTACATTCTCATTCAGTAGATGGTCATCAATCTTCAACAAAGCAGAAAAAGTGACATCTCTGGTCTTCTAAAGACTAGTTGTTATCCATAAAGAATATATCATTTGCCAGGTGGTCCTTTTCAGTGTTCTCCGTCTGGACACAGCTGTTCTATGTCAAGTCAGTGACATGCAACACATTTTTAAAAAGCTTATTAACACAGTTGTCAATTGGGTGTAGATGACTATGTACTATTGTCTGCCAAGTCCCTCTCTTCCTGCCCAATTAACTTCCTTATTGAGAAGACGGAAATAAAAGTACAAGAATCATTATGCAAAATATATTTTAGTAGTTACCTGGAAGTCTAGGGATAGAACATTCTCAAAGATGGATGCAGTCCTAGAATCTAATTAAAATAGATAAATTATGCACCGTGTCACACAAGCATGATACAGAGGGAGACCAGTATTACTAAGATTTCTTTTTTTTTTCCCCTGAAACAAACAATTCTTTTTGAAAACAGATGGTAAGTGGGGTGGTATTAGTTCTCAGGAACCCTGTGTAAATGATATTAGCAACCTTCATTTGGAATAGTGTCAAACACAACAGGAAGAAGGAAGACAAAATGGGTTTACATATTTAATGTTTATTGATTTTTTTTTTTGAGATACATTGCCTCAATATGAGCCTACATATTTTGAAATAATTACCTGAGAATGACACTTGTGTCACTTTAGCCTTCTGCCTTTATCCATTAGGCTGTACACCCTCTAATTTTAAACAAGCAAATCTCTGAAGAGCAGCTTCATCTGAAACTAGAATGTTCTAGATATAACTGGTGCAGTATTAAGTGGATTTTTCATAAACAAACCTGTTTATCCATAATTCTGTCTGGAAGAGATCTGAAGATCCAAGTGAATATAGAAACAAACAGCTTAGCTGTTGCTTTCTTTGAGCAAGTTTTTGTTTTTATTTAACATGCAATACAAGGAACTAAATTTTATTGATTTGAAATGGCAGTTGCCTCCTTTAGTTCAACATTATTATTTTTTCACAGAATGTGCTGTCTTTGGTTATTTATTTGTTACTGGAAAATGACCGAAGATTTAGCAAATGCAATTGCTGCCTGGTTTCTTGGAAAAGTGTAATTTTTCTGTGTACATTTAACACCTTCTTACATAACTGGGTTAGCTTTTGTCTGAATAGGAAGTTTCTGAGAGACACAGATTTTAAAGTCTCACAGAGTATTCTTGTAACCTAAGCAGAGCATGTTCTGAACACTGGGGTCTGTGCCTACCCATGCAAGTGCCCTGAGCTGCCCCCTTGACCCTCCCAACTAACCCGAAATGCACCTTGAGATTGTTGTGGTCCAAAATGCAAAGCGACTTCCTTATTATCATGCAGGAACCTGTGAGACCCTCAGGCCTGGCAGCTCTTCTTCAGAAAGCTTCTTCCCTGACTATCTAAAAGGAGGTCACAGGTGTGGGAGGAAACAGGACTTGCTAGGTTTTCCCTAGCAAGCCAGGCCAGTTCTGCAAATGGAGGTAGCTTGAAGGGGAAGATTACTCTTGCTAAGCTTTGGGTAGACACCCAGATGTTTGAATATGTATCTGAACTGAATACAAAGGACAGGGAAAAGATGTTTTTTCGCTTAAATTCCAGATTATGACTTAATACATTTGCATCCCATCCCCGATTTATTGTCACAGACTTTCAACATGGAAAGACAACCTGATGGAAATAACATGGAAATAACACGGAAATAACCTTCTCTCCTTTTATGGTTATTCTCCTGGTGAATGTGGGGAAGGCTGTGGATGTAGTCTACCTGGCAACTTCAGCAAAGCCTTTGACACTGTCTGCCACAACAAGCTCCTGGCAAAGCTGGCAGCTCATGACTTGGACAGGGGCACTCTGTGCTGGGTCAAGAACTGGCTGGAGGACTGAGCCCAGAGGGTGGTGGTGAATGGTGTCATTGGCAGTCAGTCACTAGTGGTGTGCCCCAGGAATCAGTGCTGGGCCCAGTCCTGTTCAATATCTTTATTGATGATCTGGACCAGGGGACTGAGTCCAGCATCAGTAAGTTTGCAGATGACACCAAGTTAGGAGCATGCGTCAATCTGTTGGAGGGTAGGAGGGCTCTGCAGAGGGACCTGGACAGGCTGGATGGGTGGGCAGAGGCCAATGGGATGAAATTTAACAAGGCTAAGTGCAGGGTTCTACACTTTGGCCACAACAACCCCAAGCAGTGCTACAGGCTGGGGACAGAGTGGCTGGAGAGCAGCCAGGCAGAGAGGGACCTGGGGGTGCTGGTAGATAGCAGCTGAAGATGAGCCAGCAGTGTGCCCAGGTGGCCGGCAGGGCCAATGGTATCCTGGCCTGGATCAGGAACAGTGTGGCCAGTAGGATAAAGGAGGCTATTCTGCCCCTGCGATCAGCACTGTTCAGGCCACACCTTGCGTGCTGTGTCCAGTTCTGGGCCCCTCAATTCAAGAGAGATGTTGAGGTACTGGAATGTGTCCAGAGAAGGGTGACAAAGCTGGTGAGGGGCCTGGAGCACAGCCCTGTGAGGAGAGGCTGAGGGAGCTGGGCGTGTTTAGCCTGGACAAGAGGAGTCTCAGGGGTGACCTCATTGCTGTCTATGACTACCTCAAAGGAGGTTGTAGCCGGGTGGGGGTCAGTCTCTTCTCCCAGGCAACCAGCAACAGAACAAGGGGACACAACCTCAAGTTGTGCCAGGGGAGGTCTAGGTTGGGTATTAAGAGGAAGTTCTTCACAGAGAGAGTGATTGGCATTGGAATGGGCTGCCCAGGGAAGGTGGTGGAGTCACCGTCCCTGGAGGTGTTCAAGAAAAGACTGGCTGAGGCACTTAGTGCCATGGTCAAATTGATTGGCTGGGGCTGGGTGATAGGTTGGACTGGGTGATCTTGAAGGTCCCTTCCAACCTGGTTTGATTCTATGATTCTGTGAATCATGGAATCATAGAATGGATGAAGTTGGAAGGGACATCAAAGATCATCTACTGTAACCTCCCTGCCATGGGCAAGGATGCCTCTCAGATAGATTTGGCTGCTCAAGGCCTCATACAACCTGGCATTAAACAGCTTCAGGGATACGGCATTCATCCCTGGAATGCCTAGGCAGCCTATTCCAAAGTCCCACCACTATTACTGAAGAGTTTCTTCCTAAGATGCAATCTAGACCTATTCTCCCTTAGCTTGAAACCATTCCCTCTTGTCCCTTATGGAAAGTCCCCCTGTGAAGTTTTTTATTCATACTCTTTATTTCTCCTAGTGTATTTACTGTATCTAAAGAGAAGTCAAAATTATCTCAACAATTATTTTAGCATTTTCCTTTGGAGCAGCAAGTACCCAAATGCTTCCTGAAAGAGGTTTGTCTAACTAGCCATTAAAATCAGACTAAGAATTGTCATTTCTGCAGGAGTCACAGATTTTGTTTATTAATCCTTTTTTTCCCCCTTTTTGCAACATGGTAATTAAGCATGTTTCTTATTTTGTGTTTGTAGAGAGGAGTTACGTTTCCTCAGAGTAATCTGTACACTTGTATTTATTGAATTTCATCTGGCAATTTGAAGTAATTTCTGTAATTAATTTAGATCATTCAGCTTCTATTCCTCCAACTGCTTTTTAATTCTCACTTCAGGAAATATCTAAGAAACCTAGAAGTATGCTCAATTTAATTATCAAGGGACTGAATCTATCTTTCCTGATTTAAACATCTGCAACTCAGATGCTTAGTAAAGTTGTTCTAATAAAAGTGCTTATGCTTTCCATCAGCAAATGAGAAATAGTTGCCTTTGAAAGCAACTGAAAGAAGCTCCTCTGTGCCTAACTGGAGAATGTCTCATTCTTGAGCACCTAATGTCTGTCTGTCTGTTTGTTTGTTGGTTTGTCTCTTTTCTGCTGAGACAGTATGTGCATTAGCACTACTTTACTATACAGTAAAAATGATGACACAAGAAACTTGGACACCTGCCCAAAGCAGTACATTAGAATACTGAATGTAACTAGGCTGAGAGCATGTAGGGGAGGGCAGTATTTTGATGTCCTCCAGACACTTGACTAGGAAGCAATTTGTAACTGCCTGAAAGCCTGCTTTTCCCCCAAGTGGTGTACATCAGGTTTATGACATGGGTTTAACCAAAGCCATATTTCTCAGATTTTTTTCACATAGAATAGAAATTGAAGACAAGATAGATCACACATAATGCCTTCTTTGATTAATTCTGAATTTATTCCTTATCCAATAAACCAGTTGTCCTAGTAAAGAAGAGACTAAGACTAGTGTGTTATTGTACTGCTGAATTGATACTGGTTTATCACTTGATTATTTTTTAATCCTTAAAAATAAGTTGACCAACAATGTGTTCTGATATTTTAGAGGTGTTAAAGCAATTTAACTCACCCCTTTTCCTCTAAATTCAGTTCACTTTTCCTCATCAGTTCGTTTTTTACTTCACTTTTCTGAACCGTCTTCTGTTCCCTGCGAATTCTTAAGTACTTTGCTATCAGTTCAGAAATCACTTTTCCTGGTTTCTTCAGCATTCCTGGTTAAATTTCATCAGCCTCTGTCAATATGAATATACCCAGTGTATTTGGTAACTTGTTAAACTTGTTATTCCTCTGTTCCAGTCTCTGCTCCCATGCTTTCAGTAAAATTTAATATTTTTATTTCTTGTTTGCTATCTCTGCTTTTTGTTTTTGTTTTTGTTTCATGATGAAGGATAACATTAGCTGCTATTTACTCCATTAAGAGAGTGATGTGCTCCCCGTGTCTACTCAAGATTCTAACTGAACTCTTTTCCTTGCCTGTTATATTTCCTGATGCTTACTGTACCCTTGAATAAAGTAGGGGCTTCTGTAAAGACTGTATATGTATAGCCCTACTATGATTTTTTTTTTTTTTTCAATCAAGATTCCTTTAACTTTACTAGAACTGTCATAAAGAGTTTGCAGTTTGGGAGAGTTCAATCTCTCTGATTCCATAGTCTGGATCACAGTCTTCTGTACATTCTCAATTATCTTCTCCTGGACCCATTCTCTTTGAGTGAGTGGATATTGCTCACTGAAACATTATATGGCAGGGAAGATAACATAAACACAAAGATGTGTCAGAGAGAGAACGAGTACAACAATGGACTAACCTAAAATGAAGGATATACAGATTTACAGGACGCTGGTGCAAACCAGTGTCTGAAGGGGGCCTACAGGAAGGCTGGGGAGGGACTATTTACAAGGTCTTGCAATGACAGGACAAGAGGCAATGGGTTTAAACTGGCAGAGGGGAGATTTAGACTGGATGTTAGGAGGCAGTTCTTTATAGTGAGGGTGGTGAGGCACTGGCACAGATTGCCCTCGGAGGTTGTGGTTTCTCCCTCCCTGGAGCTGTTCAAGGCCAGGTTGGACGAGGCCTTGAGTAACCTGTACTAGAGAGAGATGTCCCTGCCTATGGCAGGAGGTTGGAAGTAGATGATCCTTGAGGTCCCTTCCAACCTTACCATTCTGTGATTCTATGAAACCTGAGGTTTTCTTTGCATAGTAGGTTGGAAATTGGAGACAAACAGATGTTTAAACTTCTTGTGAAGCTTTGGTAAGCTACCTTAAACTGCAAACTTCTGAAGGAGGTCTCGACTTCCTGTCATTTCTTATTCTTTTCTCTCAACCAACTCAAAGTTGTAGCCATGATTTTGGTTCAGATCAGGTTTCAACACTCCTTCTGTTACACAATTTAATATTAATTCAGACACTGTACCTTAGTTTATAGCAGACTTCTTCAGTATAGAAGATAGTTAACTTGAAAAGTTTCACTGAGATATCATCCTGCCCTTCCCTTATATATTTATCTGTGTATTTATTATACGGTTAGAAGGTGTAAACAAGGACATGCTGTGTGTGCAAGTTTCTAGAATCTCTTGTTTTCCTTCTATAGTGCACAAACAAGTCATTTAGGTGAACAAAGTCTGAAAGTGAATCATAAACTTGTGTTGCTGTTGTTTTTCTAAGAGAACTTGCTCTGGTGACTGCAAGAACAGAGGCACCCTGTGTCAGGTCAAAGCATTGGCTTAGCCTCTAGGATTCAATCATATTGCAGAGCTAGTTTTTGTGGACAGGCTGACAAAATTTTCTGGTAGCTCTGTGCCAAGGATAATGACATTATGGCTTGGAGTATAGCAGAAAGTAACATTAGACTGTTTTCAGGGGCACAAGTAAACAACTTTTTTATCACTACATTAAGAAACTTGAGATAAGTAAACACATACATTCTACCTAAAGGCCATACCAAGGAACCTCAGGTAAAATGCTAGTTTGTCTTAACACAAATGAACTATTATACTTTAAAAAAGAAAACCTTTGTTAAAAATTGGTGTAGCTTTTGGTCCTATTTCAACAATTAGATTGACACAGATCAAGTCACTGAGAACTTTGTATTTTTCAGAAACAGTTTTTGGCCAGCTTAAGCTCTGGCACTCACCCTTGTATGTTTACATCTGTGTTACACCTCTCAGCTCATGGGCCTGGGTGTGTGCCTCAGCCATATTGTAAAGGAGACCAAAGGAAGGAAAAGCCAGGCATATGAGTCAGACAGGCACTGTGGCATGCCCCACCTGGTAAGTCTAGACACAGCCCATGTGCCTAATACCGCTAAGATGAAACTAACAGATAAAAGCAGCCCTGTAATTGAAGCTGTTTTCATTTAGACTCAAACTTTGATTTGATATTTAAAATATATTTTACAAATAGGACTTCTTTTATGAGTCTGTTGAGTCATAGAGAGCTAAAATCAATTCACCTTCCTGCCACAGAATTTCTATGTGGCCTTGGGGAAGTCATTTAATCTCTCTGTCCTTATCTACAATTACCAAATGTTAAAGCCTTCTTCTTGCTCAGCAATTTTTAAAATGAGAATAAATAAGGAGTAGAAAAAAGATGGCAGCTTAGAGCAGATACCAGAGACAGGAAGATGAAGAAGGGAAGCAAGTTGAAGTTGAAGATGAAGACTGTTACACAATCCAGTGAGGGTGGTGAGGCACTGGAACAGGTTGCCCAGGGAGGTTGTGGATGCTCCCTCCCTGGAGGTGTTCAAGGCCAGATTGGAGGAGGCCTTGAGTGACCTGTACTAGTGGGAGGTGTCCCTGCCTATGGCAGGGGGTTGGAACTAGATGATCCTTGAGGTCCTTTCCAACCTTACCATTCTATGATTCTATGATTCTATAAATGGAAGAGGCAGAGACATCTGAGATAGGGGAAGTGGACATGGTTGAAAATATGCAATAGAAGTGGATAGGCAGAGGCCCTCAGAGGTGGTAGTTCGTACTCGGCAGATGTAGTTCTGCAAGCCATTTGAGAAGGAAAGTGGCAGATGCACTAGCTAGCATCTCCTTGGAATAAAGTGCATGTGTGTGAAGTGGAATGTTGGAGAGGGGGAGGATGGCCAGAGAAAAACAACTCTCAAGTGATCAAAGCATGCTGGTTTTCTCAGAGTGCAATGACCCTTTGATCTGTGACTCTTTCCATAGGTAACTATCTGGGTGTACAATTGAGGGGCTAAAAGTGAATAAAATGACAGAACAGTGCAGGAGTGTCCTGAGGCTTTAGAGTTTTTTGACTAACCCAGAAACTCTCGATACAAATCTCCCATGTAAATTAATAGCAAAAGGAGGAATTTTGCCAAGGTGACCCAGAGACAAAAAAAAAAAAAGTTGAAACTGAATGTGCATAACTGCAGTGCCTAGGTAACCTCTGATATTCAAAACTCTGGTTTGAACTACTATTTGCAAAAGTAACACGGAGTATTAAATATCTTCAGATTTAAACAAACTAATGCCTTATATTTTGCATTTCCTTCTGGTTTTGTAAGTCCTGGGAAGTAACGTCCTTCCTGTTTCACAAATTTTCTGTAATCTTGATTTCTAGGGAGTTGGTTATTTAAAATGAAAGGTGAGATTCTTACGCATTCCTACTGCACCATTTCAGCAGCTGAGGCTTTGGAAAAAAATAAAATTACTGTGAATCTTGCAATAATATATCCTGGGAGTTAGCCTCTTTGGGAAATTACACCCAAAATCCATTGCTCTTCTCTAAGTGACCCCAACCTAGATTCATCACATATTTTGAAAACTATGATAAGGCTATGTTCCTTTGTGGCCCTCCTCTGGACCCACTCCAACACTTCCATGTCCTTCCTGTGCTGAGGGCTCCAGAACTGCACACAGTACTCCAGGTGGGGTCTGACAAGAGCAGAGTAAAGGGGCAGAATCACCTCCCTTGCCCTGCTGGTCATGCTTCTCTTGATGTCCCAAACCACTGTATGTAGTTGCTGATGAATATCTTTAATATGATAAAAAGTTTTTAAAGGTGTTTCTCATTAAGAACCAAAAAAAATGATCAAGTAATAAATGACAGAATAGAAACATCAATTAATTGCATTAATGTTTTTTACTGTTATCAGCTTTTTCAAAGTTCAAGGGATGGAAAGTGTCTGAAAGATTGCTTCCATCAGAGACATACATGACTCTTGGAAGTTATTCTGGAGACTGGTTCATTTTTTATGATTCACAACTGAAATGTGAAGTAATTGTAATTGTTCAGTGTGTGTGACCTGGCATCAAGTATTATTTTCCTTTTATACGCAAACTGAGTGCAAGAAACAGGACAGCAATGGATTGGTGCATATGTCATGTTGTCATGTTTTAATTCACAAATTTGGAGGTGTGGGGTTTTTTTGTTTTGTTTTGTTTTGCTTCTTGAAGTTTTCTATCTGATTTAAAAAAGAATGGTCTGGAAAGAAGTACTCAGTGGTTTCGGTATGTATGAAGGAGCTCTACAAGAGTCTATTAACCTGTCTGTCACGTGAATCAAGATGGATTACCAAGTCAAGCATTCTCCTTCCCCTGTTGCCTCTAGGATATGAGGAAGATGGTGCACTTACCAAAATAAACTTAATTCAAAGAGGCACTACTTTTGTTGAAACCCTCAACTTGCATGTTTCATTCTCCAAATCGAAGGATGACTTTAAAATCTGTGGTGAAACTATCAAAAGTGGAGTGTTGCCCCCAGGTAATCACCTGTGACAATCAGACACACAGTTCAGATGGTGCCACTCTTAAAGAATTTGAAGCAGACATGTACTCATCTCTTAGTTCTCGACTCTGTTGTAAAGCTATTTAGTATAAAAACGGCCATGGTTTATCATCACCCCTTGCTTTTGTTTGTTTTTCTGTGAAATCCTCGTGGACTAACCTGGCTGCCACAATCCTAATAGTACTTCAATTAAGTACAGTTGTTTGTGTTAGAAAAATCTACCTATTACTTTTTCTTTCCTGTCCAGTTTTGAACTTTGCTTTAGTTTTTGCCTGGCACAGTGGATGTCTTGAATATCTTCATTTTAACACTCTGAGGAAAGAACTTCCTTTACCAAAGGTATTGTTCTAATTAGTAAATCACCATTAAAGATTTAACATCCGTCTTTTGTTTCCAGTCTGGACTGTACGTACTGAATCTCCATCAATGAAATGGAAAGCACATTGGCAGAATTTCAGAACTACAACTCCATGACTCTTATTATCATGTCCAGTTCTGAAGTCGCACTCACAGCTCCCTCAGCTGTCATATTTGATTCTTTTGCTCTTTCTGCAAATGAAACACCCCTGCCATGAAGTCTTGAAATATTGAGGCTGAGACCTTTTTGTGGAATCAATTGGCTTTTTAAACTATGTATTTGCCATCAGTTGTTGTTTGGGTTTTTTTATTTCTTTGTTTGTTTTAAGAAAAAATTACTGCTTACTGACAAAATGTACTGTACATAGAATAAAAGAGATCTGGAAACAAGGAACCAATCTAAATTAACTTGTCTTCAAGTTGAAAATAAATTTGTCTTATTAAAGAATACGTTGGTTTAAAACACTACATTTCCTTAACATTTGTATACACTCATGTAATGAATTACAAAGAAGTATTTGAAGAAGACTGTAAGAAAATTAGTTACTCTGCCAAAATGTTTAACTGAAGCACCACACATACAACGATTTGCAATGTTTAGTAATTTAATATAAAATTCTATATTTCTTTTTTTCATGGTCAAAGATAAGTTAATGAGAATTCTTGATTATCACTAAGTGATTTCTTACAGTTTAAACCTCCAGAAAAGACAATAATGCAGGGCTGGAGTTGCATCTTATGAACAGCAGTGCATTACAGTCAGAATAATTCTGCTGGAGTAAAAGGGGTTTGGTTTACTGTTGCTTCTTCCTCTCATTCAATTTACTACAGCATCATTAGTATATAGGTGGGAACTTTTAAGGTTCTGGCACAAAACAATGAATGTTCAAAGCATGGAGGGAGATGCAGGAGAACATTAAGAGAGGTTTGAGACCTAGTGCAGGTGCTGATTAGGTGGATGATCTGCTACACTGGGCAAAGGTGAAGAAACCGATTTCAGATTTTCTTCTTCCTTTGTTATTGGTAATTTATTAGATTTTTTTTTGTTTGGTTTTTTTTGTTTGGTTTTTTTTGGGGTTTTTTTTTGTTTTTTGTTTTTTGTTTTAATTGTGTAGTGTGAAGGGCCTTGCTGGGGTACAGTTTTTCTCACAGTAGCCTGTATGTTGCTGAGTTTTGGATTTGTGACTAAAAACTACGGACAACACACAAGCATTTTAACTACTGCTGAGTACAGCACCAAAGGGATCTGGGGGTGCNATTTTTTTTTGTTTGGTTTTTTTTGTTTGGTTTTTTTTGGGGTTTTTTTTTGTTTTTTGTTTTTTGTTTTAATTGTGTAGTGTGAAGGGCCTTGCTGGGGTACAGTTTTTCTCACAGTAGCCTGTATGTTGCTGAGTTTTGGATTTGTGACTAAAAACTACGGACAACACACAAGCATTTTAACTACTGCTGAGTACAGCATCAAAGGGATCTGGGGATGCTGATTGACACTCGCCTAAATATGAGCCAGCAGTGTGCCCAGGTGGCCAAGAAGGCCAATGGCATCTTGGCCTGCATCAGGAATAGTGTGGCCAGCAGGAGCAGGGAGGTCATTCTCCCCCTGTACTCTGCACTGCTTAGGCCACACCTTGAGTACTGTGTCCTGTTCTGGGTCCCTCAATTTAAGAAGGACATTGAGGTACTTGAGCGTGTCCAGAGAAGGGCAACGAGGCTGGTGAGAGGTCTCAAGCACAAACCCTATGAGAAGAGGCTGAGGGAGCTGGGATTGTTCAACCTGGAGAAGAGGAGGCTCAGGGGGGACCTTATTCTGTCTACAACTACCTGAAGGATAGTTGTAGCCAAGGGGGAGGTTACCTTCTTCTCTCAGGCAACCAGTGACAGAACAAGAGGACACAGTCTCAAGCTGCGCCAGGGGAAGTTTAGGCTGGAGGTGAGGAGAAAGTT
>VWZE01000363.1:0-20646 GCA_013396675.1 Eubucco bourcierii | reverse complement strand
CGTCCCTGGAGGTGTTCAAGGCGGGTTTGGATGTGCCACTTGGTGCCATGGTCTAATCTTGAGGTCTGTGGTGATGGGTTGGACTTGATGATCTTTGAGGTCTCTTCCAACCTTGGTGATACTGTGATACTGTGATACTGTGAAAGTTTTTTTCATTTTCCTACTCTGCCCCCACAAAGGCACAACTGGAAGTGAACATGGGCAGGGCAGCTGACCTGAGTTGAACAAAATGATGCTCCATACTATTTAACCTCATGCACAGCAGTAAAAACTATAGGGAGGAAGGTGGTTGTTGTACCCATTGCTCGCAGACTGGCTGAGCATTGAGTTGCTTGTGGTAGTCAGTGAGTGATTTCCTTTGAATTATTTATTTTTCCCCCTTCACTTCTTTATCTTGATCCAGAAGCTTTCTTACTTTTGTTCTTCCCGTTTCCTCTTTCATCCCACTGGGGAAAAGGAGGAGTGAAAAAACTTCTGTGTGAGAGTGGTCAACTCACTGCAGACTTTAAAACTAGTCTTGATTTTGCATGGAACGAAAACTACTATTATCTGTGATAGTTTTGCTTTTGTAAACACGGGGTGCTAGGTTTGTTGCAAGATCAAGGAGGGGCAATTCCCCATCACAAGAAATCACCATGTGGAGTCTGATCATACTATGCACATATTGTATCAACAGAGTCAGTGAATGGACTTGGGTGCTAGCTGATGCCTTAAGATTGCTCTGAGCAGAGGGCCAGGCTAATACTTCTGCTATAGCAATGACGCAAGTTGAAGTAACTTGTCTTACCTTCCTTTGCAGAAGCAGAAGTTTTTAAGACATGGTAAATCTATTAATTTACAATGGAAAGAGCTGTAAAGGAAATATTGTCAGATTTTCAAATGCTGCTGGCTTTGACATGCACCAGGGCAGCTGAAATCATCATACATATGGGAAAATTTGGGATTGTGCTCACAGTTGGCAGATGTTTCCACAACTAACCAGCATTAGTTGCAAGCTTTGGTCCTGCTCTTCTGTCATTTAATAGAGACATGTTGCTAAGCTTACTGTCTCAGTAGCAACCCAATATCACTAATCACAGAATGTCAGGGGCTGGAAGGGGCCTCAAAAGGTCATCCAGTCCAACATTGCTACCAGAGCAGGAACACGTATACCAAATCACACAGGAATGTGTTCAGGCAAGTTTTGAATATCTCCCAAGAGGGAGGCTCCACAACCCCCCTGAGCAGCCAGTTCCAGTGTTCTGTCACCCTCACAGTGAAAGAATTCCTCCTCATGTTTCCATGGAACTTTCTATGCCTCAACTTCCACCCATTGCCCCTTGTCCTGTCACTGGGCATCACTGAGCAGAGCCTGGCTCCAGCCTCTTGGCAATCAACATTTACGTATTTACAAATATTAACGAGGTCCTCCCTTAGTCTCCTCTTCTCCAAGCTAAAGAGTTCCAGCTCCCTCAGGCTCTCCTCGTAAGACAGACGTTCCATTACCTTAATTATCTTTGTGGGTCTGTGCTGGACTCTTTCAAGCAGTTCTATGTCCCTCTTGAACTGTGGGGCCCAGAACTGGACAGTATATTCCAAATGTGGCCTTACCAGGGCAGAATAGAGGGGGAGGAGAAGTTCTCTCGATCTACTAACCACAGCTCTTTTAATACTCCCCATAATGGCATTTGTTCTCCTGGTCACAAGAGCACACTGCTGACTCAAGGTCAACCTCCCATCTACTAGGACCCCCAGGTCCTTTTCCCCTTAACTGCTCTGCAACAGATCAGTCCCCAACCTATACAGACACCTGGGGTTGTTCTTTCCCAGGCGCGAGACTCTACATTCATCCTTGTTGAATTTCATTAAATTTCTTCCTGACCAACCCTCCAGCCTATCCAAGTCTCTCTGAATGGCAGCACAACCCTCTGGTGTGTCAACCACACCACCCAGTTTTGTGTCATCAGCAAACTTGCTCACAGTGCACTCCATGCCCTCATCCAGGTCATTGATGAATATATTGAACAGAACTGGTCCCAGTACTGCCCCCTGTGGGACTCCACTAGATACAGGCCTCGAACTAGACTCCATTCCATCAACCACAACTCTGACTTCTTTCCATCAACCAGTTCCAAGTCCACCTCACTACCTGATCATTCAGACCATACTGCCTCAGTTTAGCTGCAAGGATGCTGTGGGAGACAGTGTCAAATGTTTTACAGAAATCAAGATAAACCACATCCGCTGCTCTGCCATCATCTGCCCATCTGGTTATGTCCTCATAAAAGGCTATCAGGTTGATCAAACATGACTTCCCCTTGGTATAACTGTTGACGGTTCCTAATGACCCCCTTGTCCTTGATATGCTTAAGGACAGGACCAAGGATAAGCTGCTCCATTACCTGTTCGGGGATAGAGGTGACGTTGACCACTCTATAGTTGCCTGGATCCTCCAGTGCAAAATCCATGGGTGAGTATAGTTAGAAAATTACTCTGTCCTCATGTCTTCAGGCTGTTAAGGACTGTAATTCTCATGTGAATGATGCTGATGGTAGACAGAGAGAGGTCACAGCTATGTGGTGCTGGTAAAGTGTCTTTAGATGCTGTGGATACTGTGTGGGAGGTAACAGAAAAATTAGGGAAGAATGCAGATGTTGTGGATGGGGATGGTGGTAGTTAAGTCAAAATGAAAGACCTTTAAAACAGCTTGTAAATATATTACTTTGGGGTCTCTGTCTCTTCTCATCTATTCATGTGTGGTATTCTCATTTGCACAGTGAGGGAGCATATCACCAGTATTTATTGTTTAAACACAGAAAAGAGAAACATAAAAATACAGAATGTTTTTTTACTGCTCCTTAAACCACATCATCTGGCAATGAAGACATCCATTCAATTTCTTACATCAATCAATAAACCCAAAACCTTTGTAACCTTCAATAGATGATAAATAACAGTAGCAGTAATCCTTACGTGGAATATGTGTTGTGAAGTATCTTCCATTAGTCTTCATAAGGTGCACTGAGATCCTCAAATTTAAATGTACTATATGCTGTGTGTGCAAAACAGAAACACAGAATGACAGAAACATTCTGGTTGGAAAAGACCCCCAGGATCATCAAGTCCAACCATTATCTACAAAGTTCACTCTTAAACGGTTTATCCTTTAAACCATATCTTTAAGCATCATATCCAAATGACTTTTAAAGAAATCCATGGTTGGTGACTCAACCACCTCCCTGGGCAGCCTATCCCACTCTTTCTGGGAAAAAGTGTTTCCTAGTGTCCAGTTGCAGCTTGAGGCCATTCCCTCTTGTTCTATCACTAATTACCTGTGAGAAGAGACCATCATCAGCCTCTCCGTAACATCCTTTCAGGTAACTGTAGATAGCGATGAGGTCTTCCCTCAGCCTTCCCTTCAAACTAAACAGCTCCAGCTCCCTCAGTTGCTCTTCATAAGATTTATTCTCCAGGCCCTTCCCCACCTTCATTGCCCTTCTCTGCACTTGCTCCAACACCTCCACATCCTTCTTGTAATGAGGTGCTCCAAACTGGACACAATACTCGAGGTGTGGCGTCACCAGAGCTGAGTACAAGGGGACAATCACCTCCCTATCCCTGCTGGACACAGCATTTCTGATATAAGCCAGTTTGAGCACAGCAGAAAAATGAGCAATGCAGCTGAGGTCCTGCACACCTGCAAGTGCTGGTCATGTGTTGGTCTGATTTTCATTTAATTCGTAGTGGTGTTAATAAAACATTACTTACATGAAGTCACGGAAGTTACAGTGCTGTGATATATGGGAGATCACAATTAATTGTGATAAAATTTTTAGTGTTTTAAATTTATAATACCTATTTCAAGATGCTATAAATCTAGATCTTGTTCTGCTATAGGACATTTATAAATCTAATATAGACATAGGTCTGATCCTTCAACAGGATTATACCAACCAGCCTAAGATGGGGATCTGTCATGAAAGGAAATTGGGTACAGAGGATAATGAGATTATTCATTGTGATATGGGTAGAGACTGTGATGAGATATCATGACTATATTTCATTCTGCTGAGAAAAGACTCAATCTGTAAGAAATCTAATCTAGTGGAGTAATTACAACGTGCTTACCTAAGCCCCCTCCCCCATCCAAACACTTTTTGCCTGATTAGGAAGAAAAAAAGAAGAAATCCAACTGGGACATGCCAGAAAGAATTCGAAAATAGTTCTAATTTTTTTTAGAAAGAAATATATACATGTATATGTGTATGTACAGATGTGTAGATGTATATTCTACCAACTGCTTATTTAGTTGACAGCAATAAGTCAACGTACAATTAGCCAAGTGAAAATCATACATATTACTTTAAATTCATGATGTTTTCATCTTTGTTTCTCCATCCCTTCTTACTTATCTTTTTGTCTTCTCTCGTTGTCCCGTGATGCTCCTCTCTCTCTCGCCCATTTGTTTCCCCTTCATAACATCTATAGACATAGCAAGAGAATATCCTGGGAAGAGTGTGAGCAGCTTAGGGATTTTCTGAATAGAATGACCCTGAGCTTGGTTCTGTGCTGCTTAGGTCTGCACAATGTTCCCTTTGCCTTAGAATGCAGAAGCATCAGCCCTTGGAAAGGCAGACTGGGTCTTTGTTTCCATAACACTGTGTCTCTTTTCTATTTTGAAAAAAAATATTTCATGAACACTAGCAACTGGCAAATCTAATGCACTGAAGAGGACAGGAATGCTAACCTGAAGATTTGACCTCTAAAGCATTCCCTGGTTTGAGAGTGGGTCCAGCAGATGATGTGGTCTTGCAAAGTTGAGCATTATTTACTGAGGTAAAACTAAGCATTTTGTTTTCAAAGCTGGCTAACAAATACTTGGCAAAAGACACCGATTTCATTGACTAGATGTTTCTCTGTAAAACAAATCATCCAGACCTGGGGAATCACTAGGTTGGTTTTCTGCAAGTACAAATAACGAACCTGTTGTAAGAATACCTGGAAATGAATGTGTGACAGCAATTTAATGAACACACATCTAGATCCTGGTGCTTTGAAATACAGAAGAAGTGTTGGCAACACACTTTATTTTCTTTCTGGATATGAGTTTCAGCTTTAAATGATTTTCTTTTTGTCCCCAGTGCATAATTCAAAAGAGTCCCATCTGAACTTTTGGATCTCAAGGACTTGATAAGTAACTGAACAATGCTGTTGCTTGGCTTATGCTTCATGCTTGACCTTCACTGTGTAGATGTCGATGTTTAAAGTAGTTGGTTTTTTCTGTTTAAGAGAGACAAAATAGTTTCCACACAATTTGTTTTCTCTTTCAAAGGCCAAAATATTCATTTCCTGTTTCATTTTATTTTGTTTTGAATCATAAGACAACAGTAATTCCATGAGTACATCACTAACAAGCCTGTGAAAATACGCTTATGTTGATATGTGCTATTACTTTAGAGTAATCTTGCATAAAACAACAGGAAAATGTAGTAAGTCTTTAAACCACTTCAAACCCTTGATCTCTGAGAAAGAAAATGCATGTAACTTCTGACATTACATGTTCATCTTTGAATACTGTTTTGTTTTCCAATAGAATTAGCAGACAGAGTTTACATATCACACTAAATATCTAATTACATGCACATATGTATAATGAGTAATTACCTCCCCTTTAATTTCTTTTCCCTAGGGCAACTGAGATAATAATAGCAATTTTTGGGTATGTTTTTTCAAGCTTCATTGAGAGTTGAAAGGCCATTGGGCTACATCAAAATTAGAGAATTACATTAATTTATTTCAGTCAGATTAGCAGCATTTGAAAAGACCCAAACATGATCTTTAGGATCACCTTCACTGTATCTTTATCTTAATAAATGGGGGCTTAGTTTTTCCTCCCTCATCAAATGCATTTTAAGAAGTTTATACTAGTGTCATGCATCTCCTAGGATACAGCTGTGAAAGCTCATGATTCTCAATTGAATTTTCTTGTAACAGGGACAGGACCTTCCTTACTGATTGGTGAAGACAGCACAACAATCGTGGTCAGCTTCTTTATAGAACGAAACAGTTGTCTTATTGCTCTCTGATTCCAGAAGAAAAACAGAAATTGCTGGTTTGGAAGGACCTTTGGAAGAAAATATGTCAGATCAGGGAGTCTGTGAAACTGTTTCTGTTACCTGACTGTGATCTGTGCAATTTCATTTACAAATCCAGCGGCTGGCACACACAGAGATGAAAAAGACAAAACTGTTTCTTCCTTTCTGCAATCTGATTCATCTTTTTACATGCAAGATACAAGATGAGCCTAAACCCAAGTAACTCCTTTACTTTCGCTAAGGCCTTGGCATTTCATCTGGAATCGCAATTCTAGGATGTTGATACAGGTGTCTAGTTCAAACCACACATCTCCTACGTGCTTTTCCTCATGGGAAAACAAGGTTCATTCTGGTTCTTTAAGTTTATATTCCTTAGAAACTGATTAATTGCTTCTCAAAATTTTAATGGAGTTTTCCAGATGAAAATGTATACAACAAAATTATTTTGCCCATTACATTTTTCTTGTTTACTGAGATTCTCTGGTGGTGCCACTGGTTTGGAGCTGGGGATGGGGGGGTGGGGGGTGAAGCGTGTGCCTAAGGCAGTGTAACCTTGACTCTGTCTGCTGTTGCTTCAGTCAGGAAATCATATTCTGAACTCATGCCTGCTCTTTTAAGCCACTGGTCTACCAGCTTGGTGGAGGGAACACCACATGCAATTGTGAAAAACAGAAGACCATGGGCTTAAACTGGCAGAGGGGAGATTTAGACTAGATGTTAGGAGGAAGTTCTTTACAGTGAGGGTGGTGAGGCACTGGAACAGGTTGCCCAGGGAGGTTGTGGATGCTCCCTCCCTGAATGTGTTCAAGGCCAGATTGGATGAGGCCTTGAGTAACCTGTACTAGTGGGAGGTGTCCCTGTCTATGGCAGGGGGTTGTAACTAGATGATCCTTGAGGTCCCTTCCAACCTTACCATTCTATGATTCTATGATTCTATGGTTTTTATCTATCTGACATCTAAATATATGGAAGGAGACGAATGAGCCATACATGAAAAATAGATTTTTGGGTTAATAGTTTATTGTCTGGAAGTACTGAGGTGCCCTGTTCCGCTTGTGAGAATGTCGATGTTGAGAACCATATGCAATATTCCTCAGAGATGTACATAAGACTTACATTGTCAGAATCAATTCTGTCTTCCAGAGAAGTGACTAGTATAACTTCCAGAGAATTCCATGAGCATAGGCTCATGTCCCATATGCTTTTTTCCCAACTGAGGTCAGCCTATTCAAACATATATTGCAATAATCTAATTGCAGTGTAATTCCTCCCAAGTCTCAAGCATTACTTTAGTTGCATGGCTCATATTTACCATGTGCCACAAGGCTTTGATTTCCTCCCTGGCTTACAGAGCAACGAGGCTATTGCTTTGGCGTGCTGTTACAGCTACCACGAGAAAAGTAACCTTCTGCATTTCTTGCAAAATGGCAGTGCTTTGCCAGACCAACTATTTTGCAGAAAATTTGTAAGATGGAAGAAGAGCTGTTGGCATATATTCTTCCACAAAAAAAAAAAAAATAAATTTGAGAGACTTTGTCTTAAGAGACAACAGGAAAGAGTAAAAGTCCATTCACTGCTGATGTTTGAAGATAAAAAACAATGATAATACTGAAAATAAACCAAACATTCAATATCTAGAGGTAACCTTTTGTATTTGAAGATAAAAGCTTAAGGAACTGCGTAGTTGCCAAACAATAATAAAACCCAGAACTGCAGCTGAGAATGTATATACACATTTCAAGCTCTGTAGTTAGGGTCATGCCATTAATTAGAGATGACAGTACGAGGTTTAAAAGCAAATGGTTTTAACCTCACCTTTAGACTGAAATAAAGTGAGTGTTTTATTCTCAGGGAGTACTATGACATGTTCTAGAAGGAGTAAACTGACAAAAAACTAAAAGCAGGTGGCCTTTCAGAGAAAAAATGATTCTTGACAATTCAGTAGCAGCAGATATAGTCTTCAGGTTTAATGATACCCTATTAGCATCATACTTTCTGTTGCTATTGACTCTTTATTTAATGGTAAGCAGGATGGATAGCAGTGTTTTAAAAAGAAATTAATGACAATACAGATTATGAATGTATTTCTTCTCTACCCTTCTTCTTCAGGTAGCTATTTACATGTAAATTATAAATAGCAGAGCAATTAAAAAGATCTGACCCTAGTGTTGTATACTTTCTTTTCCTAAACCTAGGAATCTGACTCAGTTGCCTAAATATAGGACATAATGTCCTTTGATCTGAGGTATCTACATCAGACTGGAAGATACAGGACCTATGGAAGCCCCACTTGAATCTGATCTGGCAGACCATACAGGAGGCTAGGCAGAACTACCCTGGATTTCTCAGATGACATTAGATGCTTGTGTTTACACCACAGAACCAGTGTTGTGCAGATATGCAAAATTAGGTCCACTCTGAGTACTCCCTGAAAACTACATAGATTTACTTGCAAGTATATTTCAGACTCTATTCTCAAATCTGACAGCACAAAGAGATCTATGTCTTAAGGAGATTTTTTGAAGCAACAGTTTAAAGCAAAGTGTCATGAACCAGTTGTTTTAGAGTACTGACTCTCATTCTCTATAGACCATTGCTTCCTTACAGTATTAATTCTTCCTAAGTATGAATTAAGCATTAGAAGTAGATATATTCTATACTCCTCACCATTGGTGTCATGGAATTTTCCTCAAGTTACTAGTCAAAAAGAGGATGGTAAAACCCTTTAGAAAGTTCTGTAACTTATTCCATTTCCCTCCCTTCTTTTTTAAAATTATCTCTAAATGGTCAAAACTCATGAGTAAACTGTTTGCATTCTCAACTTCATGTACTTAGGTATCCTAAATAGCAGCAGCATTTCCATTCCATTGAGACATAAATTGTCCATTTGGAAACTTGCAGTCCTAGATGCTTACTGAAGAGCCTGTCTGATAAGCATGTGCAGCATTATTAAAAAGGCTCTGAAGTTTACAAGTCCTCAGGGGATTCTTCATGGTTTTGCACGACTAGTGGTTCTCACTGTGTAAAAGGAAATGCAAGGACTTAACTTTTGCTTTTCACAGCGTGTAGCAAAAAACGTTTTCCCTGTTCTGTGAGACCAAATACTGTAGAAGAATTATCAAGACGAAGAAAGAATGAACAGGAAAACTTCCCAACAATGGGACAGTGGAATTTCTAAGGATCCAGAGAGAACTGAATGGATTTGCCTTGTGTGGTTAAATATGTGGACATAATTGACATTATCATCTTTTTTCTTTCTTTGCCTGGAAAGCTCTCTTTACCATCTACAGCTTCAGGGGAAGGACTTCTCACTGAGGATGCTTTGCTTAGGAAAGAATTGCTTCCATCTACAGTCTAGGCAGAGGTGACATGAAACCAGTGTACCCTTGAGAAATTCAGAAGTGAGTGGTAGACTTTAGCCTTGAGATAGCAGAGTATCACCAGATTCAAATTATTGCTGTTTGTTTTCTACACAACAGCTGCGAGAATAAGGGAAGGAAAGGCTGCCAAAAATTTACAAGCAGGGAAATAGAAGCTATCAAGACATCCTGAGCCCTGTTTTGGTTGCCAGGACACAGCATGAAGAACATCTTTTTCACTGGCTTTGAAGAAGGGTGAAAATTTGTGGGTTTTGCTGTGTTCTGAGGATATTTTTGGCTGTAGAGGAGGGTATCAATCTATAGGACACACTGTACATATTCTGTATGCTCTCATATATTCAAACTGTTGTGGATATTTAGACTGAAAGGCTCAGATTATTTCAGCACCTGAGCCTGCAGGAGAGAATGGTTAGACTGCCAATGGGTAGGTGTTTGCTGCACATAGGTTGTGGATACCACAGCAGGGCTTTAGCTGATACGCAAAAATTAAAGTGCTTTGTAATTTCACAAAACACGACTTTATTGTCAGTACAAACAGTGCCAAAGCTGCAAACACCCAGAACATTTAGAACACTGAGAACAGCAAGCAATAGGAGTTTAAATTAAAGGACGAGGGAGATTTAACTCAATAGCTTGTAGACAATGAATGGTTCAGAGTTGCAGTGAGCAAACATATTTCCTCCTGGTAGGCTACTTGAAAACCAGGATGGTAGAACAGTGTTGGCACTGACGTCTGCAGGGTCCTCATGCTGGCCTAAGGGTCTTAATGGAAAACAATTTTATTTATCCAGATAAGTTTTCCATTATGTTTAAGATGGTGCTGGTGAGTCTTTTATTTGTTGAAGTGAAGGTAAAATTATATTAGAAGAAGCAGGAATGGAGTGACAAATACAAGACAGCATTGCTTGTCTATTTCTTTTTTCATGTGCTGGCAGTTTATTTTCAGATTGCTTTATATTTGTCCTCTATTCCATAAAAAAATCTCTTTCTGTAAATTCTTTAGTTGGGTTTTTACCCCCAAATTACCTAGTCATGTTTTACAAAAGTCTTTAGAAGTTCCACAAATGTTTCCTCTTTTTTATTTTATTTTCCTTCCTTTAAAAAAAAAAAATTAATTAATCTCTCATGTTACCAATATTAGACAGAGGCTCACTTGGGTGTTTTAAATGGACCAAACATTTTATGTACAGAGCCTGTAAGACAGAAAAAATGAAAATAAATGTATTTTTATTTGGACCGTTCTCATGTTAGCAAATATATCTTCATTTGAGAGTTCATTTAAGCCTTGAGAGTTTTCTTACCTTGGAAGACCCTGAAGATGGTAGGGTTTTACCCATCAGTCATTCACCTTGAATTTCTTATGTTCTCATACTGCAATCTGAGTTTGCTATCAGAATACCAGTTACTAGTGGCTTGTTGCTACATCTCACTTCTTTCTCTGGTGTCTGAGACCTTGTGACTGTACGCCTATAAACAGTATCTTCCTTAAAGAGGTGAATCTGTAGAGAGAGTTCTGATGAAACCAGGCAATAGAGTTCTTCAGTATTACAATACTGGAGTCATACCATAGAACTTTTTGTGCTTCACTTCCCTTGTCAACTCTTCTGTCCCCACAGCTCTTGGAGTCAGTGATGCCATTTTGTAATTAGTTTTAGGCAGCGAGCATCTCTGTGCATATATATGTCTGTTTGGGGGTGTGTGTGTAATTACAATACTTGTGCCTTGCAAATTGCACTAGGCAATATGTTGCCTAACTTCTACTTTGCATGTCCCTGTTTACTAATAATAAAAAAAGAACCTACCTAAGATTCATGGTAAACACAAACAGATTTGCCAAGACTTTACTGAAACGTGCATTGATGAGATTTCTACTGAGAAGAAAATACTGTTCTAAGACCCATCCTGGTAATAAGATCATAATGACTTTCTGAATTACTTTCCTAGGTGAACAAATCACAGTGTGTACAAAGTAAGATGTTCTCAGTTCATGAATGTCCTCCTCTGATAAGGATTTAGAAGTGAAGAGACAGTGGGAACTTTCAAAAGAAGGATAAGGACTGAATGGCAGTACTGAGATCTCAGCAAGGTACAATACACACATTTTGTAATCGTGCTGAAATACTCCAAATAGATGGCTATGATCATGATCGTGTAGAGAATGTGATTTAATCTGCAAAAAGCCAGAGTGGATCTCAGAGGAATCCACATGAAAGAGCAGCTATTAGGCTCAAGCACACAAGAGAAAGAATCCATATATATCCCCTCTTGTAAGTGGCAACATGCAGTCAAGTCTGAACTGTTGAACAAATAAAGTGTTAGAACAAATTACCACAAGGGACGATGAATGTGTCAAAAATAATCTGTGGAAATGTCTTAATGAACCAGTAAATCATGTGGAAGAATCACAAAAACAAGAAAACCAAAGAATCTAAGTGAGAGCTAACATGGTCTGTACCTGTACGGGGGGACCTGGGAATGAGTCCAGCTCTGAGGTCAGCTGGCATACAAATTCCCATCAAGATAAGAATCGAGTTCATGTCAGTCACCTCCAGTGCTCTGGTTTCCATGTGAGGGAAGCCCTGGTATGCAGGCAGTGGGGAAAAAAAAGTACAGGCACAAAGAAAACAAATAATGAAGCATGGGGCTCACCTGCTCTGTAATACTGATCTAATTCAACATTTGAGACAGATGCTGCTAACTTTCTGCAAAAAAAAAGGTCTTTTTGATGAAAACCTCAACCTTTCTGTCAGTTGAAGTTCTTAATTGAATTATTAATATCAAGTTATCAATAAAGGATTGAACTACTGCTGTCTGTCTGGATTACAGTTCCATTGTATCCTAATAACATTTATTACAGATGTGTGATTTTAATGTATTATTAGGCTTGTAAATTTAACCCATTGACGATAGTCCTAACAAGATTAAATAAATATAGACAGCTTATTGTTTCATAATAATTCTTAATTTATGACTGGTCAGGGTAATGTACTTTGAAAAATGGCTAAAATCATGTCAAGGTAGAATATGTGATATATAATCCCACAGAAGTGTGTAATTTTAATGAACAGAACAGGATACTCTGGTATCTCTTGCATTCACTCCTATCAATTTCTGTCTCCAAACATTTCCCATGTTTTTCTGAAGATAGTGCAAAATTGTGCTGTCCATAAGTATCGCCCTGATTCTCTGTTACATTATAGTTTTGCTTGTGGATGGCACCTGTCAAGTTACTTGCAACATGTCTCTATTCTAAGAGATGTTGCAAAATGTCTCTATTTCACATAGAAAGCTGAAGTAGAGTACATATGAGCCATGTACAAAGAAAATCATCCAACTTCCTCCCTGGTTCCACTTTGGACTGTAGCATTATAGAACTATAGAATTATAGAATGGTAAGGTTGGAAGTGGCCTCAAAGGTCATCTAGTTCCAACCCCCTGCCATAGGCAGGGACACCTCCCACTAGTACAGGTTACTCAAGGCCTCATCCAATCTGGCCTTGAACACATCCAGGGAGGGAGCATCCACAACCTCCCTGGGCAACCTGTTCCAGTGTCTCACCACCCTCACTGGAAAGAACTTCCTCCTAACATCCAGTTTACATCTCTCCTCTTTTCAGTTTAAACCCATTGCCCCTTGTCCTGTCATTGCAAAACCTTGTAAATAATCCCTCCCCAGCCTTTCTGTAGGTCCACTTCAGATGCTGGAAGGCTGCTATAAGGTCTCCTGGAAGCCTTCTGTTCTCCAGGCTGAAGAGCCCCAACTCTCTCAGCCTGTCCTCGTAGCAGAGCTGCTGCAGTCCTCTGACCATATTTGTGGCCCTCCTCTGGACCTGCTCCAACAGTTCATTGTCCTTCCTATGCTGGGGTACAACAGTCCTGTTAAAGGTTAGAGTGTCAGGCTTTAAATAAGTGATTTCAGAATAACACTTGCATGTATCAGTAAAGATACTTTATACAGAGGTATGATTATCTCTATTAACAGATAAAAACAAATGATACGTGAAGTTTCTGTTCCATGTATTGCAACAAATGCAATTCCTATAGAGATGTTTACTATTAATGTTCTGATTTTGAATAGATAATCGAGTCGATGGAAACTGTAGATCTCTGCAGACCTTTTGTGTTGTAGCATTTTTTAAACACTTTTTTTTTTTTTTTAAACAGCAAAAAGAACACAATGAAGCAAAATCCACTGCAGTCACTGGCAACTAAGATTAACAGCTCAAGTGTCAACTGCACTGCTGACACATTTTCACTTGGAGCTTGGCTGAATGCCCCAGCTCATTTCATGAAACCCTCTTGAACAGCAACATTCAGATTGTAACAGCTTTCACCTTCCATCCATCTGTTTGAAGTGATGAATAAGCAAACAGGAAGGTGAAAGCCTCCAAAACTTTGAAACCCACTTTTGAATCTATAAGCTGTTCAGGTCACTGAGGGTGTCCTGCTGTGTGTGTGAGGACATACCTGGTAGGCACAGCTCACTCACCATTTTACAGAAAGCTATGCATTTTCTCACATGAGCACTTTGCCATTCAACTGCTGTGCCTCTGTTTGAAGTGAGCCCCTTTCCAGCCATAGAAGATGGGAATAATAATGGAGACTGCTCAAAAGGTGCTGCCCATTTATTCGGTGTTGTTCACTTGGAGAAAGGCTTCCGCAGACATGCTGTAGATAGCCCTGTGTGAGTATCATGCAGCTGCACAAGTTGTGGGCAGATTAAGATACTGAGTTTTGAAACTCATGACAAGAAATAAAATCTTAAGGCTGAGGCAAGGCACACTGCACTTGGCAAATCTTAAACACTTGTACTTTAGTCATTCAGCTTCTTTCCTCCACCTCCTCCCTGTGCATATTCATGTGTAGTCTTAGGCTTGCTTACTGCCTTTTCACGTTTTTCGTGGTGGGTGCTGTGACTCACGTTGCCTGCCTCAGACTCCTTTCTCCTTGTTCCCCCACAGCTCCTCACATAACCTCCCACACACCAAACACACCTCCCTCCATTCATTTCCTAAAGACTTTTGAGGAGTTGCTAGGCTTTTTCTTTTGCAGAAGATGCAACACTCCACGGAACTGTCAAAACTTGCTGCCCTCATTCCCTGCTGAACCAACTGCAATGAGGAGCTCCTCCTCTACTCACCTTAGTCATCCTCTGTTACAACGCAGCCGTCTCTGACCTCACTTCTCTCTCTGTAACAACACCTACAACACCCACACACAGAAAGTGACGCAGCGCTCCTGACTCGCCTTCCTGTGACACAATCATCCGGTGCTTCATCTCTTCTGAGTTAATTTTGTCACTCAGTATTGCTGATGATGCTTATCCAGTGAAGAAAGCCTTTCTTCTGAAGTGGGGCTCTTGCTTCTCATTTGATCTCCACATTTAACAAGGTTTTTTTATTGGCTGATATGTGGTAGGTGCTCACTGTGAGCAGAATGTAGATGCAATGTAAAGCATCTGCTACCAGATCTTTTAAACAGCATCAGCATGTGCCATTAGCACTCTGGTCACTGCGCAGAGGATTACAAAGTAGCCCTAAACATATGATCTATACCAAAATCTTCAATATAGGAAAGCACAAGTTAAAAACCCCAGCAACTTACCTTAAAACCAAATGTGGTTATAAAAATATTCATTAAGTCAGTGCAGTTTTGTGATTTTTTTTTTCTAGAACATATAAAAAGCTAAGCTTAAAGTTCTGTGAATTAGAAAATACTTGCTGAAGGAAGCTGAGCTATTCCAATGTCAGTGATGTCAGAACTCAGTACCAGTCACTGCCTTAAAGAGAGATGATGCAAGCTTATACAACAGGAGACAAGCAGTTAAAAGATGAAACTAGGAGAAAGCAGTGAAAAAGTGGGGCTGGTTCCCAGTGAATTTAGCACAGACTATCATGGCAGTTACATCTTTGAAAGTATTTTAAAAATAGGGTGACATTTTGCTAAATCAATTTCAAGAACTTCAGATACCTTTAATTTGGTTAATAGTTTGTGTACAGAACAGTCTTAATAGCTCAACACAAGAGTGGTCCTCATACATATCAAATGCTTCCTTTACATTTTGTTACACTAAGTAAAATCACTCCTGTTTTCAGAGACAGAGGAAAAAAAAAAAAAGCTGTTGTTTTAGGTTTTTTTCCTCCAGAAATATCAACTGAAAATTTTTGTGGTGTCTATTACACCAGTGGAAAACAGACCAGTTGGTAAAATGGTGAATTTGCACTCTTGGTTTTCATGCTATATTTATGTGCATGTAGCTGATTGTATTTATAATATGTGGCAATGCATAAGCATTTTGGAGAGAGTAATGGCATGCTCAGTAACCTTACAGATGGCACTAAGTTGGGCAGCAAGGCCCAGAGGTGTCTGTACAGACTGGATAAATGGGCTAGGGACAGTGGCATGAGATTTCACAAGGCCAAGCGCTGAGTCCCACACTTGGATCACCACAACCCCATGGAACACTACAGACTTGGGGAAGAGTGACTGGAAAGCTGCCTAGCATCAAAGGACCTAGCAGTGTTATCAGCTGGATGAACGTTAGCCCAGGTGGCCAAGAAGTCAGGGGCACCCTGGTCTGTCTCAAGACCAGCATGGTCAGCAGGAGTAGGACAGTGATTGTGTCCTGGGTTTTGGCACTAGTGAGACTGTACCTTGAATACTGTATTCAGTTTTGGGCCCCTCAGTATAAGAAAGACATTGAAGTGCTGGAGCATGTCCAAAAAAGCTGATGAAGTGTTTAGAGCACAAATCTTATGACGAGTGGCTGAGGGAACGAGAGTTGCTTAGCCTGGAGATAAGGAGGCTCAGAGGTGACCTTATTACTCTCTACAACTACCTGAAAGGAGGTTGCAGTGAGTTTGGTGATTCTCTCTTCTCCCAAGTAACATGAGATAGGAGAATAGGAAATGGAAAAATTTCTTCACCAAAAGGATTATCAAGCATTGGAACAGGCTGTCCTGGGCACTGACTGAGTCACTGTACTTGAGTTATTTAAAAGATGTGATGTGGCACTTAGTGACATGATTTAGCAGTGGACTTGGCAGTGCTAGGTTAGTGGTTGGGCTTGGTAATCCTAACAGTCTTTTCCAAGTTGAACTATTATATGTCTGTGTTTCTAAAGTATTATAAAGCATGACTTTTGGAAGAAATTTTATTCTAGTTAATTCCAATCTCTATTGATCAGTGCTTCTTAGAATCATAGAATCAACCAGGTGGGAAGAGACCTCCAACATCATCCAGTCCAACCTATCACTCAGTCCTAGCCAATCTACTAGACCATGGAACTAAGTGCCTCAACCAGTCTTTTCTTGAACACCTCCAGGGACGGTGACTCCACCACCTCCCTGGACAGCCCATTCAAATGGCAAATCATTCTCTCTGTGAAGGATTTCCTCCTAATATCTGAAGACAGCAATGAAGTCATCCCTGAGCCTCCCCTCCTCCAGGCTAAACACCCCCCAGCTCCTTCAGCCTCTCCTCACAGGGCTGTGGTCCAGGCCACTCACCGTCTTTGTTGTCTTTCTCTGGACACATTCCAGTACCTCAACATCTCTCTTGAATTGAGTGGCTTAGAACTGGACACAGCACTCAAGGTGTGGCCTGAACAGTGCTGAGTACAGGGGAAGAATAACCTCCCTTGTCCTACTGGCCACACTGTTCCTGATCCAGGCCAGGATGCCATTGGCTCTGCTGGCCACCTGGGCACACTTCTGGCTCATGTTCAGCTACTATCTACCAGCACCCCCAGGTCCCTCTCTGGCTGGCTGCTCTCCAATCGCTCTGTCCCCAGTCTGTAGCACTGCGTGGGGTTGTTGTGGCCAAAGTGTAGAACCCTGCACTTAGTCTTGTTAAATCTCATCCCATTTGCCTCTGCCCACCCATCCAGCCCATCCAGGTCCCTCTGCAGAGCCCTCCTACCCTCCAACAGATCAGTACCTGCTCCTATCTTGGTGTCATCTGCAAACTTACTAATGCTGGTCTCAATCCCCGGTCCAGATCATCAATGAAGACATTGAACAGGACCAGGCCCAGCACTGATCCCGGGGGCACACTACTAATAACTGGTTGCCAACTGAAATATTCCTGGGAATAGGCTACTAAAGGCATGCATATTCCATAACTCCTACATTTCAGGTTATAAAAAGCTACAGAACAGCATCCTTGTGATGTTATCCATAGGAATACTACAAGTGCTTGCTGAATTCTTACACTCTATTTCTATTTTTAAATCTCCAATAGGAAAGAATTGTGCATTTTATTTTCTGCATTTTAGTACAACTTCAGCTGACCTTGCACTAGCAAAAAAATTGCACCTCTTACAGAGGAGAAATAAACCAGAGTCAGTTGCATAATGAGGCCATATTTCATCTGATTAAATCAGTAGAATTTTAAAGTCTGTCTCATTCAAGACAGGTGCCTCTCTCCTGCACAACAGAGCTATGCTCTGAATAAGGGATTTCTTGTTATATGCCTGTGGTTACTCATGGATGTTTGAGCATTTCACAGTAGAAACTAAAAAAAAGAGAAGTACTTTGAATGGATGACTGCTTAAAGTGAACACTACACTTCCATCAGAAGTCAGAAAGCATGTTAATATGAAAAAAACATGGAAAATATATAAACACTTCAGCTGCCAGTGATAGAGTTTAGGATCAGATAAAAATTTATCACAGGAACAAGATATGAATAGCTGAAGCAGTCTGGAGAACTGTTTACAAAGCTACTAACTCATGTAAAAGTTGCAGAAAGAGCTGTTCCAGTCCTCTGAGTCTCTTCACAGTCAAAACCAACTACTATGTATTCCCTTAAGAGCCTGACTGTCCTCCATGTTTCAGGTAGATTTGTGTTTTATTATACCTGTGTGTCAAAGTCAAACAAACACTAAATCATCTTGTATGAATGTTCTCAAGTAGTACTATTATTTTTCTCCCCAATAGCATCATTTTATACAGTAAAATATTTATGTGTGACAAAGAGAAGTTTAAGCAGTGCCTCTTCCATGGATTAGAAAAATCCAATCAAGCCACAAAGTTCTTATATGATTGCATTATGTGTTCTTTCTTTATAAGCCGACACAGTCCAGGGTGTGTATGATGACTGAGCCTCTGTGTTCATCTCTTTAGGGATGACTGATGCTATTGGCTTGCCAGTAAGCTATTACACCCATATATCTGAATGCCATTTATGAAAAGATGAACAGTATAAGATATGAATTGTATTTATACACAGAAAATATTTAGTTTATTCCTATTCTAATAGAGCCAAATATAGCCCCAGAATAAAAATCTTGTATATAGCTCTTACTTCTATCATCTATAGACTCAACTAACTCAATCAGGAGAGTAAAGGAGTCTTCTTGTACCAATTAGCCTGCCTATTAAAAGCAAAATTATTCACTCCAATTTGTCATACAAAGGGATGCACCAAAGGTCCAAAAAGGTTACTTATAAATTCAACAGTTTTTCAGGCTAGAAAAAGAATTTCAGAGAGAGATACAGTAAAGATTTAAAGACTCTGAGATTTGGCATTAAAAATTGTGTTGTCTGAGCCCTGGAGAATATTTCATGAGAATTTGTGTAGAACTGAGTAGCTAAAGACAACTTATGTTTAGAGAGCTCTGTTAAGTACCTCTCAGTGGGTCAGGAAGTAGTTCTGACTCTTACCTCACCAATGCTTTCTGCCGGTATGTCTGAGATCAGAAGATCCCATTCACGGAGTTTCTTTCAAAGTTCAAGCTCAAGTCTTTCTCTTCTCTCAGAGCACACCTGACAAGGCAGCAAAATGGGTACCTTGGTAAATGTGGGGTCAAGCAGAAAGTACAACAGAGAAGGTTTTGTGCATATAGTTGTAGCAGGCCTGCTCCAAGACACCTCCTGAGTCTGTGACCTCAAGGAAGGTCAGTGGAGTTGTAGCGCTGCAGACCCCAGCTCCAGCATGTGCTCCCGAAGTCTTGACAGTCTCATTTATGGAGCCTAAGCCTCCCTCTTTGTGGTTGTGAAACAGAATTAATTAGCTTCTTCAAGGCTCAGTGATACTGCAAGAAGATGGATATAGGTATGCAATCTAGTTGATTGAAGCTATCAGAGGCAGTGCTTCAGCCACTGCAGTGGCTACAGTGTAGGTATGTTTTGGTATGTGACTTTAAATTAGAACGACAGTAAGTTACTGGAATGAACAAGAGGTGTTTGGATGTACATGTGTGAGGGGGATTATTGGGATAAGGCACCCTTTACTGTGTCATATATTCATACCAGAGGCAAGAATGGATTTTCCACACAGTTTTCCCTTGTTTCTTGATTTTTTGAGTCTTTGCCATGCAGTTGAAATGTTGCTTTAATTCAGCTTTTGATGGATTCACAAGTGGTTTGTTATCCTGCTGGCATATGCTTAGGTCAGCAATAGTAAGAGTATTGATCTAGTTTTATCTATTCTTTAGATTCAATTTATATTACTTTTGGGATTTACAAATCAAGTTTTTCTGTATGTATCAGAAAAGCAGAAGATCTGTGCTTCTATCTGGACATCACATGATCATATGAAAGAAATGATAACATTCTCCACTCCCCTAATTAACTAGAGATGGCTCTGAGTCACACATCTGGCATAAGCAAAAAATGTTCCCCAAATTAGGAAATATGCAGCCTCTGAGTTTCTGTTCAGCTTGTTATAAAACTGAGCTGACTGTGAGTTTTAAGATGTGGATCCAGATTTGCAGAAGTTCCAAGAACAGTCAACCCCAAGATATGAGGCTTCTGTTCAGGTTCACATCTGCAGTATCAAATATCTAATTTGGTTTCCTAAGGAAATAGAGCTTATATGATCGCATTGCCTGTCACTTTCTGCATTATAAACTCTGAATGAACTGGCCAGTTGCAATCAACCTGGAAAGACTGGTAGATGTCTCAGACATAAGCGTATACCATCCAGTGTTATGAACATTGGATGCTTCACAGCTCATTTCCTATACCCTTTGCATGAAATAGATATTCTTGCTTGCTTAAAGTATCAAGACACCTAGATGCCTACCTACATACATCAACTAATTTAGGGCATTCAGATGCCTTGAGATTTTTTTCTACTAAACCCCAACATGATTAAGAAGCATGAGCACAGCTAGAGTGAGATGGTAGCATAAGAGGAGGTAAAATAAGCTTTGAACAGGTTGCCCAGGGAGGTTGTGGCTGCTCCCT
>VWZE01000361.1:24024-45431 GCA_013396675.1 Eubucco bourcierii | reverse complement strand
GCCCCTTGTCCTGTCATTGGGCATCACCCAGCAGATTGGCTCCATCCTCTTACACTCACCTTTACATTTTTATAACCATTCATGAGGTCACTCCCCAGGCTGCTCTTCTCCAAGCTAAAAAGTCTCAGCTCCCTCAATCTCTCCTCATAAGGAAGATGTTCCACACCCTTCATCGTTTTAGCTTAGCCCATATCTGGGTTATTCTATCACCCAAAGACGTCTCCCCAGCAGAGAAGACCCACAGGTTGAAATAAAAAGCCAATGAAATGAAATAGCCAAACTATTACCAACATTGCTACAAGATATATAAAGTTATACTCAGTCCCTCCAAACAATGCAGCGGCCAAAATATCCAGGAAGGAAGGTCTCAAAAGCAGAATAGCAGGGTGAGCCAGAGGTCATATAGATAACTCTTGAGAAGCCCTCTCCCTCCCCAGCAAAATGCCTCATTTATACTGAGTGTGATGCTCAGGGTATGGGATATTCCTGCGAGCCAGCTCTGGTCACCTGTACTGGCTGAATCAGCACTGGTAATTGCTTGCAGCCTGTGGCTGGCTTGGGATTCTGTCCCAGCAAAACCAAGACAAAGGCACAAAAGAAAGGGTCACTGAACGTGACAAGCAAGCAAGTTAAAAGTCTTACAGGTTCATACACTTCTATTTGTTAAGAACTTCTATTTCTGGATTGTAGACATTTTAGCTTAAAATATTCAGTTAAACAAGAGAAAATTGCAGTTAATACCTTCAATTTCTTTTTTTTTTAAATTTTTTTTCCTCCAAAATCCCAATAATATATTTTTTTTTTTACATTTGAATCAAGTTTCTTAAGAGACATATGGCCACAACTGAGAAGTCATTCCAGTTAGTAAAGCCCTAAGCTAACCCCCAAATAATTTGATAATTTGTGATTCATTGTGCCTTGAATGTTTTCTCAATATGGCTTGATTATAATTCAACACAATGTTAAGCTTCTGGGAAAAGACCTCCATTAAAAAGGTACTTCCTGGGAAAAGCTGGAAATTGAGAGCTCTCAGCTATCATTGCACTTTATTATTCATGTATAACTCTTCTGCACCACTGAACATCTGCTAACAAATTTGATTCAAGTTTCCATGATAGCTTTTACCCTCATCATTCAATCTCTGCATGAGATTTGTATCTGATGAGAACTGAAGGTATTTACTTATCGCTAGGAATTTGTATGTTGTTAACAATTTCCCCCATAAAGTCATCAGGTAAATTAAAGATGTTTATTTAAAATAAATACATTTTTAAAAACCCCAAAAACTAATGATTTCCACAACTTATAAAAAAAAACAAAAACCAAAACACATTAAAATCTTGATTTAGAAGAGAATTTCTTTCAATCCCCTGGAAGCTAACTGACAGATGGTCACCTTGGCAGTATGCTGCAGTAGTGCAACCAAACATTTATTAAGAGTTTCTGACGCAGAAGGTGATCAAGAGCATCAGAAGCTATTACTTCTAACTCTGTGTTTTGTCAATCTTCTTTCCCTTTGTGCCTTCACATTTGTAGATAAGCTTCAATCCAGATAAAATGTAAAAGTTCCTTTGAACAACTACAAATCTGTCATATTGATTTGGGGTATGACTTTGTCCCATGTGACATAACTGTTTTCCATGTGGTTAGACCACAGAATTGAAGGTTCAGGTTTCTTAAGTCCATTCTGAGGTCTCCCAATGAATCATTATCTGGCCGTTAAGTAGTTTCTAAGACCAAGCTATCAGAAATGCTTACCAATGTTTCTGTTTAAGCCAAGCATTTGATATGCCCACAGTGGGTGAATTGTCTTAATATTCCCAGCTTTAATCTCCCCATGTATCTCTTCAACTACCTCTATAAGTGCTGTAAGATTATTTTGTACACTTACGTGACATAACACTTTTGAATCTCTCAGAAATGCTTAGCAGACACATCTGAGTATAAACTCAGACTTCAAGGATTATACACAACAAAAGGAGAAAATCACAGAATCCAGAACATTAGAGGTTGGAAAGGACCTCCAGAGACCATTGAGTCCAACGCCCCTACCAAAAGCAGGATCAACCAAGGCAGTCCACACAGGAATGCATCCAGGTAGGTTTTGAAAGTCTCCAGAGAAGGAGACTCCGTAATTTCTCTGACCAGTGCTCTGTCATCTTCACTGCAAAGAAGTTTCTCCTCATGCTGAGGTGAAACTTTCTGTGTTCCAATTTGTAGTTGTTGCATCTTGTCTTGTTACTGTGCACCACTGAAAAGAGATTGTCCCCCTCCATTTGACACCCGCCCCTCAGATATTTATAGACATTGATCAGATCCATTCTCAGTCTTCTCCAGACTAAACAACCCCAAGGCTCTCAGTCTCCCTCCATTAGACTCTCTCCAGCAGGTCCCTGTCTCTCCTGAACTGGGGAGCCCAAAATTAGACATAATAGTCCAGGTGTGGTATCACTAGGGCAGATTAGAGGAGGAGAAGAACCTCCCTAGACTACACTTTTCTTAATTACAAAAAACCAAAAAAAAACCCCAAAACAAAACAAAAAAAAGTTTGTCCCCGTATATTCATGATAAAGAACACAAACACACATAGGAAATGGCAGGCAGTGGCAACTGAGTTGTTCTTGCCCCAAAAGTGTAGTAGGAATGATTAGGCAAAGGTATGATGTAGCTATTTGAAGTGATCACACACTAATCAGTGACTTACCCAGAAGGGAAACTCCTGTCCAAAAAGAGGGACATACTCATTCCCTTTGCATTGTCTCTTCCTTTTCCCAATGGAAAAAAAATCCTGGGACAATCACAAGCAAAACTTTTGTTTCATTCTGATCAATTTCCTTTATGGATTCTACATTGTAAGATCCCATGGAAGAATTTTGAATGTGCTAGATAAAAAATCATATAACATTGTTGTGGCTACAGTCCTCACTGTGTCACGAAGCATGAAAGGTTAGTTATTTGCCTCTGCTGTTGTCACAAGTTTTGTTATTTGAGGTAATGTTGAAAAGGTAACTCATGAACTCTGGTATGATTAGGCATATGGAGATTTAGACTGGATGTTAGGAGGAAGTTCTTTCCAGTGAAGGTGGTGAGGCACTGGCACAGGTTGCCCAGGGAGGTTGTGGCTGCTCCCTCCCTGGAGGTGTTCAAGGCCAGGTTGGATGAGGCCTTGAGTGACCTGTGCTAGTGGGAGGTGTCCCTGCCTATGGCAGGGGGTTGGAACTGGATGATCCTTGAGGTCCCTTCCAACCCTATGATTCTATGATACTGTATCTCAGGTTTTAATACATTTCTCTTTCTCTTTTCAGTGGCTCCAGCTTTCTTTGGCAAACCTTTTTTTATTCTCTTTTGAGATTGTTTTGCAAAAGTTGACATTTTTTGAAAGGGGAAAGAAAAAGAGAAAGGAAAAAAAAAAGTCAATTGCATTGGTGATGTTTCTGTGCTATTGCTGTCCCTGAGTCAGGCCATTTAGCCACTCTGCTCGGTATATATAAATATCTATCTATCTATCTATCTATCTATATTAATTTTTGCCCTTTCTTTTTCACTCCTATCATAATTTTTAAAAGAGTAGGGCAGACAGACTTGATTATTTAACTAANATATATATATATAGATATAGATATAGATATAGATATAGATATAGATATAGATATAGATATAGATATAGATATCTACACAACCAATTTTTTTTTTCTTGGTAACATGTTGCAATGGTGATTATATCCCTGTTGAAATTACATTGCTACAGCAATATTATTAAGTTGGTTTGATTGGATGACTTGACCCCTAAACTGTTCTACTCTTCAAAATTGCTACTTGGAGAAAAGTTCTGCAGTCATTTGAGATTTTATTCACCACTGCTGATTTGCCATTTAATTCTCTATTTGACATCAAGGCACATTCTATGTAATAATAGCTACATAGATGTGAAATTAGGATAGCAAAGTCTAGTCACTTACTTTTGAATCTATTTGCATTTCACAATGTCCACAGCAACCCCACTGATCCTCGACACAGCTTTTACATACAGATTGTAGGCACCCTATGACCTTTTGTATAATGTGAGTACGTATGGCACAAGGGGTCTGGATATCTTGTTTTTATGAACTTTCTTCATTTGAAGTTTACAGTATTTTTATTTTTGTACTCCACTGTCCCTTTCTTGTGCATAAATACTTCACAATGGTGTCTGAAGGGGCCTTCAGGAAGGCTGGGGAGGGATTATTGACAAGGTCTTGCAATGGCAGGACAAGGGGCAATGGGTTTAAACTGGCAGAGGGAAGATTTAGACTGGATGTCAGGAGGAAGTTCTTTACAGTGAGGGTGGTGAGACAGTGGCACAGGTTGCCCATGGAGGTTGTGGCTGTTTCCTCCCTGGAGTTGTTCAAGGCCAGATTGGATGAGGCCTTGAGTGACCTGTACTAGTGGGAGGTGTCCCTGCCTATGGCAGGGGGTTGGAACTAGATGATCCTTGAGGTCTCTTCCAACCTTACCATTCTACCATTCTATGATTCTATAACCTGCAAATTAAGCATTAATTTAATTAACCAGCCCATATTAAATACTTACTTCATTCATTTTTACAATTAGAAGATTTCCACAGAACTGAGTTATCTTTTCTTTTTTCTTTTTTTTTTCAAGATGTGTAAAAATTCACACAGTTCATAAGTGAACATCAAATGAAGCTGCATCTAGAAGGGCAGATCTCTGATGATTTCCTACTTCCTTACTCCTATAGGCAACTATATTTAAGAAAGCACAAATATGAATAAGTTAGAATGATAGCATTCCACAGGCAGTTTAAACCTAGGAACATTTCTATCTGTGTAAAGTAATGAGCATCTAGCTTCTTCTTTCTTTGGTACAGCTAGAAGAATAAAGTGAAAATATCAAATCTTTACACTGAGCAATGCACCCAGATTATTGCAAAATAAAATCCTGCTGCATCATGTCAAAATGGAGGGAAGGCTGAGCCTACAAATATACCAATATGAAAGATTTTCACTTATTCATCACCAGAGGCTTTTCCTCCAAGATTCCTCTAATGATGATTCTAAGACACATATGATAGATTTTCATATATTTACCAGCAGAGGCTTTTCCTCCAAGATTCCACTAATGATGATTCTAAGACACATATGATAGATTTTCATATATTTACCATCAGAGGCTTTGCCTCCAAGATTCCACTAATGATGATTCTAAGACACATATGATAGATTTTCATATATTTACCATCAGATGCTTTTCCTCCAAGATTCCTCTAATGATGATGCTTAGGAACATATGAAAGATTTTTACGTATTTACCAGCAGAGGCTTTTCCTCCAAGATTCCTCTAATGATGATACTTAGACACATATGACAGATTTTCACATATTTATCATCAGAAGCTTTTCCTCCAAGATTCCCATAATGATGTACACAGCTAGTTTCTGGTCATTTTACACTATTTCAGTGACAGAAGACATTGAATCAGTGGGAACTGTGATATAATTTGTCCTGGCTAGCACAAGGAATTGAACATTTTTTAGAATGACATTTTTCTCAAATACAGACAGTCTTTTATTTAGGTTTGTCAGAAATGGGTAGTGGAGGAGTTATGAGGGAATAGTCCCCTTCATTTACACATCTGGTATTCTGGAAATCAGCTACTAGTAACTACTAGAGACACTGGCACAGGTTGCCCAGGGAGGTTGTGGCTGCTCCCTCCCTGGAGGTGTTCAAGGTCAGGTTGGATGAGGCCTTGAGTAATCTATACTAGTGGGAGGTATCCCTGCCTATGGCAGGGAATTGGAACTAGCTGATCCTTGAGGTCCCTTCCAACCTTACCATTCTATGATTTTATGACAATCAAGTATGATAAAAATGCAGTTTCTAGCAGTAATGATAATGAAGCAGGAAAACAGATTGCCTGGGGACATTGTGGACTCTCCAATAGTGAAGGTCTTTAAGAATAGGTTACACAAACATCTGTCTGGAGTATCATAGTGCAAACTCACCTTCAGCAAGTAAGAAAAACCACAACACAGAGCCCTTGCTTAAGGTCACAACCTGCCTCAACACAGTGGTCCTAAGGAAGAATGGAGAATATAGCTCCATTGCACAAAATGGGACCAGCTTCACGGACCCTCTACATGCCACTGACAGTATCTCCATACGCAACTATTTGCCTCTGATATGTAGAACAGTCAAGTCATGGCAGCAGCTCCATGGACATGCACTTTATGCAGAGAGAGGGACGTTTTGCAACATACTGAAGTTCTTTACCTGCACAGAGCTATAGGAAAGTACAGTGCTACCACTTTGAGGTAATAAAGGAAGATGGTTCTGCTTTTCTCTGCCCCTTTGTTTGAAGAGCAGCCCAGCTTCCTGCCCTGCTAGTCAGACTGAATCATAGAATCATAGAATCATGGAATGATAAGGTTGGAAGGGACCTTAAGTATCATCTAATTCCAACCCACTGCCATAGGCAGGGACACCTCCCACTAGCACAGGTCACTCAAGGTGTCTCAACACCCTCACTGGAAAGAACTTCCTCCTGACATCTAGTCTAAATCTCCCCTCTGCCAGTTTAAACCCATTGCCCCTTGTCCTGTCATTGCAAGACCTTGTCAATAATTCCTCCCCAGCCTTCCTGTAGGCCCCCTTCAGATACTGGAAGGCTACTATCAGGTCCCCTCGAAGCCTTCTCTTCTCCAGGCTGCAGAGCCCTAACTCTCTCAGTCTGTCCTCATAGCAGAGCTGCTGCAGCCCTCTGACCATTTTTGTGACCTCCTCTGTACTGGCTCCAACACTTCCATGTCCTTCCTGTGCTGGGGTCTCCAGAACTGCACACAGGACTCCAGGCGGGGTCTGATGAGAGCAGAATATTGCTTTCAGGTATTAATTCCAAAAGTGGTCTCTTTTATAATATATAGGTATTCACATTTATAACAGGAAGCATCCCAACAAAGTATTCGTGTGAATAATTAAACTGAAGCTATAGTTATCAGAAGCATGAGTGGATTGCTCACTGTTAGCTCTGTCTTTTCTGTTCACCTCCTGGGGTACTCTATGGTTTGACAAGCACTGTGAGTTCCTGGCTCACCTCAGAAGAGGCAGCTAGCACAAAGTGGTGCAACAGGGGAAGAAGCACTACCCCACAGCAACACTGGAAGTACGTTTGACTCTTTACTATAGAATCACAGAATTAACCAGGTTGTAAAAGACCTTCCAGATCATCAAGTCCAACCTATCACCTAACACCTTCTAATTAACTAAACCATGGCACTAAGTGCCTCATCCAAACTCCTTTTAAACACCTTCAGGGACTGCAACTCCACCATCTCCCTGGGCAGCCCATTCCAATGCCAATCACTCTGCAAAGAACTACTTCCTAACATCCAACCTAAACCTCCCCTGGTGCAGCTTGAGACTGTCACCTCGTTCTGTCACTGCGTGTCTGGGAGAAGAGACCAACCCCTGCCTGGCTACAGCCTCCTTTTGGGTAGCTGTAGAGAGCGGTAAGGTCTGCCCTGAACCTCCTCTTCTCCAGGCTGCACACCTTCAGTTCCCTCAACCTCTCCTCACAGTGCTATGTCGTGGGTTTAAAGAGCCGACAGAGTAAAGCTCTCAAATGAATTGGAGAAAAAAAGCCCAAAATTATATTTGGAGAGAGTTACAGATGGAAATTACAAAGCAGATACAGAATCCATAAGTGAACCCCCTGAATTTTGCCCCAACCCAAAACTAAATCTACAGTCCCCAGTGCTCCAATCCTCCCCCCCGCCCCCACCATGCCTCTGCCATCCAAGAGGCCTAAGCACAACCTCTGGAGGCCCCAAACCAGGCCTATGTTTGTCCAACAATGCAGCTCTTGCCTGGCACAAGGAGAGGAAGCTGACCTTGCCGTGAGTTTATGAAGAGATAGCAGAAATATGGGATTGAATAACAATCTTCCAGTCCCCAGAGGACTCTTTTTAACCTTATAGTTCCCAACCTGGGACACAGCCCCTACACCAGCCTTGGTGCCCTTCTCTGGATGCAGTCAAGCATCTCAACATCTCTCTTAAACTGAGGGATCCAGAACCTACATTGTAGGCAAGCGTGTTAACACTGACACCAGTGCTCAGCAGCAAATAGAGCCTGTGAGTGCTTTCTGACAGGCTGTGTGGTGTGAGTGTGCAGGAGGGGACATGTGCTTTTGCAGCTGCAGAACACACATAATTGTGGGTTCGTTTTTGTTTTTTTCTTTAGGGTAAGTTTCTATTTAGTTTTTTTCCCTTCTGCATACAAGCCTAGGGAAGGCAAATTCAGGTAGGTAAACCAGACTCTAGGCTGGGAAAAGTCTCTCTATGCTGTCAGTGGAAGGTGTCTAAGTGAACCTCATTCTGTAACTCCAGAATTGTTGTGCAGTTTTACAAAGAGTTTAGATGATCACCACTGCTTCACATTTTTGCTCCTACAGTGCTGACCCTTTTCTCAGCCACATTCCATGCATGTAGGCTCCTGTGGTACCAGATTAATAGGATGATAAAAGCTAAAATTAACTTCTCCATTTAGAGTTGGACAATTTTAACTGTTCACCAAAGACCATAATATATGTTTGCTCCATCACAACCAAGAACGCTTGTTAAGGAGCCATAGGCAGCAAGGGGGAGAAAGAACCAAAACACCTTTAAAATTTGTGAAGTAACAGCATTTTCTTCTTTTAATCCATTCCAAAACTTCCAATTATTGTCCCTTATGCCTCATACATCTGCATTCTGTATGCTTTTTAATTACTAATGAAATTGCCTCAGTCAAATGCCTGTAATTCAGACTCATTGCATTAGACCAAGAAGCTTAATTCCCTCAACCAGTGAATATCAGTTCCACTGAAATTTCACTGAAGTCATTGCAGCATTAAAAATGATGTGAGAACAGAATTAAACTCTGTCCTAAACTATTTATTTACTGTGTACAAACTTTAAGGCATTTATTATTTATAGATAGCAGACAAGCAAAATATTCTTTCTGTTTATTTTGGGGGGAATTGGGATCGCTGTGTTATTTGCTTGTTCAAGCATAAACTGTGATTGCATTCAGCAAATAATACAAACAAGATCATTTGGAACTATTTTTTTTGTTGTTTTCTTTGACCAGTGCCTTGCAAAAATTTTTTCCCTAGTCTTATCTGATATTTTTTATTTAATTGAGAAAAGTCACTAACTCAACTGTGCAAAGGAAAAACAACTTCAAGCACTGTTATGAATGATGCAAAATTAATAATCGATACTAATTTTTATATCCTGGCAGAGATTGTTAATAACTATGAAAATTGTTTATTAACATTAAATCTTGCCAGAAAAATTATTTACAAGGTTCAAAACACACAGTTTGGAAATTCATACATACAGGGAACAGGCAAAACTGGAACACTTTAAGAGGTAACTAGCAAAGGCAAACATTTTTACTGGAAGAGGAGGTTTTAGCGGTCAATATACACTGCTTGCGGTTATTTATCCTACTTGTCCACTAGATGGACACAGGAAGCTCCTTTCTGCTTATAGCAGAAGGCCATTAGTGATTACAAGAGGCTTGAAGTATTTACTCACAAAATACTATTGGACAGTACCCAAAGCACATGGAGGGATTGCTGTTGTTGGTCTCAAAGCCATTAGACACTTTGGAGTTTCCCAGGTTCTTTCCTCAGGAAGTTGGGAGTCTGGCACAGTCTCTAACCTGGTTCCACTCACCTCCCAATTCATCAGAAGCCTTGCAGAGGGGCAGGCAGGCAATGCCATGTGCAGACTGGGCAAAATGTCACACTGACTGATTGAGTGGAGACATTTAGAGCCTGCTCCCGATAAGCTCTTGGAAGGTAGTTTCCAGGCAGTTCAGGATACAATAAGGCAACAAGCAAGCTATTTACAAGATCTTACAATGACAGGACAAGGGGCAATGGGTTTAAACTGGTAGAGGGAAGATTTAGACTGGATGTTAGGAGGAAGTTCTTTCCAGTGACGGTAGTGAGGCACTGGCACAGCTTGCCCAGGGACGTTGTGGCTGCTCCGTCCCTGGAGGTGTTCAAGGCCAGGTTGGAGGAGGCCTTGAGTGACCTGTTCTAGTGGCAGGTGTCCCTGCCTATGGTAGGGGGTTGGAACTAGATGATCCTTGAGGTCCCTTCCAACCTTACCATTCTATGATTCTATGATTCTGTGACCTGTAGATTTACTTTTTAAAAAATCACATTATGATGGTATGAGGAAGGGAGAAGTAAAATAAATGAAGACAGGAAAGGAAAGAAGGGAGAATGTTTTTTTTTTTTTTTACTGCAGAAGTGTTCTTCATGGCAAAATATTTTTACAGTACATTTGTTTCAATATTTTTTCAAGACAGCCAGGTAAAAATGGGCCATAAGCTTAGTGGAGCATCACTGAAGAGGATGCTAAAAATCTGAAATCTATTTCCATATCAATATTGCAAACCAAAGAATAGAAAAATGAATTAAAAACAAAATAAAGAAGATAAGAAAATTAAAACCCACATTTATGTTTAAGTGCTGCAAATTATGATAGAGAACAGGAAAAACAAGAACAATACCTGTTCTGTCCACATACAATGGATCAAACCTCTAAACTTGAAGCCACTGGTAATTCTCCTTTTGACTTTTTTCATCAATGAAGGTTTGGAATCCACACAGTTGATGCCAACATTAATTGCTGTTGTACTGCCACCTGTACAGGACAGCAACTTTTCCTGGAGAGTGAGGAACTCTTGCATAGAGTAGATTAAAGACATGATGTAAAGGAATTGGTATGAATAGCTTCAAGATACCTGGTGCTTTATCTGCCTTTGAAAACTGCCACTAAAACCCAGGATACAGTTGTCATCAAGGGACTGCTGGGAAAGAACAACACAAAATGAACTTTGTGACCTAAAGCAGTCCTAGAATGACAAAACCCATGAAAGATCACTTAACTATCCTTCTGTGTTTACTCTTTGTAATTAGTCTCCCTAGATCCATGCGAGGTTATTGCTTTAAATGGTAATTATGCAAAAGTCAAGGTGGAAGGAATACTTTAGCTACATTTAAAAGAAAAAAATCAGTGAGCTTTTGAAGTTCAAAACTTCACTTTCCCTTCAGTTTGATTCTTAAGAACATAATGTTATAGTAAAAAAAAAAAAAATCTTCTTTTTATACAAGTAAGACTGAAGTAAACCTAATTTGCTGATCTGGTAGAGCAAGAAGTTAGGTTGCAGACCAGTAAAATCTTTTCCATTCTTTGTACAGGTGTTTTATTATTATGGTATCTTTACTAAAGACAAGGTCTTAGTTCTTGCTATACATGAGTAGCCATGGAAGGGTTAAGGAAGTGGCAGAGTTTCTACAATGTGCACACATTGTACTCCTTGGTAGGTTTGACATCCTTTGATGGCCCAGAACATACTGTACAGTAGATATCCAGCAAAAGGGCAGACATATATCCCCAAAGAGAAATATACCCTTGGTTATCTTGCTAAGTTGGTGGTTGACAGCAACAAAAGAGACTCAAACAAAAAAATGGTCACATTAAATGGTGTTTTTTTCAGAAACACTTCAGTGTGCAGTGATAGCTGTTTCTGTGCCTGCATGTTGCTTGATTGCATATATAGGGTCAGGTAGTCACCATATGTTCTACTAACTCTGTGCAATCACTTAGGGATATTACAGAAGCCATGAGAAAAGCTTTCAGAGAAGGAGAAGAATAATAAACAAATTATTGTAAAGAAAAAAAAAAAAAGACCATATTCATTATTTTCTTGCACATATTTATTTATTTCTATACTGCTTTTAGCCATGTTCCACTCAGAAAAAAATTCTTTCTCGAATTGCTTTTCTCAAAATCCAGTAGAATTTGGAGATTTTTCAACCATTAAAACTATTTTTTAAATTACTTTTTTACTAATACCTGTATTAAATTCAGTTAGTGGCCTGTCACAGGTGGTGCTCAACAGTAGGGCTAGTTCTCTTGAATATCTTTATTGGTCATCTGGATGAGGGGATCGAGTATGCCATCAGTAAGGGGAAGGAGTCTTGATCTGCTTGAGGATAAGGAGGCTCTACAGACAGATCTGGAAAGGCTGGCTTGATGAGCCACGGCCAATAGAAGTAGATTTAAACAACCAAGTATTAGGTGCTTCACTTGAATCACAGCAATTCCACACAATGCTACAGGCTTGGGGAAGTGTGCCTGGAAAGCTGCCCAGTGGAAAAGAACCTGGCAGTATCGGTGTGGTGGGCTGAAAATTACCCCCAAATAAAATCACCAGACTAGCTCAGAAGGCTTGGAAGTAAATGAAGCTCTGTATTTACAGCAGACTAAAATCTAAAAGCATATAATATAATAGAATGCATATGTACAAAATATATTTACATGTATTTACAATTATGTACAGAATCACAGAACGTCAGGGGCTGGAAGGGACCTCGAAAGCTCGTCCAGTCCAAGTCCCCTGCCAGAGCAGCATCACCTAGAGCAGATCATACAGGAACACATCCAGGTGGGTTTTGAATATCTCCACAGAGAGAGACTCCACAATGCCCCTGGACAGCCTATTCCACTGTTCTGTGACCCTCACGGGGAAAAAAATTCCTTCTCATGTTTAAATGAAACTTCCTATGGCTCAGCTTCCACCCATAGCCCCTTGTCCTGTCATCAGGCATCACCCAGCAGAGCCTGGCTTCATCCTCCTGGCACTCACCCTTTATATATTTATAACCACTGATGAGGTCACCTCTCAGTCTCCTCCTCTCCAAACAGGAGAGACTCAGCTCCCTCAGGCTCTCCTCCTAAGAGAGATGTTCCATTCCCTTAATCATCTTTGTGGCTCTGTGCTGGACTCTCTCAAGCAGTTTTATGTCCCTCTTGAACTGGGGGGCCCAGAACTGGACACAGCACTCCAGGTGCAGCCTCACCAGGGCAGTGTCGAGGGGCATGAGAACCTACAATTTAGAAATAATACAAAAGTCCCTCCTGGAGAAAGCCCAGAAGGGGCCTACTGCCACCTTCTTCTCCCCCAGGAGAGAAAATCAGGGAGACCCCAACTGTTATCTACTCAACCAAGGTCAGTGCAGAAGTCAGTCAGAGAGGAGGAGCGAGAGGCAAGAGAAGCAAGAGGTAGAGAGGCGGAGGGAAGGACATTGTTTATGGAGCAGAATTTGTCCTAAACAGCAAGAGAATGGAATGATATAGACTTAGCTGATTGTTGCTCTTCTATATCCAGTACAATTCTTTATTTAACCTTTAGAATACAGCTAGAATGTTAACTATAGAACTACTGCAAATGGCGAACAGCCAGTTGAGTATGAACCAGTGGTGTGCCTAGTGGGGCAAGAAGGTCAACAGCATCCTGAGTTGTATGAGAAAAAATGTGGTTAGCAGGACTAGGGAAGTCCTAGTCACCTCTGTACTCAGCACTAGCGAGGCCACACCTCAAATACCATGTTCAGTTTTGGGTTCCGTACTGCAAAAAGACATAGAGGTGATAGAGCATGTGCAGATAAAGGCTATAAGGCTGGCAAAGGTTCTGGAGCCCAGGTGTTCTGAGGAGTGGCTGAGGGAACCTGGGTTTTTAAACCTGGAGAAAAGAAGAATGAGACACCTCACCACTCTACAACTCCCTGAAAGGACGCTGTAGCAAGGCAGGGGTCAGATTGTTTTCCCAAGAGGCAAATGAGGAAATGGCCTCAAGTTGTGCCAAGAGAGGGTTAGTCTTGATAGCACTGTATTAAGTTTGTTCTTTTATTTAGGTGATCAAGATTTAATTTTAAGAAGCTGACCTTTACCAAGTTGAAACTTCCTCAAGACAGACTCCTGTACATGAAGTACTGTCCCTGGACTATTTACATAAAGGAAAAGTAGTTTTAGATAAAGTTTTAGACAACCCCTTTAAGATAAAATGAACTGCACCTCAACCCTGCCCCTCTCTTCAGTGTCTGGAAGGGAAGTCTAAGGAAACTAACCTAGGTGACAAGATGTCCTGTCTAGAAGAGGGTGAGGTGTGTACCCCACCACTGATTTCTAAAAAGGTGTGTATTCTAGAACAGTGTCTCAACCTGACTTTCACCTGTTTCATGTCAGTTCAAGGGTGAAATTGTTCACTTTCTGCAGATGCTAGGCTCTTTTTATTGATTTTCAACTCGAATAACTTCAACCTTCTAAACAAAAAAAAAAAATCTAGTATATAGAACTGCTAAGCCACTTTATATTCTCAAAATAGAGACTCAAAGATGATTCAGCACACCTCGAACATCTCAGTAGTTCAGAGAAGTAGAATAAGTCAATTTCTAGAGGTAACACACTCTCTTCCTTCATTGGCTTTAGATGAGCAGCCAAAATGAGCAGGCTGACACCAGATACCAAACTAGACACCTGAAGTTAGATCAGCAACCCAGATATGCAGGTTCCACAAAAATAAAAGTGCTCATAATTTACTTAAGCAATTTTGTAAAACCTTTGATGAGGAAGTTACCCTTAAGACCACCATTTTGTGGCTCATTACTCAGTGAGCTGTATCAAATTTTATACTATCTTCAGGTTTTATCATGAGTCTGAGTGTTTCCTTGGAGGCCTTATAGAATAAATTAGAAGAATGTCAAGCTTTTAAAGTTGCATGTACATGTATATGCATATAGACACTAGTGATGGGCCAATGTTAACAGATTGAGCTTAGATAAGGCCAAATGCCAGGTCCTGCTCTTGGGTCACAACAACCCCAAGCAACACTACAGGTTTGGGGCAGTGTGGCTGGAAAGTTGTCTGGCAGAAAGGGACCTGGGGGTTGTAATTGACAAGCAGCTCAATATGAGGCAGCAGTGTGCCCAGGTGGCCAATAAAGCCAATGGCATCCTGGTTGGGATTAGAAATGCTGTGGCCAGCAGCAGCAGGGAGGGAGTTGTCCACTTACACATGGTGCTGATGAGGCCACATCTTGTGTATTGTGTTCAGTTTTGGGCAACTCAATACAAGACAGATCTGGAAGTGCTGAAGCCAGTGCAGAGGAGGGCAAGGAAGCTGGTTAAGGGCCTGGAGAATAAATCTGCTGAAGGGAGCTGGAAATGGTTAGTTTGAAGAGGAAGCTGAGGGGAGACCTCATGGCTGTCTATAGCAACCTGAAAGGAGGTTGTGGAGAGGTTGGTGCTGGTGCCTTCTCACAGGTAATTAGTGATAGAACTAGAGGAAATGGCCTCAAACTGTACCCGGGTAGGTTTAGACTGCACATCAGGACAATATTTTTTCAGGATAAGGGTGGTCAAGCACTGGAATGAGCTGCCCAGGAAGGTGATTGAGTCATCAAACCTGGATGGGTTTAGAGGTTGCTTGGATGCTATTTTTGGGCATAAGGTTTAGGCATGAACCTTGTAGAGTAGGGATTTTGATTGGACTTGGTGATCCTGGGGGTCTTTTCCAACCTGAATGTTTCTGTAATTCTGTCTTTAAACACAACCAAGTCATTCTCTTCTGACAGCACCCACAGAGTACATAAAAAACCTTGTGTAGGCTATACACCTTGAGTCTTGTGTCCAGTTCTGGGCCCCTCAGTTCAAGAGAGATGTTGAGCTGCTGGAACATGTCCAGAGAAGGGCAGTGAAGCTGATGAGGGGCCTGGAGCCCTGTGAGGAGAGGCTGAAGGAGCTGGGGGTGTTTGGCCTGGAGAAGAGGAGGCTCAGGGCAGACCTCATTGCTGTCTACAACTACCTGAAGTGAGGAGTTGCTGTCCCTCAAGGTGTTGAAGACTGGATGGGGCACTTAGTGCCATGCTCTAGTTGATCGGCTAGGGCTAGGTGTTAGGGTGGACTGGGTGAGCTTGAAGGTCTCTTCCAACCTGCTTGATTCTATGATTCTATGATAAATTTTCTGTTCAAATGAGACAGCCCATACAAAGAGAACCAGTTCATGTGCTCTGAGATCACTCCACAATAAGTGAAATTTGCTGTAGAATATCTTGACCTAAAATACCAGCAGAGGACACTTGCCCTGAATGACACAAGATACTTCTTGTAGCATTTTTATTCATTTCAACAGTGGAAGTAGAAGCTGTTTTAAAGCTACCTCATCTGCTACTTCAGAACCACCACAGAAATGTCTGCAAATGTGCTGCCAAGACATTTCAAACATGCTCAAAATAAGTGTTAATGTTGCATGGTCAGGGATATTGTTGCAAAACCCACAGAGATTCCTCCAACAGCCAGTTAAAGATTTTTTTTTTTTTTTCAAAATTCAAACTGGAGAAAAATTACCTTTCTATCCTCTTGAAATGTCATTAGATCTTATACATCTAAGTATCTGAAAGAGGAACACTAAAAATCAAGGTAATTATTAAAAATCACACTAGTCTTAATGGTCGAGAAGAATATCAGAGGTGCCAGCAATTATTTTTATGATTTCAAGGGCTGTACATAACACGACTCAATCTGCAGAGTTCTGAATATTTCAGGCTCTCATTCAGCAAGTTTACTTATATATTTCACTCTGAGTATTCCCCCAGAGCTATTTCAGATGGTTCTTAGCACAACTATTAAATATCATAGAATCATACAATGGGCTGAGTCAGAAGGGGCCTCCTAAGGTCACCTAGTCTAGCTCCCTCTGTGGTAAGCAGGGGACATCCTCAACTAGATCAGGTTACCCAGAGCCCTGTTGAGACTCACTTTGAATATCAGAATATATTTCCTTCTCCCTTCCATTTCTAGTATCTCTGTTCAAGTTAACTGAATAGATGGTTTCTTGGAAAGTATACCCTAATCAAAACAAAGGAAAATATTTTAATTGAAGCTGAATAAAGCTAAATATAGCAAATATTTAGCACTCATCACAAAGAAAGTAAGCTACTGAATACGTTAAAAAGCAGAATGCAATTGTAAGCATTATACAGAAAATCAGGGGAGTGTGATAACAGAATCACAAAATATATTTGGTTGGATTAGACCTTCGAGGTCATCTAAACCAATGTTTAACCCAGGGATGGGGCTTCCACCACCTTCCTGGGCAACCTGTTTCAGTGTCTCACCACCCTTATGATGAAGAACTTCTTCCTAACATCCAATCTGAATGGCTCCTCTAGCTTGGATCTATTCCCCCTAGTCCTATCACTACTTGATACACTAAAAAGTCAATCACCAACTTTCTTTTAGGCCTCCTTCAGATATTGGAAGGCCACAAAAAGGTCTCCACAGAGCCTAGAGCCTTCTCCTCTGCAGACTGAACAGCCCAAACATTCTTAGTCTACCTCCATAGCAGAGGAACTCTAGCCCTCTGATCATGCTTGTGACCCTTCTCTGGGCACATTGCAGTGTGTCTATACACTTCTTGTAACAGGAGCTCCAGAACTGGAAGCAGTACTCAAGGTGGGGGTCTCACCAGAGTGGAGTAGAGGGGCAGAATCACCTCTCTCAACCTGCTGGTTACACCTCTCTTGATGCATCCCAGGATCTGCTTGGCTTTCTGGGTTGCAGTTGCACACTGGCAGCTCATATTGAGCTTCTCAGCACCCCCAAGTCCCTCTCTCAGGGCTGCTCTCAAACCAGTCACTGCTCAGCCTATATCAGTGCTTGAGATTGCCCCGAGACAGGTGCAGGATCTTGCGTTGGTCTTGTTGAACCTCTCCATCATGGCAAGGTCCCTTTGGGTGGATCCCTTCTCTCCAGCATGTCAGCCACACCACACAGCTTGGTGTCATTGGGAAACTTGCTGAGTGCGCACTCAATGGCAGCATTCATCACAAAGAAAATAAGTAACTGACTACACTAAAAAGTAGAATGCAAATGTAAGCCTTATGCATAAAATCAGGGGAGTATAGTAAAGGACAATAAGATGGCACATCTCAGAACCTTCTTTACCATCTAAAGAACTGCTACCACTGACACAATAGAATGGTAAGGTTGGAAGGGACCTCAAGGATCATCTAGTTCCAACATCCTGCCATGGGCAGGGACACCTCCCACTAGTACAGGTGACTCAAGGCCTCATACAACCTCGCCTTGAACACCTTCAGGGAGGGAGCAGTCACAACCTCCCTGGGTAACCTGTGCCAGTGCCTCACCACCCTCACTGTAAAGAACTTCCTCCTGACATCTAATCTAAATCTTCCCTCTGCCAGTTTAAACCCATTACCCCTTGTCCTGTCATTGAAAGACCTTGTAAACAGTGAACTGTTAGTTAAGTAAGGTAAGCCTGGTAGAATCTAATATAAAAATTACTGTAAAATTTTCATTTTATGATCAAAACAAATGGAAGGTAAATACTACATTTGGCCTAGTTTCCAGAAAGTGTTTCACAGATCTTCTGTTTTAATTCCATATACTGCACCATCAGAGCACACACCAAGTATGCTTTGCTGAATAAAAATGCCAGACATCAACCATAGCCCATTTCTTTCCATTTGTCTTCCCACTGCATGGGGGTTATAAAGCATGCTGCTGTAAAAGCAGATGATTCACAATAATCCTGTGACAAGTTTCATCAGAACAATCATCAGTAATCATGTGTTGTGAATAATGCAGCCACAGATTGATTTGGTGCAAATCCACACGTACAGTTCCTTGTGGTCAATCAGAAAGAGGCAGTGCTTTGATGCTTTGTGCCACAGAATGCCTTGATTTTCTGCAAACTAAACCTATTCAGGACAATAGTATTCAAGGCACACACCCCCATCAACAGCATCAAAACATTTTACATCAGTACAGGGCTCAAAAATCCTCTTATACCACAAAGCTATGTCATTGGTAGTCTTAAAAGGAGCATCTGTTTATCATAGCAACTGAGAGCAAGCTTTGCCATGCACTGGCTCTTTTAACCAGGTCAGAGCATAGTAGTTAGCATGAAAAAGCCTGTATTTATGTGTGCATGCAGATATGTATAGAGATATATTTTATGTGTACATATAGCTACATTTTAATTTGAGTGAGATGAATTCTGCACATCAGTTAAGAACAGAGCAATGCCCTTGTGGTAAAGAAGGCCAGTGGGATCCTGGAGTGTATTAAAAAGAGTGTGTCCAGTAGATCCAGAGACATTCTCCTCTGCCTCTACTCTGCCCTGATGAGACCTCATCTTGAACACTGCGTTCAGTTTTGGGCTCTCCAGTTTAGAGGGACAGGGATCTGCTGGAGAAGGTCCAACAGAGGGTTACAAGGATGATGAGGAGACTGGGACACTGCCTGGTGAGGAGAGGCTGAGTAACCTGAGGCTTTTTAGTCTGGAAAAGAGAACACTGAGAGGGGATTTAATAAATGTTTATAAATATCTGAGGGTTGGGAGTCAGGAGGGAGGGGACAGGCTCTGCTCACTTGCTCCTTGTGATAGGACAAGCAGCAATGGATGTGATCTGCAGCACAGATCCACCTCAACTCAAGGGGGAACCTCTTTATTTTAAGGGTCCCAGAGCGCTGGAACAGGCTCCTCAGAGAGGGTGTGGATTTTCCTTCTCTGGAGACTTTCAAGGCCTGTCTGGATGCATTACTCTGTGACCTGAGCTAACTTGTAAGGTCCTGCTCTGACAAGTGGGTTGGACTCAATAATGTCTTTGCGTCCTTTCCAACCCCTGACATCCTGTGATCCTGTGATGTAACATATGTAACAGTTAGGAAACATGCTTCAGAGGTTTTGTTGCATGGAACTGTTGGCTTTCTCCTGGACTTCCTTTCTGATGTATACTGAAAAGCCAAAATGCTTAAAGGAAGAAGTACACCAAGAAGGAAGGTAAACCACCCAGACTGGAGCTCAGTTACAAAGAAATTGTCTTTTGGAGGAGAGTCATACTCCACAAATGCCTGAAAAATTTATTTTAAGCAGTCAGCTAAGGCAACAGGACTCTAGTGTTTGAAAATATATTAATTAAGCTCTCCCTCAGTGGCTGCCTAGGGAGGTGATGGAGTCATTGTCCCTGGAGATGGTCAAGACACATGTGGACATGGCACTTTGGGACATGGGTTAATGGCCATGGCGGTCTTAGGTTGAAGGTTGGACTTGATCTTAAAGTTCCCTTCCAACTCAAACAACTCTATGATCCTACAGTTCTGTGAATGTCACAGAACTGCTCGACTGGAAATGTTCTGTGGTGAGGTCCTAGCTCAGAATGCCATGCAGAAGCCTTTGATGCTGGTCTTTGACCTCTACAGTAGCTAACAGCTATTTCAGGATTCAGAGGAAACAAGAAATCAGTTGCACATTTATCATCAATGTTTACCTACCAATTATTTCTGTTTAACATGCATATCCTTAGGCATGTGTGCCATTAGGTATCTTCACTTCAACAGAGAGAATTTTAGAGAAACAAGTTAATATTGCACTGCATGTACTAAATCATTTTGCCATCTTTCAGGATTTACAGGGTAGGTTACATTTTTCTGGCCAAAGTACTCCATTGGACAGCCATGCTTAGCACAAGTATAGCTCATCTTCCATTAAATTCAAATGAATTGTAGGTGTCTAGATGTGCAGTGCTGCAGTAGTAAATGTTGTAATGTATAAGCTCTTATAGCACTTCTTGCCAAAGATCTGCCTGGATGATCTACCACGTGAAGTTCAACAGGGACAAGTGCAGGGTTCTGCGTCTGGGGAAAAATAACAACAGGCACCAGTACAGGTTGATGCTGACCTGCTGGAAATAAATTCCATGGAGAGAGACCTTGGAGTCCTGGTGGACAGCAACTTCTGCATGGGACAGCAATGTGCCCTTGAGGCCAAGAGGGCAAATAGTATCCTGGGGGGCATCAGGAAAAGTACGGCCAGTATGTTTAGGGAGGTTCTTATCCACCTCTGCTCTGCCCTGGTGAGACCATACCTGGAACACTGAGCCCAGTTTTGGGCTCCCTAATTCAAGAGAGCCAGGAACCTGCTGGAGAGAGTCCAGTAGAGAGTCACAAGGATGATCAGGAGGCTTGAGCGTCTCTTCTATGGAGAGAGACTGAGAGCCCTGGGGCTGCTTAGTCTGGAGAAGAGAAAGCTGAGAGGGGATCTGATCAATGTCTAAAAATATCTGAGTGGTGGGTGTCAAGTGGTTGAGGACAATCTCTTTTTGGTGACCAGCATCAACAGGACAAGAAGGAACAGCTACAAACTGGAACAGGGAAGATTTCAGTTCAACAGGAGGAGAAACTTCTTTAGAGTGAAGGTGACAGAGCATTGGAACAGGCTGCCCAGAGAGGTTGTGGAATCACTTTCTCTAGAGACTTTAAAACCTACCCAGATGTATACTGCTGACAAAGGACATGGACAAGGCTGAGGTGCTCAATGACTTCTTTGCCTCAGTCTTTAACAGCAAGGGTTCCAACCACAATGTCCAAGTTGCAGAGGGTGAAAGTGAGGACTGGGAGCAGGCAAATCTGCCTACTATAGTAGAAGATGATGTCTATGAGCTCCTAAGAAACCTGAATGTGCACAAGTCCATGGGGCCTGATGA
>VWZE01000360.1:653418-675847 GCA_013396675.1 Eubucco bourcierii | reverse complement strand
ATGTCAGGACAAGGGGCAATGGGTTTAAACTGGCCGAGGGGAGACTTAGACTGGATGTTCGGAGGAAGTTCTTCCCAGTGAGGGTGGTGAGGCACTGGAACAGGTTGCCCAGGAAGGCTGTGGCTGCTCCCTCCCTGGAGGGGTTGAAGGCCCGGATGGACAAATCCTTGAGTGAGCTGTACTAGTGGGAGGTGTCCCTGCCTATGGCAGGGGGTTGGAACTAGATGATCCTTGAGGTCCCTTCCAACCTTACCATTCTATGATTCTATGATTTCCATACTGGGGTGGTGATTCTCTGTCACTCCCATTATCCAATTCCAGAACCATAACCTTTCTTAGACTCATATACAATTATTTCATTTTTCATTTTGCAAAGCAGAAAGTTACAGAAAACTATCAGAATCACAGAAAATAGGAACTTCTTTCAGTTTTAAAGTAGGATTGACTACAGTGAGTTCTAACTACAGACAATCTTGGCTGAATTTTATCTGATGTGTTCTCAGAGACCCCCAAAATTAAAGGCTTCACACATGCAATACATCAGTATCCTACACAGGCAACCTGAATTTGCATTCCTCCCATTTACTTGTTTCCTACCAATCACAGAAAGGGAGAACATGAATTCCTTCCTTTCTGTAACCATCTTCTACAGCTTTTGAAAATGGTTCTTTATGGTGCCTTCTTTGCAGGCAACCCTATTTCTTTACCCTTTGCAGTTATTCCTGAGCGCCAAACACCTTGCTGCACTTTTCTCAGCTCACAGGCACTCCTTCCATAGGCTCTCCTATCTCTTAACAGTTACGGTATGTAACTTTGCCACATGAAAGTGAAGGCACTTGGAACACTGTTGCCTAAAACCATAAGTGCACACAGTATCACAGTATCACCAGGGTTGGAAGAGACCTCAAAGATCATCAAGGCCAACTCATCACCACAGACCTCAAGACTAGATCATGGCACTATGTGCCACATCCAAACCTGCCCTGAACACCTCCAGGGACGATGACTCCACCACCTCTCTGGGCAGCCCATTCCAGTAGCCAATGACTCTCTCAGTGAAGAACTTTCTCCTCACCTCCAGCCTAAACTTTCCCTAGCATAGCTTAAGACCATTAAGAGAATTCTGAAATTGCTCTCCTCTCCAGAGCACTTTGAAAATGAAGATATTTAGGAAAGTAACATGGAGTGCAGACTCCATTTCAGATGAGGCAATTCATGAGACTCCTGTGGGAAACACCAAAGCTTCAGCCTCACAGTGTGCCTTCAAAGGGCACCAGTTCCATGATGTTCACATCACTCCTGAGAACATGATCTTACAAGCAGGAAATCTGCAACCAGGCCAGTGCATAAAGCATGGCAGAAGACACGCAGAAGTGCAGTGTATTTGTACAATTGCAGGATCCTTCCTTCTACACATAGGGAGTTCCTGTGTTCCAATTACCTTTGCTATGTCCAAGTACCTTTGTTAAGAAAAATAAAAGTCAGTAAGCAGTGTAAGAAACAGTTCAAAATTTATCTCTGTGAGTTGTGACAGTAACTGCAATGAAGTGTGTTAGATTCACCTGGAACAACAAAACAAAGGATGAAACATCTCAAGTTACAAATTAAGACTTCCAATCAGTGTTAAATACACACTTGAATCTTCTGAAAAGATTTTCACCTGGAGGAAAACTTACAGGTATAACCAAATACTTAAAGACATCCTCCAGGGCATTTCTTCCATTAGTCTTTCCATCTACAGATACAAAGTAAAATAAAAACCAAAACTCTCAGGATTATAATTTCATGGTGGTATCTTTTTTTTCATGCTCTGACAGTGAAAAAGTTTACAGGCTCATTGTACATTATCAAACAAACTCAAGATAACAGAGTTATGAACACATAAAGCATCAAGGCATTGACACTTTTTGTTTTAAGTAAAAATCACAAAAGAAATCTACCTGAGAAATTACCCCTTGTGTCATGTTTACTTTACCAAGTAAATGGCATTAGAAAGATTGTATCTCTCTCTCTCCTTAATTAGGCAAAGCTGACAAGTGAAGGGCCAGCATGAGCAGCAGTTGCCAGAAGCGTAGTAATTTACTCCAGTGGTTCAGTGGCTGGAGACCACTTGGACCAAGAGGACTTGCACAAAAAAGCATGCAGCACACTCCAGGACAAAAGCAGCAGGGAAGCTTCAGAGTGCACCTGGAAAGATAGAGTAGTGAAACCACTGCACAGCAGTAGCTATTTCATCTCTCCAGAACATACACGCTGACATACACACTGGAATAACGCCAAAAGCCGAAGGGCAACACAATGGAAACCCGTAGACTCAACCTACATATACCTACTGAGAAGTGGAAATGTTGGGACTCAAAGACAGTCCTTCTATTTTGGCAAAGAAAGAACAGACACAGGTTTGTTACAAGTAGCCATAGGCGTTGTCAGCAAACATGAGGTCCCTTCAGTATCTCAACACCGGTTCACGAGTACTCTTGGGTCTGTACTGTGTAGTATAGTCATGACTCACTAGGCACCTCTAGTGTCCTTATCTCCTTTGCACAGGACTGCAACAAACTTGGACAACATGCTCACATGACAACTACTATCCCTGTCCAAAACACTGAAGAAGAAAGTTTATTTTGTTGACCAAAAAGCATATGCTGAAGCAGGAAAACAAAGCTGCCAGGCTTCCACTTTCTTCCCATCCAAAGCCTAACGTTACACTAGCACTTCACTTGCAACCATGGTACTCCAAGTTTGATCATACAGGTGGTGTCTGTGCACACTTCCGCTCATACCTACAGAAAATGGCTGTGATTCTGAGAACTCTGTTCTGCAAGTTCATGTTAAGCAGAAAACTATCATCAATACCCTCATTTCTATCTGCTTGTAAGAAAGCAGGAGCAGCTCTAATATTTCAAAATACAGTCCAAATTTTTACATGGAGAATACACTAATTAGAACATAAACCCCGACTTTTTTAATGGGAAAGACATCCCTACAGTACATACCTTCATGTTCTTAAAAAAAGCCAAAAAATCCCCTTCTGCATATTGCAAGGATCTGTCGGTCTCAAATCAAGCACATTTGAGAAATTCCTAACTCTGGTGTTTAAAAGATGAATAGTCACAGGATCTCCTCTGAAAAACAGGCATTTCTCTCTGACATTTTTCCATCCCATCCCTCTCTTAAGCTCAGTAAGTCAGCAGTCCCAAGGTTCTGATGATCTCAAAGTCCAATCCACCTGGCTACTGTTTACATATAAATAGTGCATGCAAGTTTTCTGCAACATTTCTTCTCCATTCCCTTTGGACAGCTTTTGTTTTAACTTCTCTTCAGTTGCAAATAATCTTTCAGCTTCATATGAAGGTGAAAACACCACCTGTTAAAAAAAGGAAAAAAAAAAAGAGAAAGGAATGGAAGAATGGACCTTAATACCTTTAGGAAATTACAATCAGATAGCTTCAAGAACAGCAGGCGTGCTCTTCCAGCAGTCAGGGTGGTCAGTAGATTTGAATGACATCATCCCATTCATTGACAGGCCAGACACCATTGTACTGCACATTGGATGGTGAGCTCTTCCAGTCCCACGTCTTCAATGGAACCTTCCAGTCTGGCCCATAGTTGGCTTCAATATACTGAAGGGTTTCACAGGGTACGTGTACTTTCAGTCCTATAAATTCTGTCCAACACAGAGTAAACTTCGGGAAGAGATACCTGTTGTAAGAAAAAAAAATGTGGTCACTGGTAGAAGACTGAAATACACCATGGAGGAAGCAACCAACTGCAGCGAGTGGCTATGCTGCACTTATACTTTTTTTTTTTTTCTTTCTTAGTTCATAACTTCCTATCTATGAAATATTATTCACTGGACAGGTGCTATTACCGAGAATAACTGGTTAACATTTGCCACACATTCTTAGGAAGGATCATTTCTACTTCTTTTGCTCCTTATTCCTGTATCACTCTGCCACTTCCAGAACACCACTTAAGTTTCTGTCTCTACTTTTCCCCTTACAAACTGGATTAAAAAGTGACATCATTTAGAAGGGTATCAAGAGGGGGATACATGTTATTTGGTAGGGGAGATTTTGGTAAAAGCAGCATTAAATACTGAAAGCCATTTCTAAAAACAAGGTTTTACCTTTCTTCCACCTTACCAAACAAATCGTGCACCTTCCCCTCAGGTTCTGTGTTTAAACATCCCAGCAGCTGCATGGAATTCAGATAGAGGTGCCCACTCCACACTTTCTGCTATCTTCTCAGCCCTTTCAAATTTTAAAAATACTTTATTCTTCCCAAATGACCTTGCTCTGCACCTGTTTTCTCTAGAAGGGCCAACATAAGCTCTGTAGAGTTAGGCCAGTAGAAGTCCACAGGTAAATGTCACAATTTGATCTCAATGTCACTCTACAGACACACGGTGTCAGAGCTGATGTTTGTTAAACAGGTAAATACTGAGGCCTGTGTGATATTCCTGCAGAGGATCGCTCCTACTTCTGAAACTGTAAAGTGTTACACAGGAAAAAAAAATTGATTTTAAAATTAATTTTCAAGGGTTAAAATGAAACATTTTGACCTATTGAAAAAGAAGGTTAAGACTGGTGCATTTGCATGAACTACAAACCCTCTGCGTTCCTCTAAGCATAAACTGAATTTTTAAAGTGCTAAGCAAGTGCCTGTATTGTATCAGAAATATTAGAAGACAAAACACCAACTTTGCTTTCATGCCTTAAACTGAGGCAGAGGAAAAAATGGTTGAGTGCTTTTGTTGGTATATCCAAAGACTACAGATAAGTTCTAAACTAAACAAAAAAGAAAAAAAGTGCCACCTACCAAGCTGAAAATCAAATAAACAAACTTCATTAATGAGTCTATAATCATCAAAGAGCAGTTATTTAGTTCTTATTAATCCAGGAGACCATTCACCTATCAGAGCTGCGGTGGGGATGCACATGCAAAAGCTATCAGGAAACTAATGAAATTATCAATCCCCTAGATAGTGAAACCTAAATAATAATTCTAAGCTGAACTAATTGGTAATTTAAACGAGCTAACAAGCAAATTAAAATGTCTGTTGGAAATTTTACCAAAATAATTATCTAACTATCACTAAAATCAAATGTTTATATTCACTGATGGAAAAAAAATGTATCTTTCAGTGATGCTCCACACTACTGAAATTCTTGTTTAGTGTTTGCTCATTTCAAGTACCTAGGACAAGGCAAAGTACATACACACTTCCACATGTACATCTTGTACGCAAGACACTGCTCACTTTTTTTTTTTCCCTCCAAATTCAGTCTCATCAATCTTGGGACATAGAAGTACTGAAAAGATTTTAGGATTATGCAAAGTCCTCCACACTACAAACCTACGGAATTAAGTAATTTTACGGATTAAAGAGTACAGTCCAGATCTGATTCCTAAATTCCTATTCTGTGAATATTTATTCACTAGTGAAGAACACAAGTGTCCAGTATTAGTCCTGTAAACAAATAGGTGGTCTCAATTGCTGGAACATCAAGATAAGAAGAATGAACACACTTGTGTCTGCAGGATGAGGAAGTGTTTGCATACACAGAAGTGCAAACTGCACAGCAAGGCTTGTAAGAGTTAGAAACCAGCTCTCCAAGGAGACAGAGAATAAAAAACAACTAATGGAAAATATTTTAGAGGGTAAATGAGAAGTATTTTAATTCCTGGTACTTCTATTTCTCAAGATGTACAAGAAGTATGTCTTCGCAAATATTTAGCTCTCTGAAGAAAATCAGAGTACCATAGAGTGGTTTGGGTTGAAAGGGACCTCAGAAGATCATCTAGTTTCAAGCCCCCTGCCACGGGCAAGGGCACCTCCTACTAAATGAGGTTGCTGAGAGCCTCATGCAACCTGGGCCTTGAAGGCTAGGGGGCATCCACAACTTCCCCAGGCAACCTGTTCCACTGTCTCAACACCCTTGCTGTAAAAAACTGCTTCTTTATATCAAAGCTAAATCTACCCTCTTTCAGTCTGAAAACACGACCTCTCATCCCACACTATGCTCTCTGATAAAGAGTCCCTCCCCATCTTCCTTTAGGCTCCCTTCAGGTAATGGAAAGGTACTATTCCCTTTGGAATCTTCTCTTCTCCAGGCTCAACAACCACAGCTCTCTCAGCCTGCCCTCATATGAAGGAAGCTCCAGCCCACCAAGTGTCTTCATGGCCCTTCTGATACAACAGGCACATGTCTTTTTCACGCTGGGGGCCCTGGAGCTGAAATAGTGCTGCAGCTGAGTGAAGCAGATGGGGAGAATCACCCCTCGAACTGCTGGCCACACTTCTCAATGCAGCCCAGGTTATGGTTTACCGTCTAAGCTGTGAGCACACATTGCTGGGTCACAATTGAGTTTTTTTATCCACCAACATCCCCGAGCCCTTCCCTGCAGAGCTGCCCTCAATCTACACAATGCCAAGGCTGTATTTGTGCTTGGAATTGCCCCTACCCAGGTACAGGACATTGCACTTGCTCTCACTGAACTTCATGAGGTTTGCGTAGGCCCATCTCTAAAGCCTGTCAAGGAAGCTCTGGGGGGCATCCCTTCCCTCAGGGATGCCAACTGTACAAGTCAGCATGGTAGAGAGCATACTCAATCCCACTGTACATGTTGCCAAAGCAGCCGTTAAACACCACTGCCCCCAATGCCAATCCCAGAGGCCACTTGTCACTGGTCTCCAGCTGGACATTTGAAAGAGTTGCAGACAAAGGTTTGAGTGTGACCATCCAGCCAATTCCTTACTCAACTAGTTCAAACATCACCAGTCTAGAGGGAAGTAGTGTTGGAAAACTGTTTTAAAATGCCTTGGAACAGAACTCTCACTGTTTTATGTGATGATCTAGTAACAACCAGAATCTCTTCTGACACCACATAAACTTCCTTTAAAATTGTTGAAGTGGATCTAGGATTCAACATGATGAAACCATCCCTTCAGTTTTAACTGACCTTCTCGCACCTACCTTCTCCCACAATTCTGAAAGGGCTGAAGACTAAGCAAAACTGAGGATGACTCTGATACTGCAGTCATTCTGATCAAGCACGCTAAATCACCACGTCTCACAGCTAAGATGTCGTGATGGTTTTTATCTTTCTGAGAACAACACACATCTGGAATTATTTGGTTAAGCATTCTGAGCAGCCATATTCTGTCAGAGCTCAGAGTCTTTATAATGATAAACAAGTTTCTTCCTTGTTTTCTGTATGGATTAAGTACAGTAAACTACACGTAAGAAACACAGATCGGAATTAGAGGTTTCCTTATCACAGAATCACAGAAACATTCCAGTTGAAAAAGACACTCAGGATCACCAAGTCAAATCAACAACCCTATTCTGTAAGGTTCACCCTAAACCATATCCCCAGGCACCACATCCAGATGGTTTTTAAACAGTATCCAGGGTTGGTGACTCAATCACCTCCCTGAGCAGCCCATTCCAAAGCCTAATTATGCTACCATGGCTAAGCAAATTAGGTCTTAGTGAACGAAAAAGCTGTTTGTAAACCTTGAAAAAAAATGACCACTGAAAAAGTTACCAAGAAAAGGAAAATGTTCTATGAAAGCTGTAGTTTCACGAAACGAAGCACAGCACAGCTTCACATCTGCTTTCTATTTGCAGGCATTGGACCAGTCATATTAAAGGGTTAAAAAAAACCCTAACTTTTAGGTGCCTGGGGTATGATGCTACAACAGTATTTTCAAAAAAGAATGTAAGAGAAACACAATCAGGAAAGCAATGTATTGAGCTTCTTCCAGGAACATACGACTCAAAATCGCCAAACAAACTTGTACAGAACACCTGACATTGGGTCTGCTTTGGAAAAGTCATTACGAAATCATTCATTTATTCTAAGAAAAAAATGTTTCTGTGATTCATAGAATGGTAAGGTTGGAAGGGACCTCAAAGATCATCTAGTTCCAACCCCCTGCCATAGGCAGGGACACCTCCCACTAGTACAGGTTACTCAAGGTCACCTCCAACATGGTCTTCAACACCTCCAGGGAGGGAGCAGCCACAGCCTTCCTGGGCAACCTGTCCCAGTGCCTCACCACCCTCACTGGAAAGAACTTCCTCCTAACATCCAGTNTGCTCCAGCCCTCTGATCATCTTTGTGGCCCTCCTCTGGACCCACTCCAACACTTCCATGTCCTTCCTGTGCTGGGGGCTCCAGAACTGCACACAGTACTCCAGGTGGGATCTGACGAGAGCAGAGTAAAGGGGCAGAATCCCCTCCCTTGCCCTGCTGGCCACGCTTCTCTTGATGCAGCCCAGGACTCAGTTGCTGTCTGGGCTGCATGCACACAATTCACATTCTGTGAAAAACAGTCTGCAACCCAGCATATTTTCTGTGGGAATATTCCAAGAGCTCTTCCTTTAGTCTATTTATAAGTGTGCCTTTTGACTCTGGCATGAAAGTATCTTCCTTAATCTTTATCATTTCACAACAGCAATAACTGACAAGGACTCAGACTTTATCATCATCTAAGTGACAGTATTGACTAAGTTCCCCTTAGCTAAATATAAGCAAATACATTTCAGGGCAAATACAAATGACAATGAAATCCCATAGAAATCAACAAAGTTTTCAAGTAGTTTGCTACTGTCTCTGAGCTAATAAGGAGGATGGAAAGGAAAAAAAAACCTAATTATCAAAATCTACATTCCATTTGCTAAGTAGATTAGGAAACTGTTGTACTTATTTTCTGATTTAAGATTGAAAGGTATGAGGCAAGGAATGTGAGATCCTATTTAAAATTCTGCTTTCAGAACACAAACAACAAGAAGGTCTGCAGTAGTCATCTCTGCTGCTGTAGCATTACACTCATTAAGCATTCCAAATCATTACTTTAATGCAAAACTTTGTAAGGACAGTTGAGACCTTCTGCCAAAACACTCTGCCACCATGACAAATGCCTAAGGATTCATTTGTTACTATAAAAGTAGTTTGTGCAATGAACACCATTTTAGAGACTTCATTCTCATCTGTTTAACTAAGAGCCTGCCAAAGTTCAGACAAAATCTGCTTGATTGTAGGCTTGTCTGCATGCAATGACATGCCAGCATTGCTTTGATTCCGTAAGAAAACTGACATATCATCAGGCCAGCTCCTCTCTTGTAAGGCACAACACTGCTCTCTTTCTAGTCCTCCAGTCTCAGAAGTTTAAAATCTGCACTGATTCTCCTCTGCTAACTACCTTTCCCACAAACAAACAAACACCACGCAACGCACAAAATGCCAACACTAAACAGACAAGAACTTGTTCCATTCCTTTCCTATGAGAGGTACGAATCCAGTTCATACTTATATTTCTTGCCCGATTTAGCCTGAGTTCCTCCATTCCATATGTGGTCATCCTCTTCATAGAAGAAAAAAATATCAAGTTTCACATCATTGTCCCCCTGAAAAGAAAGTTCCAAGCTGTCTTCCACCTGCAAGACAAAAGTACACACTGTACCTGCTCGTAAAAATACACAGCTCCGTATGTCAGCAGGTGTCAGAAAAGGGGCTTATTTTGGACAGGTATGCAGACTGACTCCTATCCTAACTAAAGAAAACACACTAACTCTGCAATTTTATATTTATTTACATGCTTTGAGAACATTAAAAATTTTCTGCACCTCTGTAGGGCTACCTTCTCTTCACAGAATCAGAGATTTGACCAGGTTGGAAAAGACCTTTGAGATCACTGAGTTCAACCCATCACCTAACACCTTCTAATTAACTAAACCATGGCACTAAGTGCCTCATTCAGTCTCCTTTTAAACACTTTCAGGGATGGTGAATCCACCGCCTCCCTGGGCATCCCATTCCAGTGCCAATCACCCAGCCTAAGCCTGCCCTGTCGCATTTTGAGACTGCGTCCTCTTGTTCTGTCACTGGTTGCCTGGGAGAAGAGACCAACCCTCACCTGGCTACAGTCTCCTTTCAGGTAGTTGTAGAGAGCAGTAAGTCTCTTCTGAGCCTCCTCCACGCTGAACAACCCCAGCTCCCTCAGCTGCTCCTTGTAGGGCTGTGCTCCAGCCCCATCACCAGCCTTGTTGCCTTTGTCTGGTCATGTTCACAGTACTCAAAGTGTGGCCTAACCACTGTGCTGAGTATAGAGGCAGAATAACTTTCCTGCTCCTGCTGGCCACACTATTCCTGATACAGGCCAGGATGCCATTGGCATTCTTGGCCACCTGGGCACACCGCTGGCTCATGCTGAGTCGGCCATCAACCAGTACCCCCCCAGGTCCCTCTCTATGTGGCCTCACAAAAGCTTCAGCACCATTGCCTTTTTCTTTAATATTCTGCAACAGACACTCCGATAAAGCTAAATAATGATCCATATAAGCTAAGAATTAACAAGCCCAGTGTCCATCTCATCCATCCTTCCCTTTCTGCTAGTTTTACACACAGCACAACAGATCCTCTGAGGTTTGAACCAGTTGTCTGATATGATCATAGAATCATAGAATGGTAAGGTTGGAAGGGACCTCAAGGATCATCTAGTTCCAACCCCCTGACATAGGCAGGGACACCTCCCACTAGTACAGGTTACTCAAGGTCTCACCCAATCTGGCTCCAGGGAGGGAGCATCCACAACCTCCCTGGGCAACCTGTTCCAGTGCCTCACCACCCTCACTGGAAAGAACTTCCTCCTAACATCCAGTCAAAATCTCCCTTCTGCTAGTTTAAACCCATTGCCCCTTGTCCTGTCATTGCAAGATCTTGTAAATAGTCCCTCCCCAGCCTTCCTGTAGGCCCCCTTCAGATACTGGAAGGCTGCTATCAGGTCCCCTCGAAGCCTCCTCTTCTCCAGGCTGAAGAGCCCCAACTCTCTCAGTCTGTCCTCATAGCAGAGCTGCTCCAGCCCTCCTCTGGACCCATTCCGACACTTCCATGTCCTTCCTGTGCTGGGGGCTCCAGAACTGCACACAGTACTCTAGGTGGGATCTGACAAGAGCAGAGTAAAGTGGCAGAATCCCCTCCCTTGCCCTGCTGGCCACGCTTCTCTTGATGCAGCCTAGGACTCGGCTGTCTGGGCTGCATGTGCACACTGCTAAGGCCTATCCAATCTTACAAGACTAAATACTATTAATCTTACAAGACTAAATACTACTACCTTAAGTTTCCCTAGCACCACTGACACAGATTATACTCTGTCACAAACTTTTTGTGAGGTGGAATTTGGATTCTCCAAACAGGGCTGAAGCTAATAAGCAGGATATTTTCTTACACACTGTTCAATGAGCATATAAAATTTAACAAGATTATATGCTAGGTAAAATCCTAATAAGTAAGACTTCTCCCCCCAAGCAGAATTTAGATACACACTTCCAGGTAAGTGATGTGCAGCACATGAATCAAATTGTTCCGTATCTAGGTACCTTGCCAAATTTGTGCTTCAGTGGTAACCCTGCCTTCCGGAAAGCTGGAATGATGTCCGCTTTGTAGTCCTTTATAAAGACTCCTAAATCCACATCTTTGCTGTAAGGAATGACACTACACTGTCTATACCAGCCTGAGTTAAATAAAAATTAAAAAAAAAAAAAAAAAAAAAAAAAAGAGAGAGAGAAAAAAATGAACTAGTTAATTCAGGAACATAAGAAACTCATCGATGGAACAACAGCAACATAAAAACTAACTGCTATTATTCAAACAGGCAGAGACTATTGCATAGGACCACGCACAAGACTTCTGTCATTCTCTAGTGTCAATGAGGGAGAAAACACTAACTCTTTCGCAGACAAAATGTCTTCAATTTTGTAACTAAGTGTCTTTAAAAATAAAAATCTTCTTTATCTAGGGCCAAATCTAATCTGCAATGGAGAGTTACAGTTCTACAGCTGTGCTTTTAATTTCAACCTATTATTTTNATAAAAGTGGAATGTGTACACACAAGAGTTTTCACAAACTGTTTCAAGAACTCTCACCATCTTCAGCAGAACTGAAAGCTTACAGTATCTGCTCTAATAGGCTGACTATTTATTAAGAGGAAGTGTTTAAAAAGAAAAACAGACAGACAGGCAGATAGATGGATGTAAACTGTATTTCAAAAGTCAGTGACAAGCAACAAAATGCAAGGGAGTAGAATTCAGGTGAGAGTCTACATTGATATTAGAAATAAGTTGCCCCTCGCTGTGTTTTCCAACTTTCATTTCAGTAAATTCTAAGTCGAACAATTCAGGGAACTGCTGATTACTTTCTAAGCAATGATCAATACAACACAGACAATTATTAACAATACAAAAAACTTCACTTGATATTTGCTCAGCATCTCCAAGGCTGCAGTTTCTAATAGAAAAGCATCTTGTCAGGAGCAAAAGGCCTATTTCAACACAGCTAATGCCTTCCAGGCTGATACATTTAACCTCAGCTGACATCACAAGCAAGAGAGGATGAAATGTGCAAAATTTCAGATGAGTTTAAAAACGCAAAGTAAAGCAAATGTTTTACCAAGGCATGTCCCACTGCTCAGCCAGAACTTTACTCCTAAGCTATTCAGTGTCAAGGCAGCCAGATGGAGCAAGGACTTAGCTTTTTTTCTGAACTCCACTGCATCAAGAGAGGCATCATCCGGATACAACTAGAAAGCAAAGAGGAACAAACAAGCTATTGTCAGAAACCAAACTTGTCTCTTCATTTCTCAGTGCCATAAGTAAAAATGACCTTTAAAAATTAACAACTTTTAGCACACATACAGCCTAGTTTGAGAACATGCACTAGGAATGCTGTTATAATTTCAACTCTGAAAGATCAGTCTTCAGTTTCTTCAAACTGGCAGAATGCAAAGTCACAGTAAAATAGCATCAGAATAATATATGTATTAGAGAGCGATTCTCAGCAGCTAGCAACAATACAGACGAATCCTAGTTTTGCACAGGCTGAAGTCAGAGTCCAGGGGGGCAACAGGGTCCGGTTCCAGCATATGAGTTTGTTTGGCGCCACCATGTGTTAACACGTGGACATTGACAGCTCCGCCACAGAGCAGAAACGGCGCCCCATCACGACCACCTTCCAGCTACAACTGTGGCAGGATTTTCTGCTAGAGACAGCCAAAACCAATACGGCAGTCCGGGCTAGCACTACCACATCAAACATAGCCTACGACACACCACTCAGCTTCACAACAGATTCCACTAAGCGTTCTTGGCCAACAAACAGCTGAAATTAATCATTTTCCAAACAGATGACAGCTGCTTATTTCAACGTTCAAATTCCAGCAAACTCCAACGTAACTTCTGAGGTGCATTTTTTCTGTCTGTGGCAAATACAGCCTGAGGGGTTTTAAAGCTGATGTGGACCGTGCTTAAAATTTCTGTTACTTACAAGACAAAGCGACTATATCCTTGGGTATATTAACCCTCCTGCTACACATACGGGGAGTTACAGCCTAACAGTCTGAATGGTCTTCCCTTCCCTGAGAAGTCCCTTCCCCAAATGTCTGAAGATGAAATCAGAGATGGCTCAGATTTAGCAGCCTGATTCTGACTCCACAGTCTTAGCTAACGGTGGTAACCTCTGACCACTTTGTATCTCAGTCCTTTCCAAGTTAGGACAAAACGCACCCCATGCTGCAGCAAAAAGTTTTCTACTGCCTGCTAAACCAGGTAGCAATATTCTGAAAATAATGCTCTAAATAATGATGAAAACATTAGATTACATGGCCAAAAAACAATTAAACAGGTAATTTCAGAATTAATATGCCATTTCAAATAATCTAAACCAGGAAATTTGGAAAACCAGCACGGAGTGCAAAATAATACAAAAATCAAGCATTACTCAGAACTTTGAGAAGTGCCATAAGAAAAATTTTCAACCACAAAGACACACAATCTTATTTACATGAAATCTGCATAACAATAACACTGTGTAAGAACTATGGACACGTTTGTCACCTCTTCCTTTCAAAGTTCTGGAAAGTAGATAAAAAAGCTCTAAGTTAAAAAAGACATACTATGATTTTCAGTTAAAAGTTCTAGTTTTATTATCACCTACTCAGCTCTATGGATTGAGTCTCAGATGCTTCGTTTAGTTTTATGCATGTGAAAAGTCCTTTTTTCAGTTAAAACAAAACAACCCAAAACCAAAACCCAAAACCAAAACCCCAAAACCAAAACCCCAAAACCAAAACCCAACAAACAGTTAACTGCTAGTAGGTTTGGGTCGATGAGAGAAAACACATCTCAGAGAAACTATCTGATTACCACTAACCTGAAAGAAAGCCCGAGCTTCTCTGTACCTACATTCAAGAAATCTAGAGTGTGACATCTCCTCTAGAAAACTGGACGGATTTTTTGGAATTTGAACTTTTAGGTCATCGATGGAAACAAGCGCAAGTTCTGGCCTACAGAGAAAGAAAGATTGTATATTACCCCATTCGATTCCTTTACAAACCACACACATCACTTCTTTCCTCTAACTCAGGTTAAACCCTGCAGCGATACCTCTGCCCAAGTAAGCCCAAAACTGACCATAAAAAGAGCAGCAAGAGCTTTAAAAAATTCCCCATACATTTTGAAATTTTCCTTAAGAAGAAATTCTGCACCTTTAAGCTCTCAGGTTTTTTCACATCACTGATTCCTTTACTGACTCACAGCATGTGATTAATTTGTTCACAGTTGTTTTTCACTGCATTCGAAAATTCAGGCTACTTATTTAATTGGCAAAGTGTAGGTTACACATAAGAGCTAAGTTTTACCCTGTGGTTTGAGGTTGTTTGCATAAAAAAAAAAAGTTAAAACCATTCAGCCTTCACAATGAGTGAACCATCAAGTTCAAATGTTTAGGCACATAACTGCAACAGATTCTGTGTTTTAAGAGGACGAGAAAATAGTGCCAGTTTCAAAGGAAAAGCTAAGCAGATTTATTTTGACCTGCAAAATGCTAGGCTGTTTTAATTCTGATTTATGGCATATTGTATATGCCATACCCTACAGGAACACTGCCATCCTCAAAGTATAGTGCTACGTGCTTGACTTTAAAAACAGTGACAAGATTTGCCACGATCTGTGCCTACTGAAATAAATGCTACTGGAAGAAGTGCAGGAAAAGGCAGATACTTAAAAGTAACTTTGCCAATGCAATGCAAAATTTAATCATAAAACTACAGACGAACACCAGCACCAAGTCAAACATTTATGCAAGAAAGGAGTGTCCTCACCATGCTAAGGGCATGGGTTAGATGCAATGGTTGTCACACTTCTTTGTGGCACAAATGCTACCTCTCTTTATTCAAGTTATTTGGACTAATACTGAACAGATTTCCTTTTTCATTTAATGTTCTATACCTGTATGCAGCTTCTGGATGCACATCATTACAAAAAGAGCAACAAACACCTATCGACTAGCACTGCACCTCTTGTTGCTTCTACTTTATGTCTATGTGAATACCACAGATGGCTATCAGCAGATTTCAAATTTTTATACATATTGATGGTTAACTACTGACTTAGCAGACACTGGTATGTTCAACCACAGTCATGACTTCTGGCTTCTCTCATCTTTTCTGCCTGCTTCAAAAACAGAGTTCTTAATTTATAAGTGGTGGGAAGCTCTTTTTTTCAGGTCAACAGAATTGCATTTACCTTGACACTGTACTTCACCTCCACTTCTGAGGGCTGAGCTATACATGATCTAAATTTTACAACCTGATTTTAGGAAAGATAGTAATTTTACATACAGGAAACAGAAGTTATTTTGGCAGTGCCAATCATGGCTTTGTCCCTGCTCTGTTTTGAACTCACTTTTCATACGCTCCAGGGTACCGACCAAACTGGAGTTTCCGGAAAGGCACAAACTTTCTGTCCATATGTTGCCTGAGTCTCAGGGGGCCATGCCAAAGATAGTTACCACTCCTCTCATAGAATACCACAAGGTGAATGGCATGAGATGCCAGTTTAAATATGTAGTGCAAGGGAATTTCAATTCCAGACAGGTCATCCATTCCATCCAAGCGAGGATCCTTGTTTATAATTTTTAGCCATTGGAACCCCATTTTCTCAGCAGCTCTAAAAAGGCTCACCTAAGCATGACAGAAGAGAAAAAGATTAGGGAAACCAAGACTCAATACTATACACTTACTTTTTAACTGGTGTGACACCCCCCCACCCCATTTTAATCTTCTAATCAGTTAAGTGTGTGCTTCTCAAAGGTTTCCAACACCTTGAAGATCAGGAACACAAGTAATTCCAACCACTCTAGTTTCTTGCCTTAGATTTTGTACTGCAAATAATTAAATACAACAGCAAGTAAGTGTTGTAGGAGATGCTTGGACTAGGTTTGCTCCTTGCCATAGCACCCATCTCTGCATCCTCAAACTGTTCTTTAAAGTTTTTCTTTTACTGGGACTGGCATTTTTAAGTCCTCAAACAATGACACCATGAAAACAAAAACTGTTACTGTAAAATCTTTTATGCTGTAGATAAATATTTGCTGAATCTCAAACATGCAGCTCTGTACTTCCACAGAAAAAGGGAATGAAATTATGGCCAATAAAAAAAGAACTCATAAGCATCTGAAGATTCTTTCAGCCTTTGAACTGTTTTATATAGGCATACCAGCTTCTCCTCTGGATGCTACAGATATTATCCAGGAGCCCCCACAGAATGGGGAGACAGGTTTATAATGGTATACTGCCACACAACCTTATTATCCCTTTCTTTAATTCCTTTGCAGCTATAGATAAAACAACTGGATGAGCAGATCCAGAATGCCATTACTCTTCACTTGAGCAGGACTCCCTCAGTAAAATAGTCACAGACTATTTTGACTCCTGCTTCAAAAAAAAAAAAAAAAGGAAAAAAAAAAGACACAGAAACACATGCCAAACGAACAAAACCCTGAACTCTTTCACACTGTCATCTTTAATCTACATAAATTAATCAAATAAATATATCCAGATCACACATGATGAAATAATCCTGGATTCCATTTTGTCCTTCATCAAATGCTACACTTCTGTTTTTAACAGTAATTTTAAAAACTCAGAACACCAAAGTGGAGATACTAGTGCACTAAGTGACAAAATAAAATGGTGATTATTGTACTGAAAGAAATGTAAACCAGCAAGCTATCATAAGCCTTCCAGCCTTGTCCCACTGATACCAGATCCTCAGACTTAGGTGTTTATGGAGAACAGCATCTAAAAACTTTTGATCTGTAAATGACTGTTTAATATATTCAATATCTTTGATAAAACTTTATAAAAGTTTCTTCTCCCAATACTTTTATAAAAGATTTACACACAACTAACTCAGAGGCCTTAGAACAAACATGAAAGTATTACATCACAAAATCACAGAACAGTTGAACACCTTACAATACACAATTATGAACCGAAGAAAAGGCACTTACTTCCTGTTTCCATGTTTTATCCACTAGCGCAAATGTAGTAAAGTCTCTTGGAGCACAAAAGTACTTGCATTCTGGGCTAGGGCCATCAGGAGAACTTCTGATCTGCTCAATGTCTTTATCCACCAGTCCCAGAATCAAAGGATCGATCAAATACACCGGTATATTGTGACTGGATATTAAGCCTAGGAACTTCCTAACCACATGCTGTTTGACAGAGGATAAAATTCTAAGTCAGACACATCATCTTTAATCATACAAAGGTTAAAAACTCTTTGGTAGAAGGAAAATAACGCAGTACTCTAGAATGCTTGAGAATAGACTCTAGACTAACCTCTATAGATTCTTTCCAGCTCTAGACTGAGTTAGAAAGCACCTCAATGGAAGAGACATTATAGGACAGCACATGATGTACATGTGGGTGCTAAGGGAGCTGGCTGATGTAATTCTGAGGTGGCACTGCAACATCTTGAAAGGCCACAGTGGTGAGGAGCTGTTCAAGATGGAGAAAAGGCAAATATCACATCATATGCAAAATAGAAGGATCTAGGGAACTTTGGTCACCTTAATCTCATTCCTCAGAAAGTTTCTGGAGCAAAAGTCCCTGGGAAGTTACATCCAAGCACATGAAGGACATAGCTGTGATGGAGAATGCCAGATAAAGACAAATTGCACCTAACCACACCAACAGTTCTTGAAGAAGTCTCCAGGTTAGGCAAGAGCAATGGACAATGCTCATACCCTGAATTCAGCAAGGTTTCTGACCCACTCCAGAGTCACGCCTGAGGTTTGGGGATGCCTGCTGTATATGGAGAATGATTCACTGAGAAAGTAGGAAGTAAGTGCTATGCAATCTTTGGATACTAGTGCACTCAGGGCACTCAACCACGGTAAACTTGTGTAAGGGGTTAGAAGTTATAGCAAGCAGGTCTTGTGCCTGATGAAATTTATTTAACTGACTGAGTGAAAAATTTTAACAAACTACATTTGCCTATGACATGCAGAAGCCATTTACTGCACTCACAGCTACACTGGTATTAAAAGTGTAGCTGAAGTATTTAAAAGCAACGGTTAAATGTAATGACTTAAAATATCTTTTCTATTAATAAAAACAATTTGTTTAGGGCAGTGTCAGGCTTTCTGTTACATCTCAAGGTTTCTAGAACACATGTGGCAAGAAATAATAATGTCCTACTGCCCAAGGTACCTGCCCAGCAAGCTGACTCTGGCTTACTAACTGAAACTCTAATCTTTCTCAAGTACCGACTCTGTCCGATCAGACGCCACACACAAATTTCCAACTCTGGCATGTGGTTTTAGTTTCAGAGAGATGAAAAATAAAAATATGAAGACAGAATGTGGCTTAACAAGCACAATTTAGGCAGCAGCACTACATGTACTGTACTGGCAGAAGCAAAGCCATCCTCTTTAGTGATTTCAGCGATATGGAACTGAAAAGCAAGCGATGTGCAAGCATTATGTCCTTAGGTAAAAACAGCAGATTATTCTGATGAACAGAAGGCAAATCTCAAAATTACCTACTTTTTTACCCCTTGGCACTTCTACAGGGAAGCAGCTTTTAGCCGGAACTTAAAAATACCTGGTAGAATGAGATGGTGATGATGCCGACCAGCTAAGAGTAACATTTTCAAATAGAGTATTTCAGACTCATCACACTGGAACTCTGAAGACAGCTTGTTGTGCAACAGGTCCCTGATAGGATTTTGCCTTCTTATTACTTAAGTTAAAGCCAATGACAACTGTGTCCACAGACTGGCAAACTGGAAGCCCACTGTGACCATATTGTCACAGTTACATCCCCCCCTAGGAGGGGGATGCCACTTTCAGAATACTGAGAAGGTCCTGGAGCAAGCAAGCAATCCACAAAGCATTTGGTTTGGATTATAGCAGCCTCTCAGTATTTGAATGGGGCCTCCAGGACAGGTGGAAACTTTTTACAAAAGCATGTAGCAGCAAGAAAAAGGGTAATGGCTTCATTCTGGAAGAAGCGGGATTCACATTAGATGTTAGGAAGAAATTCTTCATCATGACAATGGTCAAGCACTGGTACAGGCTGCCCCAAGAATCTGTGGAGACTCCAACTCTGTGAGTGTTCAAGGCCAGGTTAGATGCTGCCTTCAGCACCTTTGTCTGGTATGAGGTATTCCTGCCCATGGCAGAGAGATGGAACTAGATGTTCTTTAAGATCTCTCCCAACCCAAACCATTCTATGATTCTATGATTATTCCCACAAACAGCTAAATCAGAGCTTGTTTCCTCCGGCCCAGCATTTAGTGACACTTAAATGGCTATTTTGCTAAACACTGCGTTCACAGGGAAAAGGCAGCCAGCATCCAGCAGACTGTTCCCTTTAACCCTCTGTGGTGGTTTTCTGCTGGAATATCTGTATGAATCCATAAACAAATTACTTCCCTAAAAGTGTTTCCAAGAAAATGCTAACTACGAACATCATAACTAAGTTTTCAGTTGCCTGAGGTCAACATGATATTTTGGCTGCACTGAATCCTGCAAACCTTAAGTACCCCATTTCAAGTATCCAAACGGCACTACTCCTCAACACTGGAATACAGCCTGTTTGTGAAGAGCTTTATGACCCAGAATAAGCCAAGTAACACAAAACCCTCAGTAGCAGGTTAAATAACTCAAACAAGCAAAGGCGTATTCTGTGACCTACAATCTGCAGTCAATTCTTCTACCATGCTAGTGTCAAACAAGCTGAATGACAAGTAAGTCTGTCTTCAATACTTAGCACACCAAATCCTGGATCAAAACTTCTGTATCAAAAGAACAAGTTCTGCTTCTTAAAACATTAGCCATATTTAGGACTGACAAAGCCCACTAAGCTTTGACCAATTTATACTGATGCTTCAAAACACATCACAGCTTTATTCAATGAAGGAAGTATCTCACAGTACCTAAAGCCAAAAAATTTCCCACTGAGAGTAGGAGAACTGGGCTCTGAGTTTGCAATTCCCTGTGAATTCTCTGAGACTTGCAGCAGAACTGTATGCACTGACCACAGTACAACAGAACTTTAGAGGTTGGAAGGGACCTCCAGAGATCACCGAGTCCAACCTCCCTGCCAAGGCAGGATCACCCAGGGTAGTTCACATAAGACCACATCCAGGTGGGTTTTGAAAGTCTCCAGAGAAGGAGACTCCACAACCTCTCTGGGCATCCTGTTCCAACACTCCATCACCCTCACTATAAAAAAGTTTCTCCTCATGTTGAGGTGAAACCTTCCATATTCCAGTTTGTAGCCATTGCTCCTTGTCTTACTGTTGCTGACCACTGAAAAGTGATTGGCCCCATCCACTTGACACCCACCCCTCAGATATTTGAGGACGTGGATAAGATCTTCTCTCAGTCTTCTCTTTTCCAGACTAAACAGCCCCGAGTTTCTCACTTTCTCTTTGCAAGGGAGATACTGAAGTCCCCCAGTTATGTCATACATACCCATCTAGTGCTGTCTTGACCTGACTGGCTTCCTCTGACTTTGGAAAAAAATGATCCATTCTATCAAAAACAAAAGGGAAAGGGAATGAGAAAGAAAAGGGAAAAAAAGTATGTTTTAGTTGAGTTCTTGCTTCAGATTTAATAGGACATTCAGAGGCATTTGTCCAGTTAGTACGTTATAAAATTGTGGTCGTGATTATGCCTCCGGTCACTGAGTTACAGCACTGAATGTAAAATCCTAAACAATTGTTCTGGATTATTGTAGTTAGAAAGGCAGCTCAAGCCTTGGGAACTTCCAAACACACAGATTGAGTGATCAGGTCTCAGGTTTCTAAACCAACATCCCGGTAAGGGCAAAACAGAAAGAGGACAAACACTGTTAAGCAAATACCACTAGGGGAAAGACAGCAGGAGTACGTCTCAAGTCTTGCTAGGTGTAATCCTAGAAAATTAAACATGAAAGACAGCATAAAGCTAAGTCAGTCAGTGGCTCAGCTTTTAGCTTTTCACAAGTATGAAGAGTTTCTTATGCACAACTTTTATGTTTATAATCAGAAACTACAAGTACATCAAAGATTGTGGTACCACCTAACACTAAGCCGATCTCTATAAAGAATATCCTCAAGAAAAGCAAACGAGCTCAAGAAACATAATACCTATGAAGTTCTGTAAAAAAAAAAAAAAGTTCTTCTGTTTAATCCGTGTTGCAGCTGTAAACGACGGCATTAAAAAAGCTAAAGTGTTTAATTTATAGTAATATTTATCTTTTTTTTTCCATTACTGAAAGTCATACTCTAGACCTAAACATTCATGGGTGGTATAAAAGCAAGATTTAATCTGCAACACTTATAAAATTATGAACACCGGATCACAAAGCACTAAAAGAACAAACGAAAAGGACAAGTTTTCTTTTAAAAGCACTGTTGGAAAAACTGCAACCAATAAACGCTTCTTTCCTCGTTTCTTGAGAAAAGCGTTCCATCTGACCCGACAGGAACTTGTTCGGGCTACTTATCAGCTTCACAATGTATCGACATACAGGAATCGCCAAGGATACGAGGCATGAACACTACTGAGGGACTCTGCCGAGAGCAGACACACCTGTTAAGACAAAAGCAAACCTGTGCAGGACCGCTTCCTCTTACCTTCTGCGATAAGTAGAACTTGTAATAGTACAGCTGGAAGAGGAGGAAAACCAGACTGGTCAAAGACAGCAGCGCCAGGACCACGTTCTTGTTGATTTTCTGCATTAGTCTTCGGTGCGCTCTCGATCACCGTCTGGAAGCACGGCGGTGTCGCTCATCTTCTCCGGTTTCCCAGCTGCTCCCTGCGCGCCAGCAGAGAAAAAGGGGTCGCTGAGCCGGCTGCAGCGCCAACCTGCCGCCTGCAGCCAGCAGGCCCGAGCCGGCCGCCGCGGCAGTCCAGAGCAGACCCGATAGTCCGCGGCGGGGAGTCAGCGTCGGGACGCAAAGAAGTAGTCAACCCGCACTACCGCGTCCCGCCCTGCCCATCCTGCTCTCATCCGCGAACCACGGCGCCGAGACACCGCAAGCTCCAGCCGACCCCTCCGCCCTTACCTACAGGACAGCTCCCCGCC
>VWZE01000360.1:638003-653395 GCA_013396675.1 Eubucco bourcierii | reverse complement strand
CCCGGCCGCCCCCTCGCCCCTCCCCGACAGGACGGCCCCCCGCCGCAAAGCGCCGCCCGCCGGCTCGCGCGCATGCGCAGCAGAGGCCAAGTCCCGCACTCGGCGCTCCGCCGGAACCACTTTGCGCCTCCCCCTGCTGCGGCGGAGGCTGTCTTGGTCTGGCCGCCATCTACATAACCGACGATTTCCGCTCCCCTCCGCCCCACCATCTCCCCCAGCCGCGAAGGAAAACTGGACACATCGGGTTTCAAATTTCTGTATTAATAGAAAAAGCTCGCATCACACACAAGTCAAAGACCTCAAAAAACGCCGCAGGCTCTAAGGCACCCTTGCCACTCGAGGTGGACAAGCGAGACGCCTCCTTCGCCAGGGCGCTCTCCGCAGGGGCGAGGGGTGAAGCGCTGTCAAGAGAATTCCTGAGGTAGGGCCGGGCCACGCTCGGTTAAGGCCGCGTCAGCTGCTCACCGGCAGACGTCGCTATGCGGGCGGTCGCGGCAAAACTATGCATGGAGGCAACAGGCGATGGAGCATCACCTCAGCTCAGCCTAGCGTCGAGACGTGAGGCAGAACCACGTCCAGGCTTCCCCTTCCAACAGGGCATTCCGGCTGTTTGAGTTCAGTGAGGCAGGGCAGGGGGCAGCGATGATCAGTAGAACTCATTGCCTATCAAACAATGCATCACCTTCACAACCTACGAGTCTTATCTGACTGAAACATCGAAAAGTCTGATGTTCTTCCTGAGGGAACCCGTTCATTTCCCCGGTCTTAATATGCAATGATAGTAATGAGACAAGTGCAAGAGGGAGGAAACCGGATTTGTACATTAGCCTCTTTTCTGCTTAGAGGATGGCTAAAGCAATAAACCTCTCATCCTCTGCCATCCGTATTTGGTATCTGGTGAACTACCTATCTTCTAAAACATCCTTTCCAATCCATTAATATCCCATAATGCAGTTCATGCAGCTTTCCATAAAACACAAATCTGTAGCTTTCACTGATGTATGAGGAACTCAAAGGAAACCCTTAGTTCCTCACAAGTTATTATCAAGTTATTTTCACTCTGAAAAGCTAATAGTATTCTGTATTAAAAAATGTTCACCCTCATTTTGGTCATAAAACTGTCGAGCCACCAAACAGTATCAACTCAAGAGCTGAGAAGCTCAGGGAGTACTAAAGTCACCAGGCATTAAATTACACTTAGTAACGACAGGGCAAAATTACAGACCTTCAAAACGTCTGACCCCTCGACAAAGGACAATACCTTCAGTCCCTGAAGTGAATTCCCCTAGGAAAAAGTAACTTCACAGGCTGCATGCATCCGGCTCTAACTGCAGGTACAAACAATGCACCAACTGCAACAAAGTATCACCAGTACATTGGTAGTGGACAGACACTAGTTCAGAAAAAAATAAGAGTCTAAAAAAAAAAAAACCGACTAAAGTGCTTAAGGCAATTTTTCATATCCCCATTTACTAAAAAAACAACAATCAGACTAGCTGTTAGCAGCAAAAATCTGACATCTGTGCAAACTATTATATAACAAATTCATCCTTGAAGGGTAAAAAATTTTAAGTTCATCTAGGACATCAGTTAAACTAAAACTTGCAAGTCACAATATGATGTACTTCAAGCTTTCTTCTAAGTAAGTGTTAAAGAAATATTACATTTTTACATTTTGCATATCAAATTTACCTTGCAGGTTGCACTACATCTTGCTATTAAAAAAACCCCAACTTAACAAAAAAAAAAAAAAAAAACACCAAAAAAACCCACCACAACCAACCAACCAACTTTCCCCATAGCCTTCATAATGCCAATGGTCTTATGTAGGTTTGAAATTACTGATGGTTTTTTTACTACACATTAACTTACTGTAAACATTCCCATTCTTTCCACAAAGGGAAATTTAAACAGGAACTGTAACTGAACACTCAATGATTGGGCAGCGTGAAGAATTTACTAACCTGTTTTGATGCCTATTATGCACAGTTGTTCAACAGAAGTCTCAAATTAAGAAGTACCCATCTTAACCTTCCTCTCCATGAACACCACCAGGGTCCAAGGATGTAAATCCCAATCCATCACGTACAACTGAGCCCTTAAAACTCCCAGCCAGGTGTTCATTACAGTAAAAAGAAATACTCAAGAACACTACACAGACTATTTGATTAGTAAGAACCTCTGTAGATAGAGTGTGTAACAAATTCAGACGCTGTTCATTTAAGAACCACATCACCACCTAGTACGTTCATTTCAAGATCCAAGACACTAAACCAGCAGAGGAAGGTACAGACACAGTAGAAATAGTTTTGCACTTTCCTCCGCAAGAGATTACACATAATTTTGTTAATAATGCAAATATTTTGAGATGTTTACATTCCAGATACAAAATGAACATTAAGGACTCAACCATCAGGTCAACTTCATGATTTCTCAAGAGAAACAAAACTTTCTACAGCATGTATTAAATTAAAAAGAAAAATGCAAGCTTTCCTCTGAACATAACCAGTTTATTACAAGTTAAAGGAATTTTTCCTCCTCTTGAGAAATCTGGATGGATGCAAAGTACCCACTGATATTCACAAGATTTAACATGATTAGATGGCCATGTTTTTTACAGTCTAAATGATACACAGAAGAAAATGCAGGAAAGGGGCCAATTCATTGCAGACCCTGTCAGCATGAATTTGAAAGTTTTCACAGGATAACAGTATGTTCAGGGTTAGAAGGGACCCAAAACATATCAAGGCCAACCCCCCTGCCAGAGCAGTACCATATAATCTATCTCAAGTCACAGAGGAACACATCCAGATGGTGATTCAGGTGATATTGGGAAAAAAAAAAAATCTTCAGTTAGGAAACAGTTCATTCAAGTGTATCTGAAAATTATTTCTAGTCTCCTGGACTTGATTAGAGGGATCAAAGCAGATCTAAACAATCTGCAATACACAAGTAATTCTCACTAAAAATGGTGGTTTTCCACAAAGAATATAACATGCTTATTTTAGCTCTCCCAGCATTGTTACAAAGCTTCCAACTAAGAACAGAGATGAGGGAACACCCAGGCTCACCATTTCACTTCATTTGTGAATGCAAACATGAGATCTTCTGGATTTGCCAGCTGGGTGCTGTGTTTCCACATTTGCCTTGCCCTTTAAAAAAGGGGAAGAATACCATCTTCTGAAAGGCAGGCTCACAGCCCAATATACATTGTATATGGGACAAACTGGAATGATCTCTATAGCTGCTACATTTCTGCTAGATAAGGAAATCATGCAGGTTTTTTTTTTTTACTTCTCTGGTCATCCAGTAATTCTCACTAGGCTAGTCAAAAGAGAAAAAATGTGTACTTCGTCTCAGAGAGTACTGCCCTACCAACAGCCTTGAAGTTAGTTTGAGAAAAAGCTGAAAGATATTTTAGCAGCATCCCCCTCCTTTGCACCCCCAAGATCTCTAAGGAGACACATTTCAACTGAAGCGCTCCTGCCTTTATTCCTAGCCTCAACTACATTTGCAGTTTTGCTAGTGACGGACAAATATTCAATTTGATCAATTCAATTCAATCATCTGATAAAGAATCTGAATTGCTTATTATCAGAATCCAATTGGAGTCATGTCACAAGACTGAAAAGCCAAGAAATGACCCAAAATTAAGAGCTTCTGAAAGAGTAGTACCATGCTGAGTTTTAAAAAGCTTTGGAGCTGTGGGTCTGAACCTCTTAGCTGAAACATTTCCTGGTTCAATGCCAGGCTAGCCTGCCGAGTCTTCACTGAGAACAGAAGAATGTTTTCTAATACCTTTAAATCTTTACACTTGCCATAATTTGTGATAAACAGGTGTTGAACTCTAAATATGTGATATCTGAACAAGTTACTCCTGGGAAATAGGAGGATTTTGATCCAGAGAAAAAAAACCAATCAGACTGTTTTTGGTTTTTTCATAGCAAGCCTACAACTCTGCATGATATTTTGCTTTTGAAACGATCCTGCTATTTTGCCAGGCTAGGCTAGCAAATCAATTATTTTGAAATGATGTTTGGTATCACAAGTTCTAATGTGAAGCTCAGTAATAATAAAATATACAGTCAAGTAATTCATATTAGGAGAACTAAGAAAGTGGATTTGTTATATTCTTCATAGAAAAATAATAACAAAATATTCAAGTCCATAACAAAATGCTTAAATACAGTATTAGAAAATTATATAGCTACAGCTCTTGATTCATCCACTTATTTTTCAAGTAGGCAACAGTTCAGTTTTCTGACTGATATTTCTGTCTGGATTCACATTAAGTTCCTAACACTTCACTGTCACACCTTTGCACTGTCAACACCCAGGCCTAAAACAGCAGCAGGCAGCAAACCCAGTTTAACTGAATGTTCACAAGCATCTGTGAATTAGCAGCTATACAGAAAAAAAAAAAACCAAACCAAAACCTTTCAAGAAATAGAAGTGTTCAATAGACGTTACTGGGCAATATTGTTTAAGCTGCTTGTTGAGCCACTCAATCCATTTTCACTTCTCTGGAGTGTTTTCACAGCACTTGGCACCTGCAATCCAGTACTCACTGTAAGCCCACCACACCAGATCTAAGGGAGAAAAAAATAATTAAAAAAATAAAATAATATTCTGAACATCATTAACCATCTGCATTTCTCTTCTCCACAACTGAACCTACAAAACTTGTCTTGCAGCTTCATCTATTTTCTCTCTTGCTCTCCAGTCACAACACTCTGTAAAACATTCTAATAACACAGAAGGTATTTTTTTAAGACCACAAAGTCTAAAATGGTTCACATCCTACTTTGGCATGACTCTACAGTCAGGTATAAGAGCTAATACTAAAAGGTTTGCTTCTAATAGGAAAACATTTCTGAAGACCAGTGTTATAGCAGCAAGTACTTACAACGACAACATGAAAGCTACAGATATGTGATGTATGAAGAACTCAAGCAAAACCTTCAGTTCCTCACAAGTTATTATCAAGTTACTTTCACTCTGAAAAGCTGCCCAGTAATCTGTATTTTTTAAAAAAAAAAAAAAAAATCAATCTAATTTTGGTCTTGCATAAGAAAATTTCTGTCTAGCCACCAAAGAGCATCAACTCCAGAGCCGAGAAGCTCAGGGAGTATGGAAGTTGCCAGGTATATCATTACTTAGTGATAATAATGGGCCAAAACTACAGACCTTCAAAAGGCTGTCCAGGCCCTGAAGTGAACTCTCTTAGAAAAGTAACTTCACAGGCTGCATGCATCCCCTCTAGCTGCAGGTACAAACAGTGCAACAAAATATCACCAGTATATTAGTAGTGGACACACACCAGCTCAGAAAAAAAAGTTGGGTTTGGGGTCTTTAAGAGCCTTAAATGCTTAAGGCAATTCTTCATATCCCCATTTATTAAAATGAAACAATCAGACGAGCTGTCAGCACAAAAACACTGACATCTGTGCAAGCTATTATAGGACAAATTTATCCTTTAGGAATAAAAAAAATGTTAAGTTCATCCAGGACATCAGTTAAACTAAAATTTGCAAGTCACAGCAAGAAGACATCTTGAAGTACTTTAGAGTGTTAAATTACAGTTTTACATTGTGCATATCAAAATTACCTTGCAGGCTGCACTACATCTTGGTAAAAAAACCCAACCCAACCAGCCAAAAAATACAACACAAACAAGAAGTCCAACCACCTTAATAATTCTAGTTGTCTTATGTAGGGTTGGAGATTAGTCATGGTTCTCTCTCACTACACATTAATTTACTGTGAACATTCCCTTTCTTTTCAAACAGGGAAATTTAAACAGCATCTGTAAGAAAACTGCTATCACAAAGCACTAGGGGCTATATGAGATGCAGAATAACAGCCTGAAGTGGGTAAGCAAATACTTCCTCAGATGCGTTAGGCACCAACATAATGACTCAGCAATGCTAGAGGAATGACCAACACACATGTCCTAACAGTCTTGAAACTACTCTGTTCCCTATATTTGAAAAGGATAAACAAGACAACTTTAGTCACCTCCAAATAAATGGCTATTAAAAGCCTAGAACCCTCTCATCAGTACCTCTAGCCAACAATACAAACTGTGAAAAGATTCTGCCTGATACAATTGAAAAGCCAGGTGTTTGGAAATATTAGACAAGACTGCCTAGGCAAGCTGTTACTTTTCCATTCCTCCTCCATGCCCAAAAGTATAACTTTATTAATCAGCCTAACTGCTGTTTCCTTCTGTATGCTGAATTACAAGAGGTTAGAGAACAGAGCCTGGGCAGTTGAGCTGTTAGTATGAACTGGTATGTTTGCCTCCTGCAGATTCCTAAGTCTTCCCAGACCTATACACTTGATGGCACCTCATAATGCAGCTGAGCCCTCCAAATGTAGCTACTTAAATTACTGAAAACATTGAAGAAAAAACGATACACAGTAACTAATCCTTTCCCTGTGCATTTCATGCAAGGTTTGTGTCTTTAGAATTTTAGCAAGTTTTCACAGATCAGCTTAAAGCCACAAAAAAATTAATGCAGATCAGAGAAATTCCTGGTATGAAAATCCAACTGAACTTTTAAAGGTTTGAAAGCCAGAGCCTTGCATCTCAGAGGGAAGCATCTGGTGCTACTCTCTCTCTTATGACACCTGCTCTGACACCTTGCAGCAACTTGGGATTCCACCTTCATTAGTATGGATCAATGATTGTACCAGACTCATCAGCTACTGCAATGTACAACTAATTTACTCTACCAAAATGTAATTACTTTTATTTACACAGCTGACACATCCAGGTGCAGAGTTCTCCTATTGGAGTGCTATTCTAAGCACTCCATGAAAGAAAAAAGAAAACAGCTGAACACTTTTTCACATTTCCTGTCAGGAAAAAACAGTGCTCCTCCTTTAAAAAATAAAAAAGGTCTTCAGTAAACTTTATTTAGCGATCTAGATTGAGTAAAATATTCTAAATACTGACCATGAAGCCTGGCAATAATGGTTGGGTAAACTTTGTTCTGAAGGTGTGTAGCAGCTCCTTTGAGTTTGCATTATAAAATGCAAGTTGACCTGAAAGAGGCAGAAAACAAGTTGAAATGCATGTTTAAATGCTATTGCTATGGAACTTTCTGTAAAATGGATTTTATTCCAGGGAAAAGCTCCGAGAAGATACTAAATACTGCCCACATGACTGTAAACTTCTCAGTAACTAACCGTTCACATAGATGACCTTAGGTCATCTGACATTACAAGTACTATTACACAAACAGCTCTGGGCCTTATATTCCTAAGAGACTAAATCTGTCTAAATAACATACTACTTCAGCCTTGTACTGCTTCAGCTTGGCATGGATAACTAGGTTTTTAGCTAAATCTTCTAAGACTGCAATTTACCTCCATCAAAGTCGCAGTATACTCCTATTCTGTCAGGAACAGGTATATCTAGAGTCTTGGTTTTATTATTATGTTTTGCTGAAAATGTAGTTTGCAGCCAGTTGTTGATATGGATGCACCAACTTGAATTAGTCTTTCCCAGCTGGTCAAATTTCCCCAGGTTTCTATACGTTACTCCCACGCTGTAGGATTTGCAGTCCTTCTGGGCTCTCACCTCCCAGTAATGCTGCCCACTTTCAATAGCAGTGTCTCCTACAAAAAAACCCCAACAAGATATTTAGTCACTGTAGTTGTGTACCTTACAATGCTTGCTTCCTTACAGGCACCAATGATGTCTTCTATTATATTTTAAGGTGAAGTCTTAGAAATAGAAAAGTCTAAATTAGAAGGAACAAAAAACATAATGCACAAGAAAGCAGAATAGAAATATAAAATAGAATAAGACCTTTTTTACTGATACTCCCTGAGACAGGACATATTTAATGTGAATTCACATTTAGTATTAGTGAATATCAGCCACTAAAGGGCTTGTAGTAAAGAGCTGCAACAGATTTGACTGCACTTGCTGTAGCACAAAATTGAGGTGTTACACAGAGACAGACTACCTCTGTGCAGGACAGCATCAAGTACACAGCCTTGAACAATACAGATTTTTATGCAAATTCTTACATAATCTGCCATTCCATAGCATTGCACTTCTAGCAGAAATGAAAAGTCCACCTTACCCAACACTGTGTATGATTCACCAGTAAAACGATCTCTGCTGCTCCGCATCGAGGATCTTGTGCTAACAGATGTCCTCTTTGGAGACGGTGCACCACTTCTAGGAAGACACGAAACATTCAAGATTTGGACACAGTTACAGAAACGCACACTTAAGTTTCCACAAGTGCATTAGGGTGCAATAAACATACAGAAACGACACATGAGCTCAGCCACTTCACAGCTCTAACAATAGGCATGCACAAAAACTGAGAGAGATGACAGCCAGAAAAAAAATACAAAGACACTGTTAAACAAGTTCAAAGACAGATGAGAAATTAAATAAGAGCGGGGGGAAAAATAAAGCAGATGTATGGCACATAGCTTGACTGAATGCGTGTAGTGTGTAGGACTTGAGTAAATTCATGTTTCTGGATTTCTGCATGAGATTTCCACTAGGTCGGCTACAACAAACAGGTAAATGAGTACACTGCTAATATTCAATGTTGAAATGCTTAATTTTCACTGGCATTTATTTACTGGCAAATGGGAAAATATCAGTTGTATTAAAGCCAGGCCTTTCAGAACATGTATGGCTTATATAAGTAATAACTGAACTACCAAGAAAAAGTATACCTAATGAAGCATAAAAGGAATAAACCTGTGATAACTTAATTTTAAAATACACACATTGACAACACCACAAAAGCAAATTATCTAAAGACAATTTATATTAAGAAAAAGAGAATCACTATTTTTCTTTCAAAAAATAAATGTCATACACCAAAAGTATATTCCAGGATGGGGACTTTTTTTCCACTTACATTAACTCTATCAAAGACTACAGAATAAACATTGTGTCAACACATTGTGCTGATAAGCACAAAGCAACTCCTCAGGAGTCATCATCAAATTTAAGTCTAATCACAATCCAGAAAGGTCTAGGTTTTATAATGATACCTTTCGAAAGCATTCTCAGGAAGCAAAAACAAAATAATGAAGATACATCCTGTTTTGGAGAATATTTAATGAGCAATCAGTTGCATAAAGGAGTAATTTTACTCCAATGAGGTTTTCAAAAACATTTCCCTTTACCTCAGTTATGCCCTCAAAAACAGTTCCTAGCAATTTAATTATTAAATATGGAGGCTATCTGCAAATTACAGTGAATATTAAACACCAGGTAATCATGTCTGGTTATTATTTTAAAAGACAATCAGTTTCAAGGAATTTGAACTTCTCAGACAAAGCTACGTAGTTTAATTCCCTTGACAAACAAAAAAACAACTCCAAACAAAAAACCCAAGAAACCCCACGAAACCTTAGAAGTACAAACAAGTCTCTGAAATAGGTGAGAAGTAATTTTCAAATCCTCATCCTCTTTAGTCCTTTCAAAAGAGTTACCACACTAAGTTTTCTCTCACAACTTTTCCTTCAGCTGCAACTTGTTAAAGTTAATTGCTACTTAAATGTCCATGAATGCAGTGAAGTTTTGCTTGTTTCCTTCCTGGTTCATTCAACAGTGTTTTCAGGTTTTCTGGAACTGTTCTCAAATATCAGGTCTTAAAGGGGTAGGAAATACCCCTTTTGTCTAATAATTTAATTAAAATACAGTCACAGTGGGAATCAAAAGCTGAGTGGTATTAAGCTGTCATACATAGTAAACATGCTAGAATTTCAGGTTCATCTTCATGACAAAGTTTGGTTTATTCCAGTTACAGAAATCTACAAGAAATCACTGACGAAAAGGTTGTCTACTTCATTATCACCATTTAGTCACATTTGCCAATGCCAGAAGACAGCTAAGTTTCTAAATCACTTGCAAGAGCTATTGGAAGGGGCTCACCATGTGTTGTGCAAGTGTACTATAAAAATAGCTTTAGAGTTTTATTAAGAAGCTGGAGTTTACTTACCAAAGAAAAAGGTAACAAGTGGCAGCATGGTGGTGGTGGGGGGGGGAAAAAAGCCAAAGCAAAAAATTTAAGCATAATTTCACACTTTGCAGATTTCATCCTGCTTCAAATGCATTAGAGATCATTCACTCAAACTTCCAACAAAAGCTGCTGAAATTTTTCTATTAAACTCAATATAACTGAGTTATGCAGGAAGCAGTGTGGCCATTTAGAGATGGTTGTAAGAAAAATGCAGGTACTTTGCTAGAATTCCGTCAAAGCAAGGAAGACAAAAGGTCTTCAACATATTTTGTTCAAGTCTTCTATAAATGGCCACTGCATGGGCTTTGTCAACTCAAAAAAATCTAACAGCCTTTAACAGTTTAGACAACAATGTTAAGTATTTGGCATAAAAAAATTGGGAAAAAAAAGGTATTTATTTGTTGGGATGATGTTGTTGATTGGTGGGGGGTTTTTTTGCGGTTTTTTGGGGTTTTTTTGTTTGGGTGGGGTGTTTTTGTTGTTGCAGTGGTTTGGTTTTGTTTGTTGGCTTTATTTGTTTTCCCACAGTGCTTAAGTATCCCTTCCAATAGAGAAAGGTAGACATTTTTATTTCAGTAAGTCATTTCGGTGCCTATTTTCCAATGTAGCAGTCTTCATTTGCTAGTATAGTAACTGTTACATTTCTGCCACTAGTCAGCAACCAGTTATTCTGGTCTTGTGCTTACAATTGTTGCCTTCAGCACTGCAGTTGGTCTCCGTTTTCTTGCCTATTTCAGAAAATAATACATAGTCCAACCAATAAATATTCTTCTTTTGGAGAAGAAATATCAAGGAGAGGTACCAGAAGTTATCCAGAGACATTTTTCTACTCTGATAAAAATGCTGCACATGATTAAGCATTTTATTGCCATTGTGTCTTTCCAACCCTTGGAAGCTGCACATTTGACATTTAAAATGATTATATCACAGCTTCTTCCATGGACTATGGAGCTGGCTTCACATCTTCCCTCTAAGGCAGACAACACTGTACATATACTCTTAAACAGGGAACAAAAGCCTCCTGCAAGAATCAAAGTTTATCTAAATCTGTTAGAAAGGGTCAGTCTCATATGCAAATCAGAACATGTGGCCATGCCCTTCTATCTAAGTAAAAGCCAGAACCAGGAAAGTTCTTTATTAACGACTACAAAAAGACTCTCCACTTCTTAAGCAAGACAGTATTAAAACTTAATCAGATATTGATATGCATTGTGTAGTAGAAGTATTGACACTGTGCAGCCTCACCTGAAGGCTAAATAAACAAGCAAAACCAACAAGAAATTAGGACCCTGGGCATTTGTTTTGTTCCCGCAACTTTTAAACCCGTGAAAAAGAGCAAGAGAACAAAAGAGAGAGAAGTAATTCCTCAAACAGGAGTTTTGCTAGAAAAATAATGAAAAAAATAAGTATACTGAACAGCACAGTTGCACAAGGAACAGGAGAGTATTTTAATTGCCTTTAGGTATCAAAAAAGGAGGTTGTCTCATTTGGATAAGTGGATCCACAGGCAGAATTGCCACAGAGCTTTCTATATATGCCATCAGGTTAAACTTCATTGTTTTTTGTAAATATAAGAACAGTTGTTTCTTTTCCCCTCATCCCTATTGAAATCTATTGCACAAGTTCAGCACCAAAATGGTTTGGGGATTAAAAAAGAACAACTAAAAAACTTTGCAGTTCTCAGAGAGGAACTCTGCTGCACTTGTCAACAACTCAGTGTGCCGCCATGTGCCAGAAAGTTAAGAAAGCACCGACATGTCAGTAGATAACAGGGATCTTTATATCAACATTAAATCGTACAACACTTTTCCCAACAACTGCAAATCAGGTCTCACATACACTAGGATACATCCTTCCATGAAGGTTGTTTTCTAGTGACTAGAAAATAAATACATAATCTTTGCAAATCCAAATCCAATTAAAAAATAATTTTCATAACCGTGTGTACTGTTACCAATAAAGGCTATTAGATTTATTTCTCATTGTATCAAGCAAAGTAGCATGAACTCCCAGCAAAACTAGGTGCTAGATCCTAGGAATAAGAGGTTTATTATCACCTTCTATTGCTCTTCAGCAGAAGATTCTGGCCACTGTCAACAGAAATAAGTAGTCATTAAACAAATGTTCTATTACTACAGTAAATTATCCTTACTTGTGAGATGCCACTGTAACTTGCTCTTCACACTTCTGACAGTGTATGCCTATAGGGAAGGTATTTGTCATAACTTATCTCAAGCAGTGCTCTTTACACCCACAAGTACCATGCTTAAAGTTAGTTGGTCATGTTTGAGGAAAAGGCAGTCAGCCGTGTGGGCAAGCCAAGAGAAATGGACACTATTCACAGCATGACTTTTGACCCATTCCCACACAGTAATCCCAAACCTCAAGAGAGGAGATATGAACTAGACAGTGGGTGGTGTACAGAACTAGCTGGACACCAAGCTTCCAGCTATGGATACTGTTCTCCAGGTGAGAGAACCCCACACAATACAACAGGCCAGGTGACAACAGCAAGAAGAGCAATTCTGCAGAAAAACATCTGGGAGATTTGGTGGGTTAAGAGGAGCCTACAATAGGTGAACAGTAAGCAGACATCACATTGCTCTGTGCAGAGGTGGCCAATCACATCTTAGGCTGTAGCAGCAAGACAACAAGAAGGAGGCCAAGGCAAGTGGCTATTCCTCTTGATTTTCCATTTGTCAGGCAAAGCCTGAAGCCTTGTGTCCAAGTCTGGGCTCCTGAGGACTTGACACTGACATACTAGGGCAAGTCCAGGGGAGGGTAAACAATACGATTCACAAGAAAACAATTCAGCCTCATGAAAACAAGAGCTTATTGCTGTTTCCAATGACAGAAAGATACAGAAGACTGAGCCAGGCTTTTCTCAAAAGGGGTGCATGCAGACAGCTCAAAAGCCCCTAATACTCATTGCACCATAGGAAAGTTCAGGGAAATATCAGGATATTCCTCCCCTTCCAGGCAGCTGGCTTGAAAGAGGCACAGCAATTCTTCATTCTTACACATGTATTCAAGGTTCAGCCACAGCAGACTGGTCTTACAATGTTCTTCCAATCATACTTATTCAGCGATTCTGAATAGCACCCATCTAAGTGCCTAACATTCAATAAACTGCCAAGAACTCTGCTGAAGTTCCTTAAGTACGTTTCCTGGATGGAAAACAACTGGTAAGTATGTTCAGGGCTGCATTTTTACAAGAGCTACATCCCATTACCCATTTTCTTCAGTTATTTGGTTTGTTTTATTGGTACATTTTTGTCAATGAGGGTTATGAGATCAATTCAAACAAAATCTGCAGTACCAGTGTGCTGGTTTCAGGCTAATTGGAATATTTTAATGAGACAAATTAGATCACTGGCTGTGAAAAAGAAAATAACAGCAATGCCTATATCACCTATTGGTTCTGATGAGGGACAGAAATAGTCAAAATATAAGACAAGGAGCACCATTTCTTCAGTCTGTGTGCCTGGCTGTATCTTGCCTTAATTTCTCTGCATGAAACCTACATAACCTAATCTAACCATTTCCTTTTAACTCCTTGTTGCCTTTGGCATCTCACCTCAGATCTCTGCCGATTTATCATGAGAGCTATACAGAGGTTTATCTGGTTAATTCTGAGATAAGGGGTGGGGTGGAAAGGAGGGCAGTTGGTCAGGAGCCCTCCTGGCCAGTCTGACTGTTTGGGAGGGATTTTGAATTTCTGTATTACTTCTAACTTGTATGTAATTGTAAATACTGTGTACATATGCTTGTAAATGTGTGTTGTGCTGTAAATACACAGCTTCACTTTACTTCCAGCTGTCTGAGTTAGCTTGGTGAATCTCGTGGCAGGGGGGAACTCCCAAACCACCACAACCATTATTATTTAACCGTAGGTTTTTCAAAACGACAAAGCAGCTAGAGGTTTCCTATTTTTTTAATAGCAGAAAAGGTATCTGTTCACCAGTACTGACTTGCCACACTACTAAACACAGAACTGCTTGCCTGATGACATTTTCTTTACCTACTGCACAGGGTTTATGTGGCAAGGTTTTGGTAGCAGGAGGGTTGCAGGTGTGACCTCTAAGAAAATGCCAGATGCTGTCCCCATATCAAAGGATCAAGACGGTCAGTGCCACTGGCTCAGGCTGAACCAGTGAGTGACTGTGCTCTGTAGAGGCTCAGTGATAACGTATTTAAGGAAGGATAAAAATTTTTGCCCAAGAGCATCTGGGAACAGAGTGAGACCAGAGCCCCTCTGAAACTTGAGGAAGCCTCCACAGCAGAGTTGCCACATGTGCCCTGAAGAAGGCTGCAGCCCATGGAGAGCCCAGACTGGAGCAGGCTCCTGGTATGACCTGTAGTCCTCCGAATAGAGTAACCCAGAGTGGAATAGGTTTGCTGGCAGCAGTTGTGGCTCTATTTGGGGACCACACTGGAGCAGTCCATTAGTCAAGGACTGCATTCTCTGAAAAGGATCCAGGATGAAGCAGTTTGTGAAGGACTTGCACCTGTGCGCAGGGCCCTTATTGAGGTAGCTCATGAAGGACTGTTTCCCATGGGAGGGACCCCACACTGCTACAGAGGGTGAGGACATAGGAGCAGCAGAGAAAAATCTATGATGAACTCACCACAACCCCCATTCCCCATCCACCTGCTCAGAGGGAAGAGATAGAGAAGTCAGGAGTGGAGAGTGGAGCATGGGAAGAAGGCAGAGATGGGGTAAAACGCTTTAAGATTTGCTCTTATTTCTCATTATGCTACGCTTAATTTAAATTTTCCCATCTCAAGTCTGTTCTGCCCATGACACTAATTGTGGAGTTATCTACCTGTGCTTATCTTGACTCACAAACTTTTAATTACACTTTCTCTCCCACTGGCCAGTTATGGAGGGGAACATCAAATCCAATCTTCCTGCCAAGGTAGGATCACCCAAGGTAGTTTACACAGGAACACATCCAGGTGGGTTTTGAAAGTCTCCAGAGAAGGAGACTCCACAACCTCTCCTGGCAGCCTGTTCCCACGCTCCAACACCCTCACTGTAAAGAAGTTTTTCCTCACATTGAGGTGAAACTTTTTATGTTCCAGTTTGTAGCTGTAGATCCTTGTTTTATTGCTGTTGACCACCAGAGATTGGCCCCATCCACTTGACATCCACACTTCAGATAATTGTATAGTGATACAAAACACAGGGAAGTGAGAGAGCAGCTTAGTGGACACCTGGTGGCTAGCTAGCATCAACCCACCACACCTACAAATTACTTCAGCACCTGGAAAGATACCCTAACAAATGTATTTTAAAACTACGTAATTCCTATCTAATGATTAAGACACATTTCTAACAGCTTCCACATCTGTGTGACAGGGCAAGGGAAATAAAAAATT
>VWZE01000360.1:624524-637895 GCA_013396675.1 Eubucco bourcierii | reverse complement strand
GGGCAAGGGAAATAAAAAATTTCTTCCAAAGCAAGACTTCTGAATGAAAATTCCTTTGATGTCTCACTGTTTCTAAGTGCTTTAATTCCTCCCTGCCCTATTCCCTTGTCAGCTGAGACATCTCAGATAAACATTTACAAAACAGAGTTCTTACCTTTTATTTTCCTTCCCTTTTATTTTTTCTTGACCTTTGCCTCCAGTAGGATCCCATTCAACATAGGTATCTTCGACTTTCAAATTCAGATGAGATGAAGTACTGTCCAAACTGAACACAAATGCTGATCAAGACAAAATGCAAAACAATGAAACAGTATAATGCTGTTTCCCAACATTGGGTGTTCACAAAGAATTACAGAAGCAGTAATAAAATTGTAGCAGAGAAATAGAAACATCATATTTTAGCCTACTTCTTTTAATCAAGGTAACGTAGGCTTTAAATAAATCCCAACTATCTACTTCCCAGTGCGTAGACTGCATCAAACTAAGCTTTTTTCATCTTTATAATGCTTGAGTATCAGCAATTAAATTCAGCCAGTGCTTTCTGTTAGTTACATCCCAGTCCCCAGAATCTTACAAATATGAATGGTTGTAAAACAGGTATGCATGTTTTCCACATCATCTAACACTGTATGACTAGTAGGGACTGCAAACTTGAACACTACATTTACAGGGTAGCAAAGAGGCAGTCAGTGTTTAACTGTGGACAAAATAGCAGTTGAGAATGCACACAACTGGAAGAGACTTTGTATACACTGCAGTCAAGAGCTTCATCCAAAATGAATACAGTATGTCAAATTCCCTATTCTTTAAGTGTCCTAATACCATCAGATATTATAGCCCAATTCTGAAGGAAAGTATACTTGAGATTTTAAGAGTTTAAAGCTCAACAGCACACAAATCTAAAAACTAGTGTGTAGTGAATAACGATAGTGAGTTTCTATGGAGTGATAAGTAAAGGAACTGAGCTCAGTGCTCACATAGAAATAGCAAAAATATAAGAAGTATGACCACTGCCCAAATAATTACAGTTATTGAACGAGGGGATGAAGTCTCAAGTTGTGCCAGCAGATGTACTGACAGGACATTAGGAGGAGGTTCTTCACAGAGGGAGTGATTTGCCATTGGAATGGGTTGCCCAGAGAGGTGGAGTCACCGTCCCTGGAGATGTTCAAGAAGAGCCTGGATGAAGCATTTAGTGCCATAGTCTAGTTGATTGAGTATAGCTGGGTGATAGGTTAGACTGGGTGATCTTGGAGCCTGATTGATCCAACCTGATTGATTCTATGATCTTTAATGGTACTGGAGTAAGGAATGTTAAGTGGCTATTAAATGAATCCTATATATCGGACAACATCGAGCAATATTAAAATTGTTTAAGAAAAATAAACAGAATGCTCATCAGCTCAAATTGCATATAGCTTTGTTCTTATGAAATAACATTCACAAGTAATAGAAAGTATATTTTAGTTATCCAGTTCTTATCAGTCGTTTTGTCCTTTACACTACCAGCCTGTGTATAATTAAAGCCTGAGGATCATTATCTCCACCACACCAGTGAAGATTTGCATTGTCACAATACATCCCTTCTCAGAATTTTTTCTTCTACTTTGTAAATAATGTGATGTTAAGGAGCCACTCCCTCAGACCAAATGATTTCTAACACAGTGACTTGATTTCTGTGATTTGGAGGTACCTCTTTTTAAGTATTGACAGTGACTAGAATCTACAAGGTTAAACAAATCCTTTTCAGCATCTTCTGTTTACAGAAAGCTAACACCTGTCACATGGTAAGTACCAATAATCACTGAACTTTCAGATGCCCTAAGAGTCCTACTGATGCTCAGCCACAACATTAATTACTTCTTGGTATATGTTTGCCTGATGTAGCAGCACATAACACTGTCAATCCATAGTTCAAAACAACCAATGTCAGGCTCTGTTGGAGAGCCTACCTAAAAATGAGGTAGTGACATGTATGCCAGAAGGTCAGTTTCTTAATCCTTTATGGTTATTACACTTCTCACACAAGAAGCACATTTCAGCAATGCTCATGAAGAATCAGACTTTAGGTATAAATTCATACATGAAAGCAGAAGATAGGTGCAAAGTTTTCTCTACAGCTAAGATTAGTCTTCCAAATTTTACCTTTGGTTTCCAGAGTCACAGGATCAGAGTACTCCCCTGCCACAGCTTTGTTGCAGGCTTGTACTCTGAAGTTCATGTATTTTGTATCAAATTTCAGACCTAAAAAGTGAATGTTTAGAAACTTGAGTTGACATCAATTAGTGATAATTTTTACAAGACAGGTCTATTCAACACAGCTATCTTCCGTTTATCTCGAAAACAAACCAAACTTAAAATACCAATGTGAATTGCATTTAATACATGTTTGCAAAATCTCTAGATCAAAACAAAAGACAGAGCCACTGCTGTGCAAAGCACCTAAGACTCATGTAAAACAATAGAAACTCCATTACATAAGGGAAAACAGGTTCATTGCAAAACTACTAAGCATAAAGAATTACATCAATATTCTTGGTTCTGAGGTATAAAAAATCCTTTACCTGATAACGTATATTCAGTTGCTTTAATATAGTCTATCAGTTCCCAGCGTTGTTCATCTTTCACTCGAGGAAGTCCATCAAAGTTAGTTTTCCTATACTCCAGTACAAAATGATCAATTCTGCTGTCTTCTTCAGGCATTCTCCACGATACTGTTATGCAGTTATCAGCAACCAGACATGCTGCTGGTTCTATCTCTGGAGCTTTAGGGACTGCAGAAAGAAACAGAGAAATTAGTTTACATAAGAGAATGTATATTAATCTGTTGTTCTTAGATTTACTAAGTTCAGAAGCTGCCTTTGGCCCAGCATAATATGAGACTAGGTTTCATGTGAATTTTACAAAAATAGAAATGCACATTAGAAAGACATGCCAGAGTACAGGGAATTTAAAAGTTATAAACTTACACTTAGCATAACTACACAAGATGTGCACTAAGAAGCAAATTTTTATTTCTGAGTCTTTGGAAGATTAAGTACAAATGTACGCTCTCAAACAGTATCAATTAATCTACACTACATCATTAGTATTTCCTGGTATATGAAGGCCTGTCAACAAGCAGTGCACTTCGAGTTATTAATATTTGAACGTCACAGTAATTTGATAGCTTGGCATTACAGCTGACTATCTTCATCTAGACACAAGATTTTGGCCATCCCTGCTGTTAGAGCTTTACACTCCTGTTCCTGTTCAACAGCTGCCCTGTGATCAATTTACCTACCTTCTTTCCTTATCTGATTAAATACAGTGCAATGATCGCCCTCCAGAGCCTAAAACTAAAAAGTTAATTTCTGCCTAGAAACTGCTAGCTGATCTCTCTAGAAATAATGTTTGTAATTCAGTACACCTGCTACCACACACTGAATCTGCAGCATACAAGATAAACATGCAGAAATGTAAACTGATGCTGCCATGTCCTAAATAGATTTGGATTAGTGACCTAGAGATGAAACAATTTACATCCTGTCAGTAGTATTCTTGACGGTATATTCTTGGTATTGGCCAAGGGCAAAGTGATTTAAATAGGAATGCAGTATGAATAAAAAGATTCTAAAGATACGTCGTTCAAAATTATGGCGCTATCACCACCCTAGCAGATGATCCCTCTTTTGCATTTCAGTCCATACCACCAGTCTTTAAAGTGACACACTAGCTTACACTTCCACATACAACAATACTGCAGTTGACTACACTTTACAGCATCAGTAAACACCGAGCTGGCAAGTGTAGTCTTGAGAAACTTACGCTAACTTCAGGAAGTACAAAGGAACTGATGATGCAAGAAAAAAAACATGGTCAGGAAGACTCATTCTCACTTTTTAGATCATTGTTACTCTATGAAGTGTTATGTAGAAATTAAGACAACAAAAAACCCCCACTGTGCTTTTACTTTCTAGGTATTGAACTTAATATCAATGAATGAGTTTAAGGACTCTGAAAATGTTGTTCATTAGAGTGTATTTTGGCGGGGGGCAGGGTGGGGTGGGGGTAGTTGTTTGTTTGTTTTTTTAACACAGTAAGTTATTCATATGGTAAGAAATTAAACTCTCTGCATACAGTTTTACCTGGCAAAAACTTCACAGCCTGGAGCATGCGCCTTTCCAGAGTGAAGTCCACCATCAAGTGAGTCATGCTATCACTGACTTTTGGTTTCAGAGAGATGCGGAACGCTGAAGCCATTGTGACTCTAAGGTCAAGACAGCAGCATTAGTAAAATGTACTTTGCACTGTTTAAGTCCTATAACCAGTTTCAAAACCAGTAGCCAGATAATTTGCTTTGTTAATGCCAAACTGTTAGCCAAAATACTTGATCAAAGACCAGAACATTTTTCTAACAGACAACTGTTTCCTACTTAGCACAGGCTCCAAAATAGAAAGTTTGCTAACATGACTGTCTCAAAGAATATGGTGTGTGGTCCCAGTTCTTCTGCACTACTAGGCAAAGAAATACTGGAGGTGACTGAAGAAAGACTTAAAACTTATTTTACCAGTGAAAAACCTTGTATGAGACAGAAGAAACTCACATCACTTTACACTAAATCAGTAAGTATGAAAAAAACATCTAAACCACTGCAGAATCAGGATGTTTTATATATTTAAAATTTTGAAAATTAAAATTTTAGTTTAAAAAGGTCCACAGACTTTTCTGCTCAACAAGATCCACTCATTACCTCCAAATTGCATTTTCACATGTTAAATATTCCTCATAAGGCATTCAGAAATAGCAGTGAACAAGCTGAATATTCTGATTTCATATCTACCTCTCATTTCATCAGAGGATGAAGAAACACTCAAGTTGCAGACACCATATTGCTTTGGAACATGCAAGTATCAGAGCAGTTTTACACACTGAAGCAACAGCTTCCATTTCCACTTCTAGTATCTTAGCTAATCCTTAGCAGAATACTTCTAAAACACTCCTGTATGCCATCAATGCCACCAAAAAAAGGACTCTGAAGTAACTGTACTCATTGTGTGACTCTGAAGACAACAGGCCACACAGCAGAATTTGATTAACGCCAGTTCAGACCACACAAAGATCCTAACTCTAGCTTTAAAAATAGATTCTCACCTAAAAAGTAACACAGAAGAAAGTCAACTGCAGACACCTGTATCCAATCTACACCCACTGATCTGGGGGACCCTTTGAACACCTACTAGCTCACAAGAAATAATTCATATTAAGTAATTCAGCAGTATGTAAGAGAGATTGTATGCTAACTACTGGTCCATTACAGAATGGCAACAACAAAAAAAAAAAAAAAAAAAAGGGGAAAAAAAACAGGTAGAGGAGGAGGAGGAAATATGAAGTTAGTATTAAAAATGGAAGTGTGGCAAGAATGACAACCACTACAATTTTGAGATAAAGTTAATTATGACACTGAAAAGGAACATCATAAAAGACAAGTCAATTAGTTTCCCAAGCAGAGTTGATACCCTTCAGTATGGGCTGTCCAACCAATTCCACTTCTTGGATGGACTGGTAAAGCAAAACTCTACTTTAGGAAGCATAATTATCTGTTTAGCAGTAAGAGAACACTAAGTAGTCAGCTTCAGGTGGCTTTTCAAACTCTGTTTAGGCACCAGACTTAGACAGAGAACCAGCCACAACTGATTTAAAAGGATTAGACAGCACAGCATTTCAAGAAACTAAAACAGTACAAGGATGCTTATTACGGGTAAAAAGTATAAAGATTCCCACCACTGTGACTAACCCTCTCATTTGTTAAGGACACTAAATCTTTACTCTTGGAAAAGCAAAGATTAATTTCTCTAGCAATTCCTCATTTTACACAGAATTTCAAGACCCTTCCTTCAAAACCTGTAAAAAAGAACATCATTTGGCCCATAACAGCAACACAGGCTGGAAATACTCTATGATCCATCTTTTGAAATGTTACGCACATAGAATTACAGAAGCAGAAGGTTAGACTCTCAGAACACAGTTATTCTTTCAAGTGAAGAAAAACAGCCTTAGCATTTATTTTGGAACACTGAAGTTTTGCTTGATAAATAACAGTTTGAAACACAGTTCAAAGAGTTACCAGAAACAGTGATTTCTCTGACATTACTGAGAGTGATGTCCCTACAAATATTGTAACAGCTAAGACTTTCTGAATTCAAAAGCAAAACTAGACAGCAATAGTCTGCAGGTATTTACAACTCCAAATTATATTCTCATAATTAAGGGGCAGAGTCAGCTTGAAACATTATTAAGTGTGAGACATTAGGTATTAGAAGTTTATTATTAATAAATAATTCTATACTGTATTAATTATACACTCTTTATATACTTAAAGAAATAATAACAGTATTTGTTGCAGAGCTCTATGTCCAGCATTAAAAACATCTTCTTCTATTAAGGTACAAGAGACCAACAATCAGCAACAAAAAACACAAGTAGTATAGTTGTTTTAGTTCTCCCTCAAAAACTCTGATGTCACAACAAACACTTAGGGAACATCTGATGAAGTTGATTTAAGCTGACTATGACCCTTTCAAAACACACACATTTTCAAGGATAAGATTAATTCAAAGACACAAAAGTGATAGACTTTGTACTGTACCTATCTTTGATCTGTCTGGCAGCCTTGATTCATGTCAGGAGGAAGAGAGAGAAAGTAGTTAGGATTTCCATGCAAGTATCAATGGCAGTAACATGCAAGAGGCTGAGAACAATGTCAGCTGTATTGCTCAGATTTAAAGATCAAAAATGTTCAACAGTTTCATTGAAATAAATTTTCCCTAAGGAAAAAACTGATCTCAATAACCCCACCAAATTCCAAATTAGTCAACTTCCTGAGTGCAACTTTGTCCTTTCATATTTCTCTTGAATAGTTCAGTTACTCTCCGTCATATTTAAAAAGAGCAATGCATCTAGGACAGTAGAATTTAATTATCACGATATTTTCTGGGAAACTATACAGTGCTTATTAGTGGCATGTAGTCATATTTGACCTGTTTGGCTATACATCATAGAATGTATATTCTGACAAAACTCTGAAAAACAGGGCTTCCCTTAACTTTCCTCTAAATGTTACTGTGCTATTCTAGCAGTATTTCCTAAAAGGCTCTCTCCACATCTTGCTATTCAAAACCATAGAACACAGTTTTTCCCAGTGTTTAAACAACATCACTGAAGCAGATGCAGAAGTGGTAATTCTATACTTCGAAGGAATATTAACTGCCATTTTAAAAGAAAAAAAATTCTGTCCCTCATCAATAAGAACTGCAAAACTAAGACTATTTTATTGTGGAAGTAGTAAAGGCTTGATTGTTGAAACCATGCTTGAACATTGCTACTAAATCTAGTTGTTACCACTTAGTCAAGGTACTTTCCCTTTCAAAAAGAGACAGGAAACATCAGGTATCTTCTCAGTTTAAAGTCAAACTGAAGTGGAGTATTTTCAAAACTTTCAATAAATAAATAACACACTCAACAAAAACAAGGTTGCCGATGCCATAAAACCGATTTTATATTCTCAGAGTAGGAAGCATTTATTGCCTTTAGAAATAATTTAGCTTAAGTAGCAGTTTTGTTTTACCTCAAACCAAGGTTATTGTAGAGACTGATTTTCCCACAGGATAACTGTGGATGAAACAGAGCTACTCAGAAACAAAAGCCTTCCTCATCCACATATCCTCTGCATCTTGTGAAATACACAGTACCTAGGAACAATCCTGGTTCAACTCCTGCAAAACAGTCCTGGCACAACTCCATTCAATTTAGTTTGTTCCCCGGCTACTCACAAAGACGGGTATCAGGACACCTCAGGTGAGCCACCCAGCAATGTCAAATCACATTCTGTCTAACCACTGAACCTTCCTTTGTGCTAGAATTCACATTCTTCTAACTTCTAGGTAAGCCAGTTCAGCAAACAAAGCCACCANAAAAAACAAAAAGAAAAAAAAACAACAAAAAAAAAAAAAAAAATTCAGAGGAGAAGGAAAAAAAAAAGAAAACTATTTCATTTAATGTTTTTTTAAAAATTAATTTATTTTCTAGGAAGTCCAAAGAAAATCTGTACCAACAAAAGGATGTCAGGACTGGAGCTACTCTCGATAGCTGGTACACTTGGTATTGCTATGAGCACAGCAATAGATTTAGCTAGATAATAACCATGGCAATATTATCTTTAAATGCTGTATCGGAAGACACATTTGAAAGTTCACTGAATTGGACTTCAGTATCTCAAGCCTCAGACTTAACATTTAAAGAGATTTGCTCTCCTGTAAACAGTCTAACAACTCTACTTCATGAATCTTACTGAAAGGGGGGAAAGAGGCATTAGAATTATTAGAAAAGAAACAATTTACAAGAAATTCACAGTTATATTTTGCATAGTGCTCAAGAACTAACTTCATTTTTTTTTTGCACGTCACTATGACAAGACAGAAAGGACAACTCAAATACTCTAGTTTAGGAATTGTCACTCTTCAAAGCAAATATATGAAAGTTGACACTCAGGATGCATGACAGCAAATAAACACATTGCCAAAAGGCATAACTGACACGATGGAACAGCTCTTCTGACCACTCTTTTAGAATAATTTGTGTCCTTGTTCCTGTTAAAATGCAGAAAGGTAAAAGTAATTAGGTCTTGGATTGGCATGACTGACCCCACTACTAACACAAGATTATTACAGCAAGCCTAGCATACAGAGTCAGTGTATGTGTAGAATTGTTTTATTAACTTGTAACCACATTCTTCCAGTTAGATACATGTTGCTTCATTTACAAGCCTTCTGTGGTAAAGTACACATTATCTGTATTGGAGTCACCATGCCAGGCCCAAACCAGGCTCTTGCCTACCCAGTATACAAATGCATTAGAAAGTTTTAGGGAATTGAGAGAGAATTGCCCTACATTAGTTTTGTAAGGTCTTTCAGGACAGCTGTAGAATTCAGGGCAGCAAATTAAAGAGTTTGCATGAAGTTCCACATAACATCTTGTCATTCACAGACAGATGCAACTAGAGTACAGGGATCTCACAATGACTTGAAATGAAGGAGACATTAAAGACCATCTAGTTCCAACTGTCCCTGTCCCCATGGGCAGGGACACTTCATGCTAGACCAGGTTGCACAAAGTCTCATCCACCTTGGTTTTAAAACATTTTCAGGAATGAGGTGTCTGCAACTTCCCTGGGCTACTTATTCCAGTGTCTCACTGCCCTCGCAGTAAAGGATTTCTTCCTAACGTCCAATCTAAATCTACCCTGTTCTAGCTTAAAAACATTGGCCCTTGTCCCATCACCATAGGCCTTTATAAAAAGTCCCTCCCCAGCTTTCCTGAAGGCTCTCTTCAGGTACAGGAATGCTGCTGTAAGGTCTCCCCGGAGCCTCCTGTTTTCCAGGTTGCACTAGAGCCAAGTCCTTCAGCCTGTCCTCATAGGAGAAGTGCTTCAGCCCTCTAATCATCTTTATGACCCTCATCTGGACCCTCTTCAACTAATCTGTGTCCTTCTTGTGTTGTGTGCTCCAGAGCTGGATGCAGTAGTCTAGGTGGAGTCTCAGAAGAGCAAAGGCACAGAATCACCTTCTTTCACCTGCTGGCCATGATGCACCTTTTCATTCAGCCCAGACACAGTTGGCTTTTTGGGCTGACAGTGCACATTTCCTACTCACGCCAGCAAACACTTGGAAGATTTTCACAAAGGTCACCTGCTACAGGCTTTCGGTGCTGGTCATTAACAATGACAGTTTGCCAGGAGAAGGCATCCCTCTCCCTCCCCCTTCACTCTAAATAAGCCAAAAACCATTTTGTTAGAGATGCCATAAAAATTCAAGACTATAGTGTTTCACTCAGCCCCAATGGAGCACTAACTGCATTTTTACTTGCCTTTCTTATCCTTACTTTCAGCATTTCTGCAAGTTTGCAGGGTCCATACAGTAATGCCAACGATATTTTGAACAAACATCCACATCTGCCTCATAAACATCCATTTGATGTTCTACCTTTAAGAATTCCACAGGGTCCTTTATGTCCAGTGACTGTGCAGCAAGCTCCAGCAGCTCTTCAGAACTCTCTAGGACATTACTACACTGACTAAGCTGATCCTGAAACAAAAATAGAAAGTAAGAATAATTTAAATTACACTTAAAAAGCAGTTTACAAGTTAGACTTATGCAGCTTTGCCGTGCATTTGTAACAAATTATTACCTTAACTAACTGAGGCTATTATGTCTGGCATATCGGTTTAATTAGAACTTTACTGTACTTGGGAAGTGCACAGCAATACATGGCATATCCTCCAAATCCAAAGAGGAAAATGCTGGATAGGTGCTGAAGTTTGATTTAAAAGTCAGATTTCATTTTAAGGCCTATCTCTTCCACCATCAGGATTTGTCAAAAGCAAAGACATGCTCACATCTGTGTGCACTACAATTTCTATTTACAGAACTGCATTTCTTCAGTGAACTGGTACTGTTTAATGCAACAGTAACCTTGAAAAAGACAATGATTTTATTCTCAACCACACTAGAACTGTCACAAGACAATACTAAAAATCAATAGATCTGTGTAATAAATGGGAATAGTAGAGGAAGAAGGGTAGAATATAAGTTTACTTCAGTATTATCTAAAACTCTATCATTAGTAAATTACCATTCCTAGTATATCACAGAGAACTTTCAGTATTATTTACCGGAGGTACATCAGTTAGGATCCACTGTAGGATCCTAAACATACTGTAAATCAAACAACATCCACATTTTAAACCTGCCAGCAGTTTTTGCATTACTATTCAAACTTCAGCTGTTCTTCTACTCATCGCATGGCTAACACAGTAACGCAGAACAAGTCAACTGCATATAATTATTTCAGGAAAGACAGCTTGTTCTAGAGTAGACATTGTTTCAAATGTAACCAACAGTCAAATCAACTTCAAGAAGAGATTGGTTTAAAACACTACAGAAGTTAAACTAGTTTCAGCAGGTCTGCCAAATTGACCTGGGCCAGCTGCCTCTCAGATACAAAGTATAAAATATCAACAAGGAAACAGTTCAACAGTTACAAGTTTGTACACAGTTTCCACATAACTCCTGAAGTAGGACATTAATGCAACTTATCGTTAGTCTAATACAACTGCACTCCCCTTTGGAGAATATCCAGTGCTGACAAACTCAGATACACCACAATAGTACCAGAATGTCCAGGCAAACACTTCAAAAAGGAGAAGCAAATGCCAAGAAGCACTTTCAGTCAGCTTTGCAGAAATAGCACAGTAACTGAATGCCTCCATTATCATCCTACTATGATGCATCTGCATTTGGGAGTTAAAAATAAACAGTGTCACTAAAACACGCTGCCCCAAAATGAAGCAATATTTTCTAAGTGAAGTTTTAAGGGCATTTTCTAGTTTTCCACTTTAAATTCCAAGGAAATTAATCAAAATATTAAAATCTTAACTTCTCCACCAATATGTAGTCCCAGTATTTTAAGTTACAGATTATTCTCAACAACAGCATCCAGTCCACTACAGAAGACTAAGTATAGTACAAGCACTTTAAGAGGATAATAACATTCCTTTAAACAGGATGTTTACACTTCACTGAAGTTCCCAGCTTTCCTCATATAAAGCTAATTTTCAGTGCCAGCCAAAGATAATGGTTTGGATCAATATATTCAACACAACGTCTTTCAGCTGTTAGCTTGGTTTGGTAAATTAACTGTCAGGAAAAACACTCTTGCAGTGCTTCAGTTACAAACTTGATCTGTCATCAAGTAAAGTGAATGTCCTTTATGACTATAGTTACAGTACAGTCTCAGATGAAAGACAAGTAGGGCACTTAATGACTGTGTCACTGATCTATAACATTCCACTTGTTTTCATCCTTTTTTAAGTTGCAGCTCAGCTGTTCAACATGAGATATAGGGCAGCAATTCTCGATACAGTTGTATTACATTAAAAAGCTTCCAGAAAAACTAGGTTCAACCACACCTGAGCATGATCAAATTAAATTAGTTATCAGAAAATTAACAGATATGATAGTGTACAGATGTACAGTGTACATCAAACTGCTGGATAAGTAACTACCAAAACCATTTTCAGTAACAGAACCATTTCTCACAAAATTAACTTCTGATTTTCTTCCCTAGAAGCTAGACCAATTGATACATGCCACAGCAGAACTTCTCCTATGAGCTATTCATTGAGAAGCACTTTAAATACCTAAGTCCTAATTGTTCCTAGATGCCAGCAGATCTGTTGAAATACTCCAAGAGAACTTAAAACATGGAGAGAATGCATATTTAAGTGCTTAACTTTAATTGTGCCAGTTTTCAAGCAAAAATGTAAACCAGACCTTATATAGAAGTTTGTGCATTTTTTTTCAGGAAACTGCTCCAAGAATCTGTGAAGCATTTCAGGAACAATCATCTGCCATATTACTTTGCATTAACAAAAATAACAAAACACAAGAATGCTGCAGCTGGGCTCATTTAAACAAAAAAGCTGGAGAAGTATCTTCTGCTTAAGAGATTCAACTGCACTTGGGCCCTATGCAACTGGACTTTTTGAGAGCTCAGACCACCTTTGTACTCAGTACTAGAAAACAGAGGACTTTAAGCGTGTTTCAAAAAGCTAAGTTTTTGTTTCTGTTTCTCTGAAACCCACTGGAAAGATTCTCATGTATAAAGTTACACAACTATAAGCTGGGTGAAATTCATGTAGCTGCTTTAACAGCAGACACCAGGGAACCATCTGTCCACACTGAGTTCCCATAGGTTGTGCACCACACATACAGTTTGCCTGATTTTAACAAGTGGAAGACAGGCAGTTCTGTCAAAAGAGGACCAAACTTTGTCCTTAGAACACACAGCCTGATTCTCAACTTTGAAGTTCAAGACTGAACAAATCACTTAAGCATATGTGATCTGATATTAGCTGATGTCATCTACCTGGACCTGAGTAAGGCATTTGACTCTGTCCCACATGACATCCTGGTCACCAAACTGGAAAAACATGGACTTGATGGATGGACCACTCGCTGGATAAGGAATTGGCTGGATGGTCGAACCCAGAGAGTGGCGATCAACGGCACAATGTCCACCTGGAGACCAGTGACAAGTGGTGTCCCGCAGGGGTCAGTGCTGGGACCAGTGCTGTTTAACATCTTTGTCAGTGACATGGACAGAGGAATGGAGTGCACCCTCAGCAAGTTTGCAGGTGGCACCAAGCTGTGTGGCACAGTCGACTTGCTAGAGGGCAGGGATGCCATCCAGAGGGACCTGGACAGGCTGCAGAGGTGGGCCCAGGCCAACCTCATGAAATTCAACAAGGCCAAGTGTAAGGTCCTGCACCTGGG
>VWZE01000360.1:603201-624373 GCA_013396675.1 Eubucco bourcierii | reverse complement strand
GATGATCAGAGGGCTGGAGCAGCTCTCCTATGAGGACAGGCTGAGAGAGTTGGGGCTCTTCAGCCTGGAGAAGAGAAGGCTTCGAGGGGACCTGATAGTAGCCTTCCAGTATCTGAAGGGGGCCTACAGGAAGGCTGGGGAAGGATTATTTACAAGGTCCTGCAATGACAGGACAAGGGGCAATGGGTTTAAACTGGCAGAGGGGAGATTTAGACTAGATTGTTAGGAGGAAGTTCTTTACAGTAAGGGTGGTGAGGCACTGGAACAGGTTGCCCAGGGAGGTTGTGGCTGCTCCCTCCCTGGATGTGTTCAAGGCCAGATTGGATGAGGCCTTGCGTGAGTTGTACTAGTGGGAGGTGTTCCTGTCTATGTCAGGGGGTTGGAACTAGATGATCCTTGAGGTCCCTTCCAACCTTACCATTCTATGATTCTATGATCTACACATTCCAGTGCTCATATTCAAGGATGCAGAAAGAAACCAATTTCAGTTCAGAGGCTATTCAGTAATTTGAAGGTGGTAAACACAGGTAAGTCCTGCCACTATGCAGCTACTCACCACCTGTAAGTTCTACCACTTACTTTATACCTAGCAATGCTGAAACCACAAACATGCCAGAGACCAGAACATAAAGCGCCCTAGAAAAAGGTGTGAGAAAAAGTACTTACATCAAAGAAAACTCAATGCATTTCTCACAACACTACCAATATCTCCTTTTCAGTTAAGACTTCAAAATAGGAGTTTAAAACTACTTCTATTCAACTGCAAAAATTTACAGATGTAGTTATATAGTTACCTGTAAAGCCTGAATTTTACGAGCTTCCTCTTGTTGAATACTGTTGGACATGCTCCCCTTCATTTCATCCAGTATAGAATACAGACCATCAAATTCTTCATCCAACTCACTGATTGCATTAGAAGAGTTTACCTGAGAAGATAATCGAAAGAGCTGCAATTTGTATTGAAAGAATGCAGGATAGTGTTTCAGACATTGTTTACTACACATGCTTTGCCATGAAGCTGGATACCTTGACACTGCCGCTCACCTTCACAAAAGAGACAAAACATCAGGAATGACGGATACCTCCTAAGCAGGCTTCACAGCAGGACACTGAACACTGAAATCCACCGAAATTCCATGATAGTCAAACTTGCACAAAGCCAACATACTTGGCAACTGTGTTCCATAACAAAAGGCCCTTATTCTCCTATAACAATTTTCTATGTATTGCCTCATGAGGTAGCTATCCAGTTCCCTTTAAAATCGTTTCATTCCATACTAGAAATTGCACTCTAGAAACAAGCTTAAAGGTCTGCTGGATTATTTCCATTTCTGCAGTTGACTTGGGTGAGATTTAACATGAAACATCTTGCATCTAACATTGACAGACTAAAGGAACCTAAATCTCATCCTACTGTAGATGCTCTAAAACTCAGGTCCAATTTCATTTAAGCCCAAAAACTTGCAACTACTGAAGAGAGACAAAGCAAAACAAATTCTCTCAAGTATTAGGATGGTCGCATTTCCCAGTTTGCCCAGCAAACTAGAAGTCAAAAAAAAACAGACTGCTTTCAGCTAACAAGAATTTGAGATCTTGCATCAAAATCCAGATGCTCTCTTTCACACAAATCAAATCCTACAATAGCTTTTTGCATGAAAAGCAAAAGCACCACACCTTTCAACTGGAAACCGATTTGGGGGGGAAAGGTGTTTCTACCTGGTTCCAATTCTTATTACATATCTTTGTACACTACCCAGTTTGAGACTGACAAAACCAGAAAGCTGCTCCTGTCTCAGCTACAGCTTACAAGCTTTAATGTATTTATACCTGAACATTTCTTATTGTGTGGTTCAGCATGTCAATGAAGTTGTTAATTTCATCATTTTTGTTCGCCAGAGTAGAAACAATCCTTTGCAGAGTCTCCTAGAATTACAAAAACAAAGAAGAAGTTGTAACAGAACATTGTAATATTTTTAACCATCGCCATTTCAACATATGGGAGATTCACCATACTCATTACAGGTGTTGTGAATTCAACACATTTTGTTTAAAAAAAAAAAAAAGGGAACATCAAAGGATTAACAAGCATTCCAACAAACAAAATATTTAAGAGATTAAGTGTTTTAAGAGAAATTCCAGAGAAATCAAACATCTTGCTTATCATACACCTCTACTTCAAATGTTTTGCCACCTATGTTACTGCAACTCACAATTCACTTAAACCTACTGCAAACATACTCGGTCACATCCAACTTCTCCAGACATGAAAGCCAGTGCTTGCAAAACCAAGTAGAGAACCAGCTAGGAAAAACAACCAACCAAAATCCCATACACAAACCAAAAGGAACACCTGGTAAAAGTCTTAACTCGGAAGAAAAATTGTCAAAAGAAGCTAGTGTTAAACAGCTAAGCTGGTAGCTTACTCTATATATAGAACAAAACTTTTAACAGTGATTTTTAGACTTATTCTACAAGTGGTAAAATATTTCAGCAAGTAATTTATATAATCCAATTGAAAATTACCTCAAAGATGAAAGCTTACTGATAGATGAGAAAGAGGATCAAAATTATTTCTCTGGTGCGTTACTCCAGCAGTAGATTCAGCTTACAAGCTTGCTGAATACTTAGCAAGCAAAACTGTCAGGGACATCAAAATGCAAGTTTAAAGTAAATGAAGCTGCTAAGTCTAATTTTGTTGAGTAGTCAGTCCCATACTCTAAAATTTCAACAAAAACAAATAAATGCTTGGCCCTTAAAACTTGTCAAGGTTGTATAATTAAAGCCTAAAGCATATCAGCAAACCTAAGTGAAAATAAAGGACAAGGTTGAGGAGGTAACCAAGAATTTTCTGGCACTTGATTCAGGATGATCAGTAACAAATTATAGAAGCAAATCTGACTCTAAAATGATAGACTTGGCTCTAAAGAAATGCAAAACTTGCCTTAACAACAATTAAGACACTGTTAATCAGTTTGACTCAGAGTTTGACTCTTAAGTTGCTTAGCTCAACATTGTTACTTGACAACATTTAGGAAACTGAGACATGGGGAGCTATTATATAAGCACACCTTGAAAACAGTCAGACAACCAAAAAGATAACACAGAGGTCCCACCCATAAGCAATCTTTTAGTAAGCAATCACTACTTAGATCACATTTGTTTGCTAAAAAGAAAAATATTTTATCCTTTCACAACACCAACGCTATGTTCCATATATGGAATCTTCTCTACTAGTTCTAAGTCTTGCTCACATCCCTTTCTTCTGACCTCTTCCTGAGCAGTTTTTGACAAATCTGCAAAGAAGTTGCAGTCTGGACCATTACCCATTTGCATTACATTTTGCTCACAAAGTTAAACCACCAGCAGAGGAAACTGAAATTTCACTGCTTTTATCAGAGGCATTGTGATGGTGTTACGTAAAGATGTAATAGACTGGATAGCAATGACTGAAACTAGGGTCTTGAATCAAGAGAAACAAGATCAGACTGGCTTCTTTTAGATCAGCTAGCAATATTTTTTATCATTATGGAATCTTCTCATTGTCTGCTTAAAGCTGAACATGACAATTTTCTACACATTAAAATTGGAAATGAAATGCCATTTTCCAACCAGTTGCTTGAGCATTCACTGTTGACCAGAAGCAATTGTTCTCACATGTCACAAAGCCCATAGTTAAGCTTTAGATCCTATAAACTTAACTGCCGATTTGGATGAACAAGAAAACTCCCAATCCTCTTTCAATTAGGAGTTTAGGGCTTGCTTACACCAAGAAAAAATGTTAACCTTCTTGTACATAGTCCTGAACAATGGTTTTAGACATTAGAGCTGCATGGAATTACAGGAAAAGATCCATAGGTCAGGAATTATTAGAAAACCTTTACACAGTCAAATACATAGCAGCAATGTGAAGAAAGCTGCCAAACAAGTTTTTCCTACCACACCTGAAGTTCAAGTCAATTGACCACACAGGGATCAGTACAGCACTTTTTTACTGTTACAAATTTCTCTAAACAGAAATCCCACCAAGTTTGGTACAAGAAATTTAGATGTCTTCTACAAATGTAGATGCAAGAAGTCTAAAAATATCCACCAGCAGCAGACCAAATTTTTCTTAAACGATGCACCAGCCACAAGAACAGAAAGTTGTTTTTTAGGAATCATAAACATACAATGTTTTCTAGTGTAACTTTCTATTCATTAGCATATAATTAATAGATTTTTGTTCCAAATACACCAAGACAAATGCCAAATTCACTGCACTCCTGCTATTTCTTTGCTTGATAGGAATCTCTGAAAATTCACAACTGCATTTAACAAAAAGGGTGCTACAAAAAATACCAACTCCAAAATTGAACTGCAAAAACACCAAGCTCAGTAAAGCTTTTCTATTTCTATATTGAAGGAAATTTCAATCTGATGTCCAATGACAGGCGTATTTTATTGAATACCATTACAAATAATTCGCTTTTGGTCTCCTCTCTGGCTAGTATACATTAGGTGATGTCAGGTCCAGATTTCTTTTAAAAGCATTACGACATACTTAATACAGATGTCATTTTTGCTGCTGTCAGTGAGCTTCACACTGCTTTTCACTTTTATGTTCTAGCCTTATTGTCAGAATCTAATACACACTTTGAAGATCAAGAAAATGCATGACACTTGTAAAGCAATAGTGTGGAAGCACAAGGGATGCAGAGCATTAGAGGACAGGAAAACGTGTAAGAAGCCCTGCAATGTGTGGTGAATTGTAGTGTTGCCAGAAGCATGAAAGTAGACAACATACTCTTCTTTGAATAGCAGTTAGGTAACATCATATAGTACCTGCTAAAGCAGATGGACACCTCATGAAAGTTAAAGAATCAGCTTCAATAAATTAAGCAATTACATCTATTCTGTTTAAGAAGCAAGTTATCAACTTGCTCAATATCATACTGAAGTCTTATGACACAACTGGATGCAGAACAGAATTTCTAAAGCAGCCTTAGGCCTAAGACAAAATCCCATGTCACATTAACCTTCATGGGCAGATCACATTTCAAACAAAACAACATATTTACTTAGCATTTGTCCACACCCTACGGTTGCAAAAGTCTGAAGGAATACTTGACACAATGCATTTTGTGACAGCGAATGAACAAAGTATTGTAAAATATGAGACTGACTGCAGATTTACTACTATACTCACAACCTCTGAGCAGTACTAAAATTCAAATATGATGAATGACACCACTGAGGAACACTCACCTAGAGCAACGACGACAGCTGCAACCTTCTGACAGACTATTCTTACATAAAGCAGGCAAAAGCAGACAGACTTAAATTTACATCGTGGTAGACACATTCTGCTATCTACCAAAAGCACACTTTTCTGGAACTTCACATCTCACGTTCCAAAACATAGGTAAGTATGCAGTGGCACTACACCTTAACTAAAACACCAAACATCTGTGATCTGTAATTTTCAAGCTGTCAGCAGTGCTAGTTATCCAGAACCTATTCACAAACCAGTTTCCAAGCTAAGGAATTAACATCTTCCACGGAGTGTAACTGAAGCCCTTTCGGACTGCCAGAGGGCTGACTCAGAACTATATGCAGAGAGTATCGTTTTTAGAATGCACATCCCTGGGCCAAGCACATGGAGCCTGGATCCAGAAGCAGCGGCTCCACGGTGATTTCCCTGAGGGGACAGATGGCAAATTACAGGGCAGCAGCCATAAGAAAAAAAACCAAACAAAACCCAAAAAAACCCCAACCAAAATTCAAACCCTAAAAACCACAACACACCCAACAACTACAAAACGCTTTTACTAATTAGTTCCCTTAAGCTCAGGATTGCATGAATGGGCAACAGAAGGGCCTATGTACGCATCATGATTACTTATGATAGGAATACACAACGTGAAGAGAGCCCTACACTTCATTACCAAGTAGCAACGGGTGCGGTCGCGTTAGCGGACACGGAGAAGCCCCTGCTGGCAGGAGCCCCGCCAGCCGGATCCCGCTCCTCTCGAAGGGAGGAGGCCTGTCTGAGCTCCCGCAGCAACCCAGATGGACAGGCGCCTTTACTGCAGCGGATAATCTTCTCAGGCAGCCGGGCTGAGCACCGGAACAACGAAGACACGCCAAGGGAACGCCCCAACCGCCTTCTCGGCGGCTCCCAGCGGCACTCCCGAAGGCTCGCCGCAGCCTCCGCGCCCAAGGCCGACAGCAAAGCCAGCTAAAGGAGGCCAGGCTCGCCATCCTTCCCTAAACAGCCCAGCCCATGCCAGCTCAGCCAGCTCGGCCCAATCCGGCCCAGCCGCCGGACGCGACCCGTAAGGCACGCTCCCACCGGCGGGACTCACCCTCTGCTCATCCATGATGAGGGAGTGAGGGAAGCCGGGGCCGGCAGCAGCGCCCGGCAACGGGAAGCACGCCCAATACCTCCGCTGCACTTCAGCGAGTCCGCCCCCACCCCGGCGGCTTGGCGCATGCGCGCTGCCTGACAAGCACTCTGCCCCCACCCGCCGTCCACGCAGGCCGGTGGCATGCGAGCTTCTCCTCCCCTCGCGAGGAGGCGCTTCTGGGCATGCGTGTTCGGGGCGCCTCAAGGTTACAGTGTTCGAGTCCCGGTAGCGGCCTGAGATTGATCTGGCGGCAATGTGTGGTGGTGTCTAGTGTGAATTGCAGTTGTTTCTGGCCGCGGGCCGGGAAGTGGGAGTTGCAGCAGAGGTTGCGTGTGTCACTTCGCACTAATGGTTGGACTTGATCTTAGAGGCCTTTTACAACCTTAACGATTCTATAATTCGGTGTCAGGTGTGCCACCACATTTCTCGGGTGCAGGAAAGAGCAGGGTCTCCCCATTGCAAGGCCGGCACTGAGCTCCAGAGGGCATGCACCCCAAAAGCCTCAGTGACTCCTGGAGGTGTGAAAGGCCCCAGGTCCTGCAGAGGCACCCCACACTTGCCTTCTACTGCACGTTGCAGGGAAGCGTCCCTCTGACTGGTGGTGCTGTGCAGCTAAACAGCAGATGCCCTCAGCTCAGGCATGGGGTATGGTCACCACAATGCAGCAATGGCAGTAACAGATGCTATGTTACATTGCAGTCCTGTGTTACGTGCAGTTAGGTTAGACAACCCCTTATAAGACAGCTTTGTTTTGCCCCAGAGTTTGATAACACAGTTTCAGAAAAGAGGGGTAAAAAAGTTTGTCACTGCAATATTGGGGAAAAAAATAGTCATTTCATAGTGATGACATTTCATAGAGGTAGAACAGCCACTGGGCTGAAGCATAGCATTATGGTTTTATAGCAGATTTGAGGGCTGTGCAGATAATAAAAACGTATGCATCTCACACCAGATGTGCAACAACGGGAGCTCACAGCGAGTATGGCGATACAGCACAGTGAGGAGATTTTGCCAGGTACCTGCAGGAATCGAGTCCTGGATGCAAATCACCTTGTGATTGTATCAACAACTGAGACATGTCTCAACGAAAGGTAAGATTTGCTCATTGAGGCAGCACCTGCCACAGAGGTGGTGAACAGACTGCCTTGGAATATGCAATAAAGAATATGCACATCCTGGACGATAAGCCCAGGGCAGTGTGTGAAGAGGTGGGTGGCAAAGTGGGGGCAAAGGCCCACCGTGGCACCAGACCCTTGCAGACACAAGATCCTCTGGAGGCAACACCTGGACACATCTGTATACTAAGGGTGAGGGGCCAGGAGGAATCTACAGTGAAAAAATACACAAAAAAGCTCCAAGCGATGCCTACTTAGAGAAGAAAAGAAGAACTCCTGTAGAAGAGAGAAGAACTCCGCTGAAAACACTACACGCTGGAAATATCACATTCCGCAACATTCAGCAACACGCTTCTCAGTCCTTCTCCTCAGACGAAGGGCAGCACAAGCTGAAAAGGCTGACTCTGGGGCATTCTCTCTCCTCCTCCAGCCAAAGACAGAAAAGTGCTTTTAGGGGTGGTAATATATTCCTTTCCTTCTCCTTATCTAGTGAGTCTGGATAAGGGGTTTTTCGTGGACCATGCCCTCAGCTTTTTCAGTGTCACTGTGGATAGGCTAAGGGATCATGACATGCTACTCCTTCAGTGCTTGGTTATCACTTAATTACCTTGATGAACACCAGAGCCTCAATATTCAGTCTGGTGATGGCTCTTTATGTTAACTTTAATTACTGTAGTGTTTCTCTTATGACTTAAGACAGCAAGATTTGTGTAATTTCCTTCTTTACACTAGCTACTTCTGAACTTGCTAGGGTTTTTTAAAAACAAAATATCACCTCTGAGAAATTCTTCTTACAATACTCTTTGGTACTTCTGAAGTGGTAAAGCTGTGCCTCTCTCAGAGTGTTCTGCTTCATATCAAGAACAGAGGACAGTGGGCAGAGGAAATCAGGCTTTCTCACTGTTCTTTGCATCAGTCACTGCACTGAAGGAAGCACAGTGAGGTTTTGTTTACGCACACACAGACAGCACAGTGGCTACCAAATCTGCTTTATTGTTTCAACAGGCTCTGCAACCATAGGACTAAAATATGCACACAAATATTGCTTTGAGTTAAGAACTATGTGTCATATATATATACTTAGTATAGTAAGGCTTTGATTTTTTAATGTGTTTTCTTAGTAGTCTTCCAGTTAGAAATGGAAGAAAGTAAAGTGTGTTCTGAAACTTGAGCAATTGATTATTCTTCCCCTGGAATGCACATTAAAATCCATTGCATCGCTGGTTTTATACACACTAAATTGTTCATTAAAAAACAAAGCAAAACAAAATAAANAAACAACCAAAAACGACCAAACAAACAAACAAAAAAACCCTGAAACTTGAAGTACCATCCACTTAATACTTCCATGTTAGTGCAAATAAAGTGTCAATGAAGTTTTGAAGTTCTTTAAATAATGGTTTCCTCGTTTAAAGCACTGTAAGGCAGCATTGTCTTTAGTGGCACTAAACTGTGAGGATGAAGGAAAGGAATTTGGTGTGATTGGTATAAAAATCACCTCAATACTTGGTAGACAGTAAATTGGGATAGGTGGGGTGAAATTTTTTTCACCCTAGCTCCAGCTTACCATCACCATTGCAGAAAAGCTTTGAGCCTGTATCAACTAAAGACACATCCTGCTCCAGATGAAAAGAGTGCCTGTGCTGGCTCACTCTCCCTTTGCTCCATGCAGCCTGGAGTTCAAGCCCTGGCTATTTCTGAGGGGAAGGAAAAATAGCAAAAAAAGAGATGTGGCACAGAACATGTCCAGGATCAGCCAAGCCACTTGTTTTCGGAGGTTTTGCTGTTTGCCTGGTAGAAACCTGACTTTCTGAGTGCAGTTAGCTGGGAAGGCAACGCATGCATAACAGGCTGTCTAGCATGCAGTTGTGTAGCTTGAGGAAAAGAGTGTTGCTAGTGTGCTGTTGAACCACAGCCTCTTCCAGAAGGCCTGAATATTCTACCTCGTGCAGATTAATTCCATGTTTTCAGTGAACAGGCCTGTACACACACCTAGAATCCACATACCTGCGTGTGCTCCAAAGCCTGCTTAAAAATCATTCTGAAGACACAAGAGAAAATCATACCTAATCAGTTAAACACCTTGTGTTCTTCTTTGTAGTACCTTTTAAATTCCACATTTATTTTCTATCCCACTTCTCACTCCCATGTCTGTATTTCATTCTTTCAGTACTGTTCAGTACTGTTCATACTCCCCCATGTATCCTCAGACTACTGCACAGCCATATTTGAAGTCCATCCATCACATCACGGTCAGAGCGTATTTCCCTTGGGATAAGATCCTCAGTCCCCTGGCTCCCATCTGGTGCCGTGTTGCCCTAAGTATCACAGAGAAGCTTACAGCTGTGCTCTGGGTCAAGATCCTGCTCACTCAGTAGGGTGATAATAAAAGCTGTATGTGTTCAGGGAAACTGAACAGAGATGGGTTCTGGATATTTTGGATACACTTAAGCCTACAGAAAATACTCCTTCAGTGCAAGGAATTGTCCTTACAACTAGAACTGAAAGCTATTGTCTGTCCCCAGAAACTAACCTTACTTTAAAATACATAAGCTGTGAGACTAAGAAGTGGGACCATCCAAGTCCAGTAGAAACTGTTCTGTTAATGGCAGACCGTTGTCCTGTGCCGGTATTGTTCCTTGGCATGGCACCAAGCTGGTGCCATCTCTGGGACCCAGTCTTGTTCTTATACCACTGGTGGTTTATGTTGGGTGAGTTTCAAAAGGACTCAGACCAGTCAAGACTGGCCTTCAGTTTCACTTAACTTTTTGTTTTATTTTTCTTTGGGTTTTGTTTGTTTGTTTGTTTGTTTGTTTGTTTGTGGGTTTGGTTTTTGGGGTTTTTTTTGTTTGGGGTTTGGGGGTTTTTTTGGGTTTGTTTGTTTGTTTGTTTTTTTTTTTTTGTGGTTGATGGTTTTTTTTTCCCCAGAGACTGAGAGGAACTCTTCAGAACACAGGATACATCTGTATAGGAGTATATATGTATAGATACACCTATGCATCATTTGAGTAAGGCAGGGCCATAGAATTTTATGGGAGCTTCTGGAAATAAATGGAAGGCCATCACAAAAAAAGAGAGTTAAGTGTATTGCTCAGGAGTCAGCCATCCATGAAGATGCTGAGTTGTTCAACTCACCTAATTCTGTCACTTTCTGAAGTTGCTCCTCTCATGCCAAAAAGCCTATTGGAATAGGCATTGACCCATGTCAAAAAGCAGTGAATAAGTACAAAATTTTATCCACTGTCCATGAAAGCTTGGCCCAGAGCCACACAGTCCAGAAGTCACTTCACATTTTAAAACCACATTTCGAGAAGCCCTGCAGCCAGCCAGGAGCAGAAAGAGCACAGGCAGAGCAAGGAGATGAATCTTGAAGGAGCAGAGGCAGCAGCAGGAGAGAGAGTAGAGAAAGGGAGCCTTTTCACATAGCATAAAAGCAAACACACCTGGGAAGAGGTGTCTTCTGCAGCTTATTTTTCCAGTAGAGAGTGAGGGAGCAGGGAGTAAGAGATGACAAAATGCTTCGATCTCTAACCTTCAGGGAGAGATGTGCTGGCATACTCCAGTGGAGAGACCAGGTTTCGTTTGGAAGAGAAGGAGCATAATTAATAAGGATTTCAAGGCTGGCTGTGCTTTTCTAGGCTGCATGGTTGGCTGCACTTTTCTGGTCATTAGAAGCTAAGCAATACTACTTTCCCATTTGAATCTCCCCCTTGCTTGTGAGAGGTTCCCAAAGCAAATTACAGGCACAGGCTTTCACTCCTGTGCCAGGGGCACCACTGCTGCCATGCCTGCCTTCAAGCAGCAAGGAAGTGCTGGTGGATGGTGGGCATACCATGGAGGACATAAGGCTTCCTAAAGCTCCTTCACAGCAAGGATTAGCCTCTGTCCTCTTAATGGGATCAAAACCTTCTAATCCTGATTTTGTGCTGCAGACGGATTTGCCCTCCTCACATAAGGCAGACATACATTCTCTGTGCGTTTTTGCCCACCTCAAAGAGCTTCCTGAGCACAGAAGATGTGGTGATATGAAGCCCCTGCCTTCTGGTAGGTAAGTTGCCTGGGCTCTGGTGATAGGCAGGTGACTGCAAACGCCCAGCTGATGGCACTGTGCTTTCGTCAGTCGGCCTGGCCAGACGAGAGCAGTGGGTTACCTGCCTATGATCAGTGTCCATCAGGAATGCTGTACCTCCAAACATGGTGCGTGGCCTGTCGATTTTATCCATTAGTTACCACTGTTTTCCTGAATAGAGTGGTGGGATCTGAAGGCTTTGCACAGGGGGAAGCTCTTGTGTGTGTTGAGACCATAGTATGGGTGCAAACAGAGCTGAAGGCTGTGGCACAGATGGTATTGCTGGGTCTCCTCTTGGGTGTTGCAGGTGGTCTGAAAGTCAGAGGAGTGTCTGGTCACTGGCCTACACTTTCCTTCCAAATACACCAAACTCCTGCTCCACTCCGATACCACCAGTGCTGTCCTCAGAGGAAGAGATGTTTGCCTTCAGTACCTAGCATTTTTAAATTAAAGCTTCCTTCAGTTAGTGACATTAGTAGAGACTAACAAAAGAGTTGTTACCCCACAGCCCTCACCCACCCAGGGATGCCAAGGTTTCATGCAGAAAAGGACACCATGAGACAGCTGCAGGGACACACCTGCCGTTAGAAGAGCTTCCATGCACGTTGGTCTGTGTGCCCAGGATCATGGAGGTTTTCCACTTGACAGCTGTGGTCTCTCAGAGAAGAGGTGGGTAACAACACATGTCACTAGGCTCTACTAACGTCACTAACTGAAGGAAGCTTTAATTAAAAAGTGCTAGGTACTGAATTTAGGGTGCTCTTGAGTTTCAGTTGAAAAAGGCAGTGAAACTCTGTGGAAATTGATGCAAGTCTTCCTGTCTTGCCTGCCCTGCAGCCTGTGCAGAGTGTGCAGCTTCCTCCCGTTTTCTCAAAGGGAGCACTTCACATGAAATAGAGTGTTTGAGTTATAACTGGGTCCAAGATACAACACACTCTAAACAAAAACTTTAGGGTTGTTAAGATCTGAGTCCAGACTCTCTGACTGAACAAATTACTGCTTTTACTTATGATTGTGGTGCCACGTGCGGATCGCTCCACCAAGGAGGGGCCATGCATCTAACACTTTCACTTAAATGCTACTCAAAGAATTAAATTGAAAACCATCACACATGAGGCCTTTGGTTCTTTGTTTGTTTTAGGGTGAGATGTTTATAAGCACTTGAAAGTGCATTTCTGTTCTCCACTCTGCTTGCAGGGCAATTAAGAGAGGGCAAAGCCAAGCGCAATTGAAATCCTACCAGTAACATTTTGTGCTGGAGTGAGACTTCTGGTTTTACCAAGCACTACACAGTGATGCACCTACACAGAGACAGAACCCATAGCATGGGTGTGAAAGGAGGTAGCTACAGATCTGTGTTCTTTGCTGCCATCGCTGAACTACAGTGCAAGGAGATTAAAGCTTAAAATAGCAGAGGAACAGCATGGTCATCTACTGATCTTGTAAAAGGCAGGACAGAGATTTGAAGATTTGAAGTTTACCTTCACTGAAGTTGTCAGGGCAAACCAGAGTTGCAGAATGGCAGTGGCTTCCATTTTATTTTCCTGAGAGATGTTCAAATCCTGAGACAGACAAACTGAAAAAGGAAAGAGACAGCAGGGGAAAGGTGAAGAGCACCATCCCAGATTGCAGGAGCAAGTGTCAGGGTGACACCTCAGGCCTGAAGGTGCCATGGAGGGAAAGTCTGGGTGGGAGAGAGGTGGGGATCACACAGGGCATTCAAGGCTGTGGCTAAGGGAAAGTCACAGGAAAGCACAACTGAGGTGCTGCTTGGGTAAGACCATGAATGAAAACAAGAGATGTAAGGCAGATGGGAAGAAGGAAAGCAACTGATCATACAGACAGCAGATGTACAGACTGAATTTTTACCTGTGACATGAATCACAGAATGCCAGGTTGGAAGGGACCCCAAGGTCCAACTTCTCTAGGTGATAGCTGAGTTGAAATGACCTGGCCCACCACCCTGTCAAGCTGAGTCTTAAAGCTGACCAGTGCAAGGGAATCCACCACTTCCTCTGGGAGATGATTCCAGTGTCTGACTGGTCTCAGGGTGACCAGTATCTGTTCCTAAAAGCCATCAGTTTCTTTTTAAGCATATGTTTAAAGGAAATAAAGAAATAGGAGTGCAGTGATCAAGATGAGGTTAAAAGGGGGATTCAGGGCAGGTGGCCTTAAGGACAAGAAGAGAATTTTTAAAAGGTTGAAAGTTACACTTTTGCACCCATGTGAAGGCAGTGTTCCATGTATTTGTATGCTCTCTTAGGAGAGCAGCAATGGATGATGGATTTGACCCTTTAACTTGCCATATCTTACAGAAAAGTCTGGATGCACAGCAAAAGGATTGGCTGCAGAAAAAGAATCCACGGTACAGTTGGGCATGATGAGCCATAACTCTTCTTAAACACATGAAGCTGGGGAGTATGAAATGGGTGTTCTGACCCTGTCCTTGTTTAACTTAACTCAAACACAAAGGGAGTAAATCACCTTTGAACCAAAGGCTAATTTCCTGCTACCTCTTGCAGAGCAATAACCTCTGGTGCATTGCATTGGGTCATATTCTGATAAGCTAACTGGAGGGGGCCAAGGACAGGAGCTGGGGGAGGTCGGGTACCAGCAATGCCAGAGCCTTGTGCACCATCTCCTGACTCTGGGCTGGGCCAGTCAAGAGGTGAGATACTGTCTGTTCACACTTCTCACAGTGCTCATAGGCTGGCTTCCTCCAGCATGGGAATCACACCAGATGCTTGGACCACAGACTGCGAGGGGTCAAATGCTGACACAAGTCAGCCCCTACTTGAAGTAGGGGGAAGCAGGAGGATGAGACAAGGTCATCAAGCTGGCAATAATCCTCTAGCAAAGATGGTAGTAAACCACACGGCAACCCTGGCATAGCCATGGGAGACCACCCTTGAGGCAGGCTCAGAAGGCAGAGGGGGCACGGCAACTAAAGGTCACAGGAAGGGTCGTTTGGAGCTCACCACCCAGCTGCAGCACTGCAGCTCATCTCTGAACAGAGCTGTTCCAGGTTGCTTTGAAGACTGGTGATTTCACTGCACTAGGGTATTTTTGTGGTGAAAGATTTCATGCCATACACTCTCAGCAGACAAACTGCCCTTTGCTGGTTTGTTAGCGGCTGTAGAACAGATACAAAAGGGCCCAGTTTGCTCTCACAGGAGAAACTAGAGCAGAAAAACAATGTTGCAATTTACTCTCAGAGTGGACATTGCTGGGGGTTCTTAACAAAAGCAGGGACTGCCACTCCATCGCACATTGCCAAGGCTTTAAATTAGATTCCCTAATGAGCTCTGAGCTCCTAGCCAGATCTGGCAGCCCCTGCAAAGCTCATGTTGTAGGAGCTCGATGAAATAGTCCACAGTGAAACAGATCTGGCTGGTGTGGTTTCCTGATCTCCAAGCACAGGGGGAAGAGCAGGCCTACAGTGTTCCAGAGGAATGAATATACGCAGCTCAATGCATACCAAGATGTGCCAAATTTAGTTTATAGAAGATACTGCACATCCAAGTGTGCAGCTGGGTGGCCATGATGCTTCTCCCAGCTGAGGTCTGTGAGGGGGAGCTGTGGGCAGCCTAAAATATTTGCAGCTAACATTTGGAACCATGCATTCCTGGCTGTGCTTGGGGGAAGGGTATGACACAGAAAATTTGCTTGTCAGCACAGACCTGAGCACAGCATTCTGCAGAGAAATTCCTCCCAGTGCAATCTCATGATGAAAATCACCTGCTGGCTTAGGTTGCTTAACTGAACACAATCAGTTCCAGAGAATATGCATTTCCCGTGATGCTGTTTTGGTGTCAAAATTACTCTATCACCAGCCTATTTAAAATGGGGTTATGATAAAGCACCGATACTATTAGCTAATTGGGCTTGCCACTCTACAGTTGTGTATTTCATCACCAAATCACAATGGTTTGCTGATAGGCTCTGCAGTCAGAATATTTCTAAGTACCCCTGGAAGGAACAGAATAGCAGATGAAGCTGCTCAGGCTCATGATGCTGCCTGTGCCTCGTGCTGAACTGTGCCCTTAGGCTGAGCAAGTTGGCAGGACTCATCTGGATGAATAAAAACACTGATTTTGTATTTGCCTAGGCTTTTTTAATAGAAAAAGGGGGGGAAAAAAAAGGTAAAAAATTAGCCTTGTGGCTCATGAGCAGCTGCTCTTTTTGTTTGGTTGGTTGGTTGGTTTGGTTTGGTTTTTGTCTGAATCATGGACTACTTCAGTGTGAAGTGCTTATCATTTTTAAGTTTCTATTAGGTAACCTGCACTGGCACACCACAGGTATGTCTGCATATATGTGATATGCTCAGTACCACTTACTGCTGTTACTGTATTACCATCACAGCAGGATGCCATGCATCACGGCCTGCAGTGGTACATCATCTTACCAGCTCTCATTAAAAGATTTTTTTGTCAGAACAGGCAGCAAGGACAGCATTGCCCCGTTGCAAAATTAAGACACTCAAGAAAGGGTCTCTCTAGAAGCACCTTCTGTTGCAAATCCAGTGATCCTTAGACTGCAGGGGCCCATCTGTCTTCATACACTTTTCCCAGACACCTCCATGCCTATGCTTAATTCCAGCCAAAGACAACCTAATTCTTTTTAATTGCTTGCAGCCGCAGTTTGTCCATTTGGGTTCACTGTAATTAGTAGAGACAAGCACAAAAAACACACCAATGACAAAAGTGAGGCATGGGTAATGCTCTTGGATTGCCTCTGAGCTTTCCTGCAGCCCTCTTATGAAGAAACACTCTTTATTCTGGCATCTCATTTACTGCTTATTGCCTTTTCCATATTTATTGGATTTTCCATTGCCTTTTGCTACTTACTGCTGTTCCGGCTTGATTCCTTCAGAAGGCTTAGCTGAGAAAACTCTGCAAGAGCTCAACAAGGAAGGGCATAGCTACAAGGTACAAATACAAGTTGTTTGGCAGTCTGAACATTGAGTGAGGCTTCACGATTTCTGGGACTTACCCCAGCTGGTGTCCTGCCTCTCCACTGACAGGTCAGGAATCCATTCTTTCCTTCTTCCCATTTTTCTTCCAAGACATGGCTGAGACACTTTTGGAGCCTGAGCAGTTTGTAGCCGCAAACCAAATGTTCAATGTGCTTCAAACAACAGTCATCTTGGTATGGCTCAAAAACTCAGTGGGCAAAATTTACTTGCCTTATTACATGCTATTCTTTAAATAAATCCAGACTATGATTTTTGTGCTGGTTTGAGGCTAACTGGAATATTTTAATAGAGAAAATTACACTATAGGCTGTGAAAGAAAAACATCGTGATGTCTACTTCACTCATATGCTTGTTGAAAAATTGTTTGGGGGAAAGAACGTAAACATAGATAAGTCAGTCTCTGTCTGGCTCTTGCTAGGAGAACAGCAACTCGGGTGGTCTGGCAGCTTCTGGCTCTGGCTTCTCTGCTGATTAATTTTAACTTTTCTTCTAAGCCCCCTGGCCGATCCTTCTAACTCACCTCGCCTGTAAGGCAAACCTTGGGGTAAGGTACAGGGGTGGGGAGAAGGTGGAAGGGTGGTTGGGAGCCCCTGCTGGGGTCTCTGATTTCTGGGAGGGGAGTTGTGTTTCTGTATGACCTTTAACTTGTATATTTCTGTAACTATTTCTATCTATAGTGTATATATCTGCTGTACATTGTGCTGAGCTGTAAATAGAGCTTCAGTCCTTAACTTCCATCTGGCTGAGTTCTAGTCTGGGTCATTTTACAAAGTGTGGGGGGATGGGGGACTCCCAAACCATCACAATTATGGGAAGGTTGGGGCCCCTCATCTATGAACACAAATGGTCTAAACATACATGTCTGGTTTGTGTGTAGCTCTCCTGTCTCTGTCATTCAGGATTGGTTTTTGCATCTCTCTGAAGCTCATTACCTTTTCAAGCTGTGCATCTTCTGGGAAATTCAGACCTCCAAGCTCTTGTGCTGGGATTTTGTGGAAGGAAAATTTTACTTTAATAAAGCTCTCAAGCTTCCTCTTCATTATAAACAACAAGAACCTCAGATGCTCTTTTTGTAGGCTACCTTCTTGCTGTGATCCAATACAGGCCCGGCTGGGGTTTCTTGTCCTCATGTCATCTCATCGTGCAATGACCATGAGAGAGCAATGTGCCCTTGTTGCCAAGAAGGCCGATGCTATCCTGGGGTATGAAGAGTGTGACCAGCAGGTCAATGTATGTTCTCCTGCTCCTCTACTCTGCTCTAGTGAAGTGTCATCTGGAGTACTGTGTCCAGTTCTGGAGTCCTCAGCTCAAGAGATGGGGAACTGCTGGAGAGAGTCCAATGGAGGGCTATGAGGATGATTAAAGGACTGTAACACCTGTCTTATGAGTAAAAGCTGAGGAACCTGTTTAGTCTGGAGAAGNGACAAAGCACTGGAACAGGCTGCCCAGAGAGGTTGTGGACTCTCCTTCGCTGGAGAAAAACCGACCAGGGCACATTCCTGTGTGGACTGCCCTAGATGATCCTGCTTTGGCAGGGGGGTTGGACTTGATGATCTCCAGGGGTCACTTTAAATCCCTACTGTTCTGTAACGAAGACCAGAAGTTTCAAAAGCAAGCTGCGGTGCTCTTTGCCTGGAGGCAGCAGGGCTTTTGTGTTCCTAAGAACAAGGCAGTCCTCTGCAGTCTTCCTACCAAGCCCGGTGATACAGGCAGCAAACTGACATTTTGAAGTCTCTTTACATTCTCCAGCAATGTTCCAATGTTCGTTATTAAAATCGAGTTTGGGTCTTGTCATTAGTGTAATTTGGGGAGGTTTAGAAGAGACAGAGCAGCATCTTCCAGTAAGAGAACTTTTCTTCTTGCAGAAAACAGCCTCTTGCAGGGGTGTTCCTGGCCTGGGATTTGAGAAATCTTGTTTCAGTCCAGTTCTATCAAAGACTGCTTTGTGTATGGCTTGTTTGCTTACAATACCAAATAAACCCTCTCAGTTCTCTCAGGATATTCTTCTGAGCCCTCCCCTCCCCGCCTTCCATCGGACTGACATTGTTACCATTCTTCCTGCTCCATCCTTCCATTGATGAAAAGTCAGGGCAATGAATCCCTATGCAGAAAAACATGGGATAATGAACTGGATCCTGTGCCAGGAAAGCTTTCATTGAAAGCCGAAGCGTTGGAAACAAATCAGTAGATGATTTATGCTGAAAGGCTGTCAAAATGGCCGCATGTATGTAATGAGCTGCCAAGGCCCACTAAAGGACTGGAGGGGGTTTGCTAGGGGAGGATTGAGTATTTTATTAGATATTTCAAGCATCAGAGGAGGGATGAGTTTCAGATGCCCACGTCTCCATCATCTCCCTGCAACTTTTGCCTAATTCACTTTCTCCTGCAGCTATAGAGAGGCATTTTTATATCCCAACTCCCACACGGCCTCACCCACCCCTCTTTAATCCATCTGTCCTGCAGTATCTGAGTGCCTTCTGATCTTTAATGCACCCACCTTTACAGCATCTCCATCAGCAGGGAATGGGAGGCACAAAGACTGTGAGTGATAAGCCCCAGGCTATAGACAGTGTCTGTGATGGAGCGGCAGCATGTTGGCCCCAGGCAGGCACCCCCACCTTTGAGCTGTCCCTGACTTACACAGAAGCCCTTGGAGCAATGATGGAGTGGAGGGCTGGGGTATGTAATGTGGTAGGCCACTCAGACAAGAGAGGTGGCCAGACTGCCCTGCTCCATCTGATACTGCCAGTGCCTACTAGATGTTTTTTTGCCCAAGGTTTGTATTCCTTCAGGACATAGTATTTAAAATTAGAATACAGCTATGAGCTGACANCCCCCCCCCCCCCCCTCTTTCTTTCTTCCTTCCCAGGACACAAAGTTTGGGCCTGTGATTCCTTCAAAGTATGAAATACCTGCTCACCCATTTACTTCTCTCTGGCTTGGTTACTGTCAGATGAGGTAGCTTCTGTCACAGGATTTATATCTAGCTTTGACTGCTTTGGCAAGGGTCTCAGAAAATCTATCCTGGCATCAGATTTTTCTCCCACTTTCTTTTTAGCATATCTAAGGTAAACAAGGACTGAGCATTAGATGGAGATTATGGCACTAGGTGTCAGAAGCACAGCTTTTTTAGGCAGTCTGTGTGTGGGAGTGCAAGCTCCATCCATTTCACACATTCATAATTTAAATAGTAATTAAAAATTCTAAATAATCTCTCCCTGGGCACTAGCTAATCTTCATTAAACATCTAAATACCAGCGACTAAAAATGGGTCAGCTCCTCAGTGGCCCACAGTGGGAGAAAGGAGTGGCGCCAGATTTCATCAGCAGAGGATCCGTCCTCACTGGCTGGGAGAAGAAGCCAATTTGCTGCATGCACATATAGCTGCACTCAGAGGGCCCTGCAGGAGGCAGAACAGCTCCTTCAGCAGCCAAGGAGCTGAGCGTTCCTTCAGCAAGCAAGGAGACTGGTCCTTCATCTATTGTGAGAGAGCAGGGCGGCTCAGGCAGCAACCATCCGAGGAAGCATCTCCTCGTTCTGTTCTGCAATTGCCAGTGCCAGCAAGTGGGGGCCGTGGCTAGCATGAGGTACATGGAAACAGAATCACAGGATCATGGAATTCTCAGGGTTGGAAGGGATCTCAAGGGTCATCTAGTTCCAATCCTCATGCCATGGGCAGGGACACTTTCTAGTAGATCAGATTGCTGTGAGCCACATCCAGCCTGGCCTTCAAAACTTCCAGGGATGAGGATTCCACCACCTCCCTGGGCAACTTGTTCCAGCATCTCACCACCCTTATGGTGAAGAACTTCTTCCTAACATCTGATCTAAACCTACTCTCCTCTAGCTTGGATCCATTTCCCTTAGTCCTAACACAACCTGACACCCTGTCTGTATGCAGATTATCTTGTCAGTAGGAACAGCTGTGTGGACAAAGGACAAAGCCTGCTTTTGCAGCTCCAGTCCTATGTCTCCAGGTCCCTGCTCTCCCAGCTTGTAACAGCTTCCCAGGTTTTCCTGCCCACTCCACCCCGGTGCTCTCAGGTTTCCGTTTCACTTCAAGCCCCATGTCATGCTCTCTGCTTTTCCACCTTGGGCCTCTTAAAATTTGTTTTTCCCCTGGAAGCCACCAAAGCTTTGTTTCAGAGCTTAGGAATCAGCATTGCTCTTGTCAGACAGTGCTTCTGTCTCTCACCTCTGGAGCAGGCGGAAAGAGACAAAGAACTTGTCTTGCATTTCTGACACAGCAAAACCCAGTAGAAACCAGACAGGCTTTCCCTCACCTGTATGCAACTTGCCTCTTGCCTCTAATACGTCTGTTGTTGAAGAAAGCTATCACCAGAGGCTCTTACACTCTATGAAACTAGCCATCTAGTCAACCAGTTTCATTCTTAATAATCCAAGGGGACTGCAGTTCAGGGGAAGTGCAGAACACCAACGCATGTAGCAAACCACTTGGCTCTACAGCATAGGACCTTGCCTGCATGCAGAGGTCCTGTCTGATGGACTGGCCAGTCCTTTTCATCCCAATTGTAGTTAGCATTTTGCCAAAACAGCTTCAGCCTCAGGTTTAGGAATCATAGAATGGTAAGGTTGGAAGGGACCTCAAGGATCATCTAGTTCCAAC
>VWZE01000360.1:584291-594787 GCA_013396675.1 Eubucco bourcierii | reverse complement strand
TATATATATATATATATATATACACACATATATATACTGTTTTGGAATGTCAATGGGTTCCAATATGGCTGGCTAGTTTCAAGATGAACTTGCTCCAGAGGCCTAGAAAACAAAGTCATACAGTACAGTCTTAGACAAATGTCAAAGGACAAGGAGAAACTCAATCAAAAGGGTCGCTGGAAACCATAAAGAAAGAAATGTGAAAAGCTTTGGTTTTTTTCCCTTGTGCCTTGATACAAGAACAGAAAGTTCTCTATGCTTCCTTATCTCTGCTATTTCACTTCTAGAACTGTCACTTTTAAGAATTATCTGCATTTTATGGAACTTGAGGTAAAACAATAAAGATTGTTTTTTTGAAAAAGAAGGGCAGGGAGAAAAAAAAGAAATAGAAAAATTTAATTTTCAGATACTAAATTATGGGACTGTAAATGCTACTAGTTCTAATTCTATGAATTATCCTATTCCGGATTCAATTGAGGCCTGTTATCAGTGCTTTGGGAAAGGGGTAGCAGAAATTTCATGCATGTAACTGCTGTGTCCCATCCTTGTGAGGAAGCGAGATCTTAATATTTGAGAGTCAACTCAACTTGACCTGCACACCCGAGAATGGAAGATCACTTAAGAAAACAAGGCCAAATCAATTCAAAACGAGACAGTCACATGAGCAGCAGAACTGGGAGTAATTCAGCAGGTGACACTCGGGCTAAGCCCCAAGAACTCAGCACCTTCTCCAGCAGTTCTAGGAGGACTTTCAGCCAGTGCTAGGTTCAAGCACTTAAAAGTCAAGTTCCAGGAAGAACAAGACCACCTTTGACATAAAAGTACATGGTTTGCCCTTTATGAAGGGGAGTGAAAAAAGGGTTTAGGCATTCAAGCTTTGAGCAGTCAAGTCTAGAGATTTGGACTCAGACCTTTTTTTTTTGGCATATGGCTAGAGGGTTTGTATATCCAATTCTAAATCATTTCAATGGCAGCTTTACATTTACAGTATTTAGACCACTCTGAAATGCCCAGTGTTAGTGTCTGTTTGAACAGCTAGAATTACTCCCAAAAGAAAATAGCAAATGAGCATATAATTTGTTTTTCAGATGTATAAACACAGCAGCATTTAGGCATAAGCAAATCTAGAAACTGGTCTGCTATAACAAAACAGCAAAACACACAAAGCTATGCATCTATCCACTCTACAGCAGGAACCCAGCTTGGTCAAAAAGTGCTCATGCAACATGGCTTCACAAATGTTATTGAAGGAGGGAAAAAAATAAAAGTTACTGTTAGCATACATTTATTTAGATTCCATTAGGATTAAAAAACTGTCCCCATGGCAAGGAACTGAGTCAGGCCCACAGTATTCTGAGAAAGTAATGGTGGAAAAATACTTTATTTCACAAAGATATATTGCATGATGACAAGTCATACCTTGCCCAGCCTGAATCTCCATCATATGCTCTCAGTTCTCCACCTTCCAAACTCATCCTCCTATCTGTTATCTGTACCATGTATAGCTGTTCTTTATTCCAGGCTACTCAGACATGCAACGCCTTCCTAACAGGCACACCATAAGTAAAACAGGCTGCAGAAGCATAAATGATGCATTGTTCACTGTCTGTGTATCTGACAGTGTGAGATGGAAAGAGCACACAAGAGACAAGCAACGTAAGTAGTTGGCAATAAAAACAAACAACTAGGAGAAATGTCATTTGAGCAGGTTGAAAGGAATCACTGTATCCAATTCCTAGGCACTGTGTAAAATAATTTGGTGAGAGCTTTAAATGCCTGGCCCTACTTTGCAACAATGGACGTGCTCAGTAGTGTTCCTCAGGCTTTTTTTGGTGAACGTAAGATAAACAAAAACTGTTCAGCTCTGGGCTGAAAAGAAGACTGGAGTCAAAACAGCCCAATTAACTCCAAAGTCATCTTATTTTGAGAGTACTCAGAAACTGGGGCTATCTGTGTATACCACATAGCATGCACTACTGATCCTAATGAGATGATATTGCATTTGTTTTGTACAACACAAGTTCCTTTCATCTTACTTTTACAGGAGATGGTCTCAGCTGTGACAAAAACTCTGCCATCCAGGTGATAGGCAAGCTCACAAACAGAAAAAGCAGAACATCTTGAGTGATACAGAGAACAAAAACTTCTCCTGAAGAAGTGCAGTCAGTAAAGACAAAGAGGGAGAAGAAGTAAAAGTGAAACTCTTGGAGGATCGCCACCTCCTCATCTGCACCTACCATTGGTTTCAGCTCTCTGCCCTCAGCTCCACCTCCTCGGCCAGCTTCTTTCATAGATTTCCTACTATTCTCCACAAACTCCTGAAAAACAGAAATGAAGTGAAAAGTGCTTTCTTAAGAGTAGACTCCAAACATCCAATCTCCAAGATGAAACTGCTCAGAATGTCCACACAACTTGCTCCTCCTACTTCTCTTGCTTAGACTTATACACCAAGTACCAAAAAAGCCTGCCAAATAGCAACAAGAGTCTTCCTCGTTTAATTCTGGAAGCCATACAGGTATTTGCCTTGTATGCTGTCACAAATTTCAGATTTAGCCCACAAACACTCTCCTTTATGGAAAAGGAAGGTATGACAGTGGCTCCAAAAAGAAATCCAAGAAAACCAAACCCCAAAAACCCAAGCAAACAAACCAAAAAAAAAAACCAAACCAGAACAAAACCAAACAAAGAGAAACAAAACAAAATTATTACATCCAATCCACCGAACTGTATGTAATGTTAAAATTCCATTAAACAGAACACTTGGAGATACATCTTGAAAGGTCTTTTTGATTTTCCTAACTTCCCTCAATAAAAAGTCTTAAAATTTTTCACTGGATCACAAACATCTATTCACAAAGATTAGTGAAGATGCTGACTAAATTTTATATAATTTTTTTCTCTTAAAAGTGAGCACTCTGTAGCAAATTTCAGTAAACTTTAACTTCTGGTGTTTGGTAATATCAACAACTGACTAAGAAAATCTACAATGCTTATCTGTTTTGCCTTCAGAAACAGCATGTGGCATTTTACTCTGTGCTAAAAAGCAACCCATCAGCAACTGTTTTATTTATGACACACTCTAAATTTATGTTGTGTTTTACAAAATATTGAACATCAAATTCTTGGAATGGTCGGAATTCTTGGAAAGTAATCAGAAAAAAAACCCCACAAAACATGCTAAGAAGTCATTAGAGTATTCCTCTAGCTTACTCATGAGAGTACATTTTACACTGACATATTTGACAGCTGCCATTTAAAAACATCGTCAAGAGAACTACCTACTTGATAAGAAACTGAATGGTTTGAGAAGCAGAATTTTTACATCTTGGTGTCTAGCTAGAGAGATCAAGGAATAAGATGGAACAAACAAGTAAGAACTGATTTGTGCCTAGCGCCTTGATACAGCATCTAGGCTCCAGGACAGAATGTAAAGCCTGTTGTAAAGCCTGTTGTCAAATTCTGGATGCCGTCTATCTGCAAGATGACAAATTCCAGTGTGGTCACTGTCTGTGCGGGAAGCAGAATAATTAATTTTTTTCCTTCACATCTCAAGAGAGATCTTTCCTATCAAAGTACAAAAAACAAGCCCTTACCCTTGTCTTGTTTCTTTCCACTCTGCATGGTATCACTTACACGAAATGATACCAAAGAAGACTCTGCATGATGACTGCTCACCTAACAGCCAGCAAGTAGAAGCCAGTATCAGTGATGCCAAGGAAAGGAAGAATCATTACTTACCTGATGATGCTCATCAGACCACACTGCTTGCTGATCAAGCCATGAGGCAAGGTAACCCAGGTAAAAAATTACCATATTAAACTCAGCTCACTCCACTGCCAAAATACACATTTTGTGTAGTAACATCCTTAGACTTAGAGAGCAAAGGGAAACTTACCATGAGAACTTTATCCATGTAGAATTCCCTCCCAGGGCTCCCATCATTGTATTTTGTATCGATGGCAAAACATAAGAAAAGGACATCAACAACCATTTCATAAATGGAAAGGAAGCAGTGAGCAACCAGGAATGCAAAGAGGCAGACAATGATGAGTGGCAGCACCCAGATGGTGTAATCTCGTTGGTAATTCAGCAACATAATCCCAGCCAAACCTGTACTGCAAACAATCAGGACCTGAAGAAGAAAACACGAGACAACTCTGGTGGCAGAAATATTTTGGTATTTTTGATTTGGTCTGATTTAGTTTTTTTAACCTATGAGCTTCTTGCTCTGCTGAGCAGAATTAGAACTTGAGGTTACAGAATCTAGTGGTAATAACAGCTTTACCTCCTGGATTCCCCACACTGCCAACCACAGATGACACTTTATCTATCCTAGCACGTGCAAATCAGATTAGCTTCAAGCACATCCAATAAAAAAGGTATTTTTCAGAACAAATTATGTTTATAACCTGCTGTCACAATTCTAGTGTTACAGAACACTGCTGTAAAAAAAAAAAAAAACCAAAAACCTCTAAAACACTAGAAACCGATGCTACTAATCAACTAACATGTAATTTTCTGTTTTAGTTGGAGGGGAAAGAAGATGTGTCTTAGGAGGATGGCATGTTTTTCATTTTGCTGAGGAAAACAACTTCCAAACTTGTCTTATCTTTGTCGCACCTCCACACAGGGGAAGGTAAATCAGAAGTCACATAAGACAGTTCATGTAGCAGTTTCCAAAAAACTACACCATGCATGAGGTCTTAACAGAAAAAAAAAACTTCACTAGACAACAGACTGGTCTTTCAGAACAACAGAAGGGCTAAAACAATTGTTGTGTCCACTCAACATTTTAGTAATTCCTGAACCTATTATTACAAACTGCGGCTAAACATGATGTTGTAAAATCGGTCAGTTTTGCTATTATGTAAATACCAAGATGGACTGGTAGAACAGACAGGAGGGCAGCACTGTTCAAGTTGACACTGCTGTAAGCGGCACTGCTCATTTTAACATTTCTGTTATCTGTCCATTCCTCTAATAACCTAGACAACATTTTTTCAGCAAGATGTTTCCTAACACTTCTCAGGCTCCTCCATAACACTCCTAAGACCCATGGTCTCCCAAGTACCTGCATTTTTGTTACATGTTTATCTCCTCTCACATTTTATTGACCTAATTACTAGATAAAAAATTTCAGTCTACTGTATTATGTCTTAATAAAAATAAAGGAATGTAACAAAGAAGATAGTACAGTTCAGCCAATGTCTAGATGCTTAGGTAAAAGTGATATAAGTGGATTTGCATTAATAGATTTTTAGTAAATAAGGGCACAAAATTCTTAGTTTCCATAAAGTGCATTTTCATCATTTGGAGACCAAAAAAACTGACTGACCAGAACAAATATTCTAGTCTCCTCTCAATTCCTTGAGTAGTGGTAACTAAGTGGATTAAGCTGGCAGTTCATCACAGTAGGCTTCTGTACTACCTTCCAGTCCAGTTTTGTCAAAAACAGTGATCAACAATGCGTCAATTTCCAACATAAACCTGGAGTGCTCTTATTAAACAGAATTTAAAGGAAATGCTTCTGTTCTTCACAATTCTATTTTTTAACCACAAACCCAATAAAAATCTTAGAACTTCTAATCAATTTTCTCAACTTTCTGGGAAAAAAACAAAACCCAAAAAACTAAAAAAGTGCCATCATCTTCAGCTATTCCTTTCTAATGATTTGAGTTAACGTAAGTAGATCATCTGTTTATTCTCCATATATCCTGGACAGCCCCTTCCTGACACAACGCAGCTAGATGTGATATGGTGCATGCTAAGGAACAAGATTTTTAAGGCACTTTGTATTTGGGGTCTAAGACTTTGTTATGGAAAGCTTGCTACGCTACTATGTAGGTCTGTAACAGCAGACATACCTTTCCTAGAAACAGCATAAAATCCCCAACTGTGTTTATGGCAGCCACTCGCAAAGCATTTTCCACCAGAATAACAAAGGCATCCTTTGCTGAGGTGCAGAAGTTGGTGCTGTTGATAGCTGTGGCTGTATATGCATTCTGGGAAAAGGAGATTGAAAGTTTATTCATGGACCAATCAGTTATTTCAGATGGATTTGGGACAGAGGAGAAGGGGTACAACATGGCCTCTGAGTAAATCATGTTAACGAACAGAAATTCCCTTGGAAGTCGTTGAAACAAGCAGTGTGTACCAGCTCGCAGAAGACTATGCATTTATGTTCATCATTTATGCAAGTTTATCCCAAAAAAACTTCCTCATTAAACAGAATTTACAACTTGTCTACAGAAGGTGAGCAGTAGCCTAAGTACAATAATTAAGTAGTTAGGAAAAACACTCTGGAAAAATGAAAGAATTTGAGAGTCATCGAAGTCCAGCAAGACAATTTCTAGACACTTCACTACACTGCATTCAAGGTTAGTGCCGGAACATTTTTAAAATGCTTTCTTCTGATTTTATTTTCTGTAATTCTACAAGAAAACTAAGCAACAGTAAAAGACAAATCAGAAGGATATTTATAGAAGTACTTACAAAAGTATAACTGCTGGCTAATAAAACTTCTCTTACAAAGGGGTCTGAGCAGAGAGTGTGTTCTAACTCGCATCTGGTTTTCTACTTTGTAGATGATGACGACAACGAATTGATGTTATGTACAGTTTTTCAACTGTGTGAATCTTAAATATTACACCTAGAAAAGCTTCGCTTTCTTTTTATAGCAAACCCCAATGTCATTTGACACAGTGGGCATAAAGAGAGCACATTTCCAACCACTAAACAAATTGTTACAGAAGTAGAGGTGTCACATTCACAAAGATGATCTCTGTGTACTTCTCACCCTTGCAATGTAAACAAAGTCTAATGCAGTGATACACAGTGTAATATCAGTAACAGAAACAAGACTGAAGTAACATCACTCAAGTTCAGCTCGAAATTAAGACAGTTTGTGTGTCAGCTTCGGGTTGTATTCTGGGAATATATACATCTATTATCACCCCTCACATAAAACTTGAATATTGGAAAGTCTTACCTGATTTAAGTAAGTCAGGCACTTTTCTAGACACCAAAGGCAGCAGATGCAGGCTTTAAGCATACAACGAGCACAAGCATTTTCCTAGGGAGGCACAGAATGTGGAAAAACAAAGGTAAAGAGTAAATACAACAGATCTTAATTAAACAACGACTCCTTTTTGTTTCAGTGATACTCAGCTTGGTAACTTAAGCAGTCCCTTCCAGTCCTACAGTCCTTTAAATTCCAAAACATGACTTCAGCCTCTCCAAAATTAAGTTAGCTGTAATCAAGTCAGGGCTTTCAGCAAGAAAATGGAATCTATTTCTCTTACCTTTCCTTTCAGCTGTGTATGAATATACATAAGAATCATTCGCGGTATCTTTACTAGTGTGATAATGAAAGACCCCTTTGCTACTGTTCCTAAGTGGTAACAAACAAGGCGATTAACAGATGCCAGAATAGGAGTAAAGGGCAAATTCTTTTTCTCCCTGTTGAACAAAGATAAAGAAAAAATATAGAATGAGTGGCACGCATGCAGTATTATCTAGAGGTGCAACAAATTATCACTAAAATAACGTGTAAAGGAATCCATTACACTAGCTTTCAGGGTATATTGTTCACTCCACACTAGCAGTCTGTGCAAGTCAAGTTTTTCTTGTAATGCTGCAATAGGAATAGGATGAGGAGTCATTATGTCTTGAGTAGTCTTATTAGTCGTTGGTTACATTACCACTATTGCCAGCTAGCAGCTACTATTTTTTTTTTCCCATTTAGACTATGCATCTGCCTCCCCTTCTCTCTGTCTTCATGGAGACTTTTGAAAGGTTATTATTAGTCGTTTTCCTTTGGCAAATTATTTTCTCAGATGCTTTGCATTTCTAGTTTAGCTACCACATTCTCAAAGAACTAAGTATTAAGCCTTAAAATAACCTCTTTTACTGCAATATGGTTAGAATATTTTTAATCTGTCACATGAATACTTGCTTTCACAGATTTGAAGCAGTTTGATTTGGTTATAAAAAATGGTTTGCTTATACTTCCTAACAAGGAAGCCATTTTGTGCTGTTTTGAGGCTAATTGGAAGATTTAATACAAGAAATTAGACCACTGGTTGTAAAAAGAAAATAATGATGAGGTCTGTGTCATTCATTAGTTTGCTGACAGANTGGAAAAGTAAAGAGAGAAAGAGAAGGCAGAGAGGGTAGCTTTCGAGCCCCGCCTGTGGAGTTTCCTTTGTCCAGGAAGGAGTTTGGATTTCTGTATCATTTTTAATCTGTATATAATTATAAAAACTTGTAAATATATTGTGTATATACACTTGTGAATTTTGCTTTGCTGTAAATATAGCTTTGTTTTACTTCCAAGCCCATCTGAGCCAGTCTGGTAAATTTCAGCAGTGGAAGGACCCACCACTAAACCCACCACACATCTCTTTTTCTCGCCCAAATAAAAGCTCTATTCAACATCTAAAGAATAATTCTTCTTTATTATAAATATGGACATAATAGTAAAAATATTAAAAGGAAAAAAAACAGCTAATATTCCAAACACAATTTATCTTCCCAGCTTGACAGTTACCTTCTTGTGAATTTCATTCAAAAATGGTAAAAAATTAGAGTCTTCATCTGTAAAACTAACATTTGCATAATTTAATATTGGAATGCTAGTCACTAAAATAGTTTACTCTATATTTTTTTCCAATTCACTTTGAGAGTTCAGGTGGAGGAAGCTGACCCTCAAGACTATTCCCTTTGGGGCACAATCACATAAATGGCTTGAGCAGGACACCTTAACACTTCTTTATTTTGAAGTAAATGTAACTGAGGACAGCAGTTGTAATGCAGAACACCTTGGGGTTGATTATTGCCCAAGTTGGAAGGAATCCATCTAAGTTATGCGAACGAACCTTGACCTGCCTAGTGGATGAAGGAAAGGCAGTGGATTTTATCTACCTGGACTTCAATAAAGCACTTGACACTGTCTCCCACAGCATCCTGAATGCACAAGGAAGTGGTGGAGTCACCACCCCTGTAAGTGCTCAAAAATCACGTAGACATGGCACTTAGGAATATGGTTTAGTGGTGGACTTGGCGGTGTTGGATTTGATTATCTTGGGAGGGTTTTTTTCAACCCTAATGATTCTATAAGCATGTATTAAACTAGAACATGTTGACCAGACAAACATTATGGATGTTTTCTCCCTGGAGGTGTTCAAGGCAAGATTGGACAGGGTTTTGAGCAACCTGATCTAGTGGAAGATGTCCCTGCATCTGGAAGGGGCATTGAAAGCACAGGAATTTTAAGGTCCCTTCCAACCCAAACCATTCTACAATGAAACCATTTATCCACGGACAACAATCTCATTTGCTGTGGAATGGTGCTAATATGCAAAATAATGGGGAGGTCCAAATGAATATCCTTCCTTAGGTCACTCTTCAGATTACAATTGTACTTTAAAATGCATGAAAGGAGAACAGTAGGGAGAAACATGTATTTACCAACTTAAAAAGACTCCTGGTATAGAGTGATACAATAAAGTTAAAAGAAAAATCATGCACCTTCAGGTGGCAGAAAATACATAAATTTACAGACAAAGCATGCAGATCGCTAAACCATCTATTTCAGTATGAAGTTATCCTCTCTCCTATGTATTTTCTTAGTTCTTTACTCAATCTTGTTTAATTATTCACAAGATTACATCCCTGTTACATCTTACAACCACTTCATACACATATTTCATTGGTAACCTGGATGACTTCATCATTTGTAGAATGGCAGAATTTCTCTCAGCACAATAAATTAATTCTCTGTCTTTGATACTGTTTTAAAGACAAGGGCAGCTAAGGAGTCAAAATGTAATTCAGATAAGAGTCTTGATTAAAAAGACAAACTAATTAAATATTTGTGATCTGAATCACACACTTGAAAAATATCTGGATGCATTATTTAAAAACTCATTTTTAAAACTCACAGACTCTTAAAAGAACATGGCAAGACTAGAATGTGGTTGCCGGAATTTATTATATACAGTATGCTACACATAAAAGGCTAAAAACATACACCAAAAGCAATTGCAGCTGAACTACATCTGTATTTAGGATACTAATGATTCTTTTTCATGGGGTGGCATCACTCCAAAAACTGGAGTTTCCTTTCTTAACTAAATCACCACTGCTAAACACCTTGTCAACATCCACTACTCAGAGAATCGTAGAATCATAGAATGGTAAGGTTGGAAGGGACTTCAGGGATCATCTAGTTCCAGCTCCCTGCCATAGGCAGGGACACCTCCCACTAGTACAGCTCACTCAAGGCCTCATCCAACCTGGCCTTCAACACCTCCAGGGAGGGAGCAGCCACGACCTCCCTGGGCAACCTGTTCCAGTGCCTCACCACCCTCACTGGAAAGAACTTCCTCCTAACATCTAGTCTAAATCTCCTCTCTGCCAGTTTAAACCCATTGCTCCTTGTCCTGTTGTTGCAAGATCTTGTAAATAGTCCCTCCCCAGCCTTCCTGTAGGCCCCC
>VWZE01000360.1:552439-569352 GCA_013396675.1 Eubucco bourcierii | reverse complement strand
TGCAGTACTAAGAAATAGCTAGTAATGAGAAAAACAATTACCTAGTGATAACAAGCAAAGTCCCATTATAATCTCTTTGCTGGTCATAACTCCACTAATCAGCCTGTGTAAGACACTACTGTCACTGACAAAGGTGATCAGGGCCTCTGCGAACTTGGCATAGCAGGAAATGTTCACAGGAGCACAGCGATGGAAGAATGGAATAGGTGCACTGGTGACACAAGAAAAAAAAAATCAGAAAAAAAAATTACTCCTACTTAGTATAAATGCCACATCAACACAGAAATGAAAAGTGAATAGATGCAACCATTCCACCCTCATAACATCACAACCAGAAACCATGTGTTGAATGTACAAGTGCTGCTGGAATGAAGATGATCACAATGGGAAGTGATGCAGTTCTTACAAGTAACCCTGTGAGGCTGGAGTGCACACTCCAATGGGAAATTATTACCCTCCCACCCTTAAACAGTAAGGCTCATAAAACATCTATTTTGCCTTAAACATCTTTCATTCAAGTGTCAAGTGGTGCATCAGCAACTGAAACAAAGCCTTTCACTCATGTTGGAGTGTAATGTTGGCCCATGTTTGCAGCAAAAGAAATCCCAGAATGACAACGATCTCCTTGCAAGCATGCATTTTTATGCTAAACAACATCAGGATTTATATAACTGCTGCCAAACAAACCAGTGCAATTATTCTTAGTTTTCCCCCATGAGAAACTTGCTCTCGTACTGAGGAAGTGGTTACTTTCAATAACTTTGTTTAAAATTGTGCGCTACACTCTTTGCAAAACACGCAAAGATGTCTCTGTTGTTTCATTACTCCTGAACTGTTTAGGAAGTTTCCTCCTCAAAAATACTGCCACTATGCTTTGCAGAACGCTCAGCAGAACATGTATCACATCCACCAGAGGAAGATACAAAAGAGGAAAAAGTTGACTTTAAAAGTGTGCAAAATGTTTCACATTAAGTATCTCAGAAACTATGTTAGATTTTAAAGTGGCCTATTACATCTTTTCATTGATCTTCCCAATTACACTTCAGACATGTGTTCCTCCAGTAATTCAATCTGATGGAAGAAATGTCTTTCATACCGTCAGTCTTTCCTTCTAACCTCTGTAATCGTTTCACTCTGCCCAATTTTCCTTATTTAAAAGATTTCAGAGACTGTAGCAGCAATGCACATCATCTTTTGTGTTTCCTCATTTCTGCAATGACCTAAACCCCAGCAATTTTCTGTACTTGGTAACTATTTGTTGAGCCCATGCCTTTCCAAATTTCTGTCATTTTAAACATGTAGCGAGTAAACCAGCTGCCTCAGGCACACTCCTTCTATGAGTATTTTTGTTGAAAAAAATACAACATGCTGAAAACCATTAGTGTGTAATTGCTCTGTACAGAACTTGGGAGAAAATTTAATCACTTGTCATGCCTACATAATTAGTGGCTTATAGGTTTTTGTTTGAAGTGACTGAAGATTGAAATTAGACACTTTAAAATTTACTGTGCTGAGCAGGTAAATGCATCTGGAAATGTTCATACAGATGGTCTACTTTTGGGTAGTGATGGAAACAGCAGTTAAGCACAGCAAAGTAATAGTGTATTAGTCACAGTTGTTAAAAAACAAATCATAACGTGGCTGCTCTATTTAGAAGGCAGCCCATGTACCCTCTCAATCTCTTACACAACAGCCTATTTTGGAATATGAAGCATACTGCAGTTCATTATAAGCAGTAATACTGGAAAAGACTGGAATTTGAGATGTTTCTTTAATTGTTAACTGCTCAAACTTTGCAGAAAACCTAGGGCATTTAGAAGTTAGTAACAAAGCTCAAATTCTGAGCTGGGAGTAGGCTAAGAACGGTTGCTCCTTCATCCAAATATGAAAGTATTTGTTTTGAAAAGGTGAACTAATTGGATTAAAATAGCACCCAAAATACAACCCAGCCAAGAAGAACATGTTTTTTGTGCACCACAATTTATACTACTCATCTAACATCCCTTAGGCATTTTCACTACACATTTTGAATTATCTATTTTCACATGCAATAATTAATTTCTAACTTTGTTGTAGTTAATTACAAAATTTATTAGGGGTTCCTACAAAGTTTCATGAGTAAATTGGACTCCTGAGAATCCATCTTTCCAGATATGCTGCTGTTTCAGTGGGTTTCACTGAATGAGTAGATGAGGTAAGATGTCTTACTTCATTAAAAAATAAATACAATAATAGATATATTCTGTGACTTGTGACATTTTAGATGGTTTCTTGATTATACCTTGATGTATATATACTGGAATGGAATTGCAAGTTTCTGAGAATAAAATGATGCTTAGTTATGAGTACTGTTCGAGTCAGCAGATAATGGTGTTAAAAAATCATATTTCTAAAGCATTATTCCAATGAAGTTAAGAGATCTGATTGTTCAATTAGTAAATTTCACAGGACTGCTTTTTCTTATTACTACTGCACCTGGGAATGTACAGAAACCTGTCGTGTGTATCTTGGCTGGAACATCACTGCTGTTGGCTGCTTTTGGACCTCTAGAGGGCAGTCCCTTGGCACAGTTCTCCACAGTTGGTTGACAGACAAATGCTGCTCTGGAATCTGCTAAACAGCGTAATTATGCTCTGCTGAGGAGATATACTAGACATGGGTTCTAGAATAAACATGTATCACTGGCTGCATTGCTAGACTGCACTGCTGAGTCAAAACTGGACATAATGCCTTGAAGCTGGAGCATCAGAGTCCACTGAAAAATTAAGTCTCAGCTGAAGTGCATGAAAAAGCCTGGTCGTCAAACAAAAGACCAAGGGACAGTCCTCACAGTATAAGCTACCTCCATCTCATGTGCCTAATGGAAATCAGTTTCCACCTCTGACAGATCAAGCCTGAGACCACGAATGTCAGGTAAGTTCTCCCTGAATGCCTCAGTCTACAGGATATTGGGCTTTCATTTGTTTGTCTCCACAGGATTCTGTTTCCTCTCCAAATTACACTAATCTACTCAAATAATTTAACTATAAAAATCTGAAAACCAGAGTGGTTTAGGGCATTAAGTTCAGACTTTTCAATCTCAGAAATACTAAAATATATTGGTTTGTGTCAAATAAAAAAAAAAAAAAAAAAAGGAAATACTTCACCCACACAATAGCTTTTCAAGAGTAACTCTTGAGGCAGTTGGAGAAATCTGCATAGAGTCATTAGAGCTCTGACACACCATTCTAGCTTTCTGTTTTCTTATTAAGCCATACTCATTCAGATTGAGTAACATAGTGAGAAAAGTCAAAATAATTTTGGCAAAAATCAGGACTGACAAGCTTTTCCAGCATGCAAGCTGAAGCTTTAATGTGATTTTGTGTTACGGTTGTAACAGCTGGTTAGTTGCATGGAATATTAATCTTCTGTGGAGAATTATTTTTTTTTAAAGCTAATATTCCAGCTGCTCCTTATTGTCTCTACAATGTAATGAAGTTATTGACAGGAGAGGCTACAATGAAGACAAGAGGGAATTAAAACAGAGGTTTTAGAACTGACAAAATTATCAATAAAAAAAAAAAGGTAACAGAAAACTGTGTCTAGGAAAAGACTCAGCAGATAGAACCCACTACTGAATATGTTTGAGAAGCTAAACTTTGAGAAAATACATGACTCTCTTTAAGTGAGCAGAACTACTGGCAACAGAGTGTGCACAACAGCAAGCAGATGCACATCTTTTCTCAGCAATGCTCATCTCCACAGTTTCAACCAGCACAGCTAGTAGTGTTGCTGGAGCTATGATTTCTTTCCACAGTTGAATATAGCCTAGTAACATTATAATTAAAAAAAAAAGGCTCTGTTTATAAAACAGAGTCTTTTTTTTGGTGGGGGGTACTTGACCGTCCTTGTATCAGTCATTTTGGGACTGAAAGAATAGAAAACAAAGTAATTTGCTTAATTGCTGAAGTACAATATAAGAAGTGAACACTGCAAAGAGCTGCATCTCAATACAGCCTTTTTCTTCCCAAGGAGTCAAAGTGCTTCATAAATGTCTCTGATCTGTATTGCTGAGAGGCAGGAGGCTATAGGGTAAAAGACAGTGAAACAGCTTATACTCAGCAGCGTGAGTTTTTCAAGACAGAACAGAACTTGGAAGACACAAGCTTAACATTCTCAGTAATACATCCAGGGATATTTTGCATTTTTCTTCAAGAGTTGCTTTTACAGTAGTTTTAAAAACTGTGGCAATAATGCACTAAAACATCCACCTGTATGACAGAACAAATCTGTCCTGCATATTTTCCAAAGAACTGTCATGAACAAACATCTCTGCTCCCCCCACCCCAATCAGACAAGGTATTAATATTACCTCTCTGGAACAGGGTATTTAGGACACAACTTGGCAGCCCTTGGGTCTGTGGTGTATTCTGATGGTGCTAGTTCATAGCTACACAGAGTGGATCCTGTTGAGAGGGAAGAAAAAAAAAAAAAAAAAAAAAGGTTGGAAAAAATTAAGAATCAAATATTCCTGTTCTTTGAAAATAGCATTAAATCTGCAGCTTGTCACATTATTACCACAAAATCATGCTAAAATTCCTCCTGTAATTGAACAGTGAATCAAGTCCGCCACAGGCTTCAGGCTAACGATGACACTCATCATCTAGTTTTAGGTCTTCCAATATTTGTGTATTTGAGTGGAAAAAGCAAATTCAGAATGCAGTATAAAGGAGAACAAAAAGCATTTTGAAGTGACTGTCCCCTGCAACTTCACCATGTTTTATTTTTAGTGCATGAATATTGCATAAGAAAACATTCATTACTGAAAGAAAACATTCAAGTGTTTGTTTATTTTTTTCTTCGTTTTCCCTGGTTTTAAAATACAGTCTATAGACTTCAGGGATAGGAACAAAGGAATCAAATTGATGAATTTAGAAATTAGGCACAAGTTCTGCACTAGTTGCCCAAAACTTCTAATGAAACAACCATAAACAAATTGGTTTGGCACAATAAAGAACAAGTTGACTACAACAAAACGCAAAGTATTTTAAGGCTTCCTTAGTCACTCACACTTGCATAATAGATGTACATTACCTAGACAGATCTCTTTCCCTTTGTCTATATTCAAAACACTGACATCTGAATCAATGCTGCTAGGACCAAAGCATCTGCCAAATCAGATCGGAGGAGCAGTCTTTCAGAAAATGCAGGAAGAAGTGAGAAAGTACTCTAACAGTAGAAGCTGCCTATTCAGAGAGGAGTTTCTTTCCAAGATTGTGTCCTAATGGGTTGATTTCACTCCCCAGTGCAAAGTCTCTGAACACATAGCCTTTAGCACCCTCTTTCCCTACATAGTAAAGTACAGGTATCTACATTTAATAAATATTTAATTTTTTTTTCCATTGTGAAAGTCTCCCCTCCAGTAGTACTTTGTAGCAAAGTACTACAAACTGGATAATCTGGATAATACATACACACCTCTGCCCAAATTAAATCCTGACTTCTGACAAACAGTCTTATGTTGGCTCAAGTGACACCACAGTTATTACCCATACAAGCCACACAGAATACTATTTGCAGAGATCTTGTTTCCCTTTGCCACACTGCTACCTCTATGAAAAGCCATCTTTTATTTACAGACTCAAAGAAGACAGAGAGCAGCTAACAAGTCATCCCATACAGTTTCTGAAAAGCTAATTGAACACCACCTCTACGAATTATTCTTTTGGGAGTAGGCCACTGAAGAAACTTAAGATTTCTGCAAAGAGAAGGTACAGGAAAAACATCTTATTCTGATTAGTGCTGTTAGAGTTAATAAGACCTGTAAAAGTTTAAAGAGTTTGAATCACCTACTTTGCTGTGACAATTAGTTTACCAAAGATGCTATTATTTTTCCTAAATTATTACCACTTTGAAGTTGTGAGAAGAATTCAGAGACCACATTTTTAAAAATAAATACATAATTTAAGCAATACATCTTTTCCTTCTTACAGCAATGTACCTATTTCTTCTGGAGAAATAGTTAGGTGAACACCACCAAACTGTCCTACAAGGACTGGCTTTGGGATCCCAACATATAATCTTGTAGAAAAATACTTCTGAACTATTTACAGCAACAGTTTCTGGGCTGCTAGTGAGAACACAGGGTTTACTTGTTCCTAAGTGCTCTATGTGATGCTTTCAGGTATCCTGGAGACACAACATTGCTTCTATCCCATGGTTCCCTGTTTACATTAACAGAGTCACTCCAACTGCTACAGTATTTTGAGGCCATGACTAAAGCAAAGTATCTTAAAAGAAAAACTTTCCTCTTAAGCTTAACCTAACTGTCATGGGTTGAGTTGAATCTGCAGATGAATATTCTGTATCATGCTGACATTATTCCAGATCAAAATGGAAGTGCTGGCCAGAGCAAAGTATCTTGGGACTTTAAGTTGTAAGGTAAGAGGCTTCCTATTTCTGGTCACTTCTTCCAGTTTCCTGTTTCAGGGTGCTAGTCTTTCCCACTGGGCTGATTGCAGGCCTGGCAGGTAGGGTAGTTGTTTTATTGCTGCCTTCTGCTGCTGCTTCTGCCTTTGCTGTGCTAACTGTGGATCACAGAATCTCATTAAACTCCTAATGTCAGCACAGAGGATTTAAAAATTTTTTTTGTGTTGCTTTTCCTCCTATTTGGGGAAGGTGGGCTTGTGGGAGTGGATTATGTTAACTCAGGACACCTAACCCTAGGAACAACAGCCAAGCATTTCCTTTGATAGCCTTCTTTCTGTTTTGGCTAGTCTTGGATTAGTAAGGAGATGAATAGCTCTGGCATACCTAGAATGAGCTACAGTTAACTCAATTATGTAAAGGTAGTGTATAAACCCAGGTGGGGGATCAAATTCTTCAAAGACTTTCCAACAAACTCTTAATGGTCTTGTGCACTCAGAGAATGTAGTATACAGAACAAGACACAATCTCCTGCTTTCCACAGCAGTAAGTAAATAGAAAGTTCCAAACTACTTTTAGAGATCAGAGTTCCAATACAGCTTTCCTTCCAGCATTTGCTGTGTTGTAAACAAATGCACAAACCCCCTTCTGCATTAGCATCGCTATCAGTATCAGAGTTTACCAAGTGGTAAATGGTAGGACTTCCCATATCATCCACTAAGAGACACAGCCCACACAGAACACCACTGACATTAGTACTGCCTGAAAGAACAACAGTGGTGGAAAAGTACTACAGCAGTTCTGGATCCCATTCTGAGTTGCCCAGCAGTGCTTATCCATCTATTGTTCATAGGAACTAAAATAAAGACTTTCAGGTCTGAACATACAGACTCATATTCAGAGTCTGTATATGTATATATCTCAGATTTCAGCAGAAAATACAGAACTACACAGAGATACTTGGGATAGCTTCAGTATCAGGAACAGAATAGTCTACTTAAGACCTTAGGAGCATGTTCTACTTAAGTCAGGCATAGCTCCAAGTAGCTCCACAAAATCACAGAGTAACTCAAGTTGGAAGCAACCCATAAGGATCATCAAATTGAATTCCCTGCTCCTCAAAGGACTACGTAAAACTAAACTGTATGACCAAGGACATCCAAATACCTCTTTTCAGACACACAGCAAAGGACAGACAGAGACCACAAACTACCGTTTTGATAAGGTAATTTACAATCTTCTATGTATGGTTTCACAGTTCTGAGTCTGACTGACGCTACACATATATTGTGTAAATAACTTCTAAAAGACCATATTGGGAAGCACAAATTATAGTTTAAAACCTTAACATTTTATTCCATTTTAAGTATTTTGTCTCCTCAAGCAACATTCTGTTAGTTCACCAGTCACTTAAGTTCTCTAACACAAGAACCAAATTCCAGATAATCACAGATACAGAAAAGTATACAAATGCTAGCAGGGATGAGACTGTTAAAACCACTACTGGCCTCTCTACTTTCAGCCCAGTAATAATTCCTCTTGGATTATGGGTGTTTTATGAGTATCACCAAATAAAACACAGCTAACATTGTGAATACGTGATTCAGAGATGATTACGTTTGACCAACCCATACAATACAAGTTAGAGGTACTGACAGCTGAATATTGACAAGAGGTGGATATAAATGGTTTTCAGGAAGGACAAGGGTCTTAGACTCTAAAAAAGATGACTGTAACTCTTTTCTTTTCACCCCAGACCTTGCCTTAAATATATCTGTTGAACTCTATCATCCCAAAACTGTCAATGTGAATCACACCGCCAGCAATAACTGCAGATTATGTTGGCATATTACAGACTAGCAACACGGCATAGACAAGTGGTAGCTTAAGACACTGGCTCATGTATCAGTAGGGAATTTTGCTGCAAAATCCACAGCCAAAAGCTACATAACTGGCAGGATGCCAAACACTTCTTCCACTGAAGGTGGCAAGTTGCTATCCATTGTTGACTTCAGCCAGTAGGAGAACAAATGCTACATGACCTCAGAAAAAAGAGTGCCTATGGGGAGCAATAAGAACACCCTCTCTTCACAAACTCCAGCCAAGTAGAAAAAGATTCAGGCTGTCATGAAATGTAATACACAGACACTGATCAGACTTCATTCATTCTTTATATGCTAGGTCTGCCAAAGATAATATACCCATAAATCTACTCAGAACACGAGTACTGAGAATGCACAAAGTTTAGGGTTGTATAAATTTCCTATTTGCCTGAAAGTTTTGTTTGTTTCAGAACAAAAATATTCCAGAAGTAGACACATTCACATCTAATGCTTCATCTTGGAATGAAGTAGTATTTAGCTGTGCACAGATTAGCACCAGAGCTGGAAATAAGTGAGAAAACAAGGTTTCCACTTCATAGCATTTGATGTGAAGCAGCAGTCAATGCGAAGCATCAGAAGGCTGCACAAACATAGCTAAACACTCCAGTTACACCTTTTGCAAATGTTGCAGGGACAGAGCCAAAAGGCCTAACAAGGTACAGCTGAGCATATACAAATCTAATAATATAGTAATATGATAGGCATAAACCTAATTTCTAGGCCCTAACAGAGCCTAGAAAAATAGCAATACTTCGAGATGAGCAAAGATAGTCCATTTAGTGGTCAGGGCTTCTGCTTAATATGACAGATTTATTATTCTTAGTGAAGAAAATAAGGTTCATTCTCTAGATCTATCTCCTGGTGCCTTTCAGAAGCACAGTGTGTGTTTTAGGAAGGAAATTAAGGGTTGTATATATCTAAACTTAAAATTGTTGCAGAGAGACATACCATTACTTCTCTAAAAAACTGACTACCAGACAGCAGGAGAAATTACAGCTTGCTTTTATAAATGTGGGACTAAAGAGAAAGAAGTATCCTCCAGAGCCCCAAAGAATGCTCCCAAGAAAAATCTAATGCAAATCCCCAATACTTAGAGCTTTAAAAGTCTCCAAGACAGAAGTCCACAGAAAGGACTATTGAGATAGCTAAGCACAATTGCTGTTACAACCAATTGTACATTAAAACAAAATAAATTTTAAAATCCTAGTCAGAATTCAGTTTCATGTAAGTTAGGCTGTAATTCAAAAGTCCAAACTATGTTCTTCTCTATTCCTCTTTCTTACCAAGCTGAAGGATACACTTGAGTACTAACCATCTATTAAAACATCTAAACACTATTATTCTAAGTTTATCTTTTGGCATCTAAAAATATCCTCATGGAAGTAAGTTTTGGAAGTTAACAGTAACTAGTATGGAAAAAAAAATCTGTCTCTTTGATGCATAATAATTTAATCTGTTTACCTCTAGTCTCATGTTACTCAGGTGATGAGATCAAGAAATACTTTTCTTTACCTTCTCTAAGCTATTTCTTCTTTTAATATCTTTACTCTTCCTGACAGTTTTCTCTTTTCCAGGCAAGTGAATCATTTGGGTTTTACCAGTATCTTTGTTTCACTTCTCAGTATGTGTGCACACTGAGAATATACAGATGTGTTCATATGTATGAGTGTGTATAAGTTTTTTAAAAGTTAAGAAAATAGTTTATCAAGGAAGGATCAGAACACAGCCTCTACAATGCCAACGGAGTGTGAGTTTACACAAAATACAGTCCCTATTTTTCTCTTTTCACAAGTGATAAACATTACACTTTCTGACCAATGCTATGCTGCCATCTAATCCTTTCACTATCATCAGTAGCTTCACAATCTCTTTCCCAACTAGCAACAATCATTTCAAGTAAAATGCTAAGTGCACAACAATGATTGTTTCTCACCCCTTCATTCTGCAGGGATTCCTTTCCATTCAACTTCTATTCCACTGCAACTGAAATCAGTTGTTTGGGTTTGGGTTTTTTTATATGATTCTAAATAATTCAACAACTGCAACAAGATTTATACCTCAATGTTCCTCCCCTTTTCCAAATGATTTATTAACATAATCAATAACACACACAGTATTACTGGAGGGCTCCATGTGCAGCCACTTTCTGCTGCAACAATGAATTAATTCTGACTAGATGATCCATTTCCAACACAAGAGAAGCCTGACAATGCATTCTGGTAACAAGGTAGAGCAGCAGTGGATGACTCCACAATTCAAACCCAATCAAGATGTACTTTGATTCCAGTCATTCAAAAAATGACATCCAACATACACAGGTTCCCAAAGACCTGTATGAAAATCATAAGCAAAGGACTAAGTTTTAAACAGCACATTTTGACCATAAACAAAGTATGCAGTGGGGAACAGAAGCACCAGAAAAACATCAGAAGCGGTTAGCAATCAGTGTAATTGTTCTAAGGAAAGTACATCTTGGTTTAATACAGTCTGCAGTAAACAAGACTCATGCCCACAATTGAGAATGAGTGAAACACATGAAAAGCCCTCTGGGTTGAGATAAGGAGAGGTTAATGGAAATAATACAATGTACAGTTACCTTAGCTATTTCACAGAAAAGCAGAAGCAGTAGCCAGCTATGATACAACCCCCCACTGTCAAGGCCACAGCCAGATGAGTGGAAAAGACCAGCATCTCCAAACTGGAACCCAGAAACAGCAACTGGAATCAGGAAGTGTCTCATGTACAATCTGAACTTCGAGCCCCATGATACTTTGCTCCAACCAGCACTTGGATTTTAAAGCTGGCATAACGTCAGCGTGGTGTGCAATACACATCAGCAGATTCAACTGGCTAAACCCATGACATTTTCCACTGTACCACCAACGTTATGCCCAGCAGCAATTAACACTGAACAATACACATCATACATCAGACTTTTTACTGCAGATGAACTGAAGCTCCACCCTGTTTCCAGTACATTCTGGATCAGCCCATGATCAGTTCAAATGAAGGGGTGTGGTTCCACCACTAGGACAGTGGATTCCAGTGACTTCTTCCATTCCTCCAAGTGAAATCAAACGGTGGCCTGCATTCCAGTGCTAAGCTTCTAACATATTCCTGTCTCAACAGAAATAATGATAGGCTCCACTCTTCTTGGTTTGACAGCAGAGTACACTGTGTGCCTGTGTCTACTAAAGCTTTACAGCTTTTTGGGTTCAACTTGCCAAGCCATGGGATCCACAAAGTCCAATAAATCCAACTGTCCATCTGGCTGGGGACAGGGTCCCTCTAGTTCTGATTGGAATCACTTGCAGTAAGTGAGAATGCTGCAAAGGTCCCCTCAGGAAGATCAGAAGCAGTACCAATTCTTCTGCACTTTCTGGGTGATTTTCCACTGGCAACTGGGGCCAGCATTCTTCAAAGGAGAATTTCCTTGTAATTCACAGACTCACACAGCATAAGGTTTTATGTAATGTAACCAGGGCCATACCCCTCGACATCAGCCCCAGCTGCCCCGGAAAGCAAATGCATCAACATGGCAAACATACTACAGGGAGGAAAAAAGTATGTGAAATTCTGTTAACAAGTCTTAAGTGAATCTTCCTGTTATCTCATTTCTCATCATCTCAACCCTTTAATGCTGCATATTGGGGTACCAAAATAACACCGTCCTGGTATAGCTCAGTCTGTTCTAAAGAAGACTCATGTCCACAATCAAGAGAGCGAAATACACAAAAAGCCCTGTGGGTTGAGATAAGAGTTCGATGGAAACAACACAATGTACGATTACCTTCACCATTTCACAGAAAAGCAAAAGCAGGAGCAGGAGCAGCAGCAGCTGTGGCCAGCAAATGACCATCCAACCCCCGAAGCCTGCAGCCAATCCAGCAGGAAAGACCAGCATCCTCAAACTGGAAACAAGAAGCAGCAACCAAAACCAGGAAGTCTCTTGGGTTTCAGCTACAAGCCCAAAGATATTTTGCTCCAGCCAACAGTTTCATTTTAGAACTGGCGTGATGGCCCTTATGGTATCGAATACTCATCAGCAGATTCAATTGGCTAAACCCATGACAAATTACCAAGGATAACTGCAAAGATACGCTCTGATTACTACACACAAAGATGTCATTATCTGTAGACAGCTATTGTTCTTTCACGTAGCTCAGAGACAGCTACAAGTTAGCCAGAATGATTTCTTTTATTGATTTCTTTCAGGTCAGTGCTCACAGCAGACAATGTAGCCTTACCTCTGACTCAAAGTGCAACCAGACCTCAACAAGCCCAACCCAGCTACAGAATTCTGACAACTAAGATACCTGTCAACATGTTATAAAATAGAACTTCCACATTAGGTTCCTAAATCCGCAAGCAGTCATTTACACAATAGACAGGAATATTATATCCCAAGGTGACCAGTCAGTATAGTTATCAGTGGATTAATCACAACAGAAGTTATCATCACCTGTTTAGTGTTGCTTTCTAATAATGACATTTCACTGTTAATTTAGCACAGCTGTGTATGGATTTTATCTTCAAGAGTATTTAAAAACACTTTGGCAGGTCCTTGAAATTAGCAAAGCAGTATTTCTTGGACATGAAGTTTTGCACAAATCGGTTTTCTGGGAAAAAAAACCAACCAACAGTTTTCAATCATATTACATCTTTTTTTAAGTGCCAAAACCATCAAAAACATTGAATTCCAAGTACTCCCTGCCTCAGATGTTTTGATGGGTGATAAAATCCTGAGGAGGCTAGAAGCAGACAGTTCCCAACATACACACCACTCTCAATTGTGTCCAGTCTATAGCTCTACAATTTCAATTATCAGCATGTCTGTTGTGAGAATGGCATTAGACTTGCTAATATTCTTGGCCAGCACTTCACCTTCCCGCATCACTTCCAGGAGTTGCTCCAGAACGTGCCTGTATTTTAAAACCTATATCTCTGCCCAGGCTGAAGATCTGAACGGGCAACAGCCCAGATTTTTCCTTCTCATTTTCCCCCCTTCTTGTAAGTGGTTCCAGGTGATTACCAGTGTGCACAGTATCAACTATTCTGAGAACACACATGTTCTTGTTTTCCTAAAAGGGACAGACTTGTCTACTTAGATGGGAAGATACTGTAAATGTTGGACCTGACTGTGGGACAGCAAGTGGGGTAGGGGTTGGAATACAGTTACTGTCCTGAAGTGTGCGGCACTATTCACCAAATCAGCTCCTTTCTACAAATTACAGCAGAATACCAAGTACACCATTACTGATTCAGAAAACCAAAAGGCTGCTTTGTCATGAAATTAACTTCATGCCTTAAGCAAGCATTTTGTCTGCCAAAAATGTTTATTAATAATCTCGCCTACAGAAAAATACAAGCTGTACTGCACAATAAGTAAGAGCTCTGCCACAACTGCTCTGAATAAAAGGGGTTGGCAGCTCTGTTATGTTGTGTACAGCCAATCAAATGCTTGTCCCACTTTGGGAAAGGGACTAAAAAACCTAAGTAAGCTGCAGATTCATACCTCATTAATCAATGTAAGGATGCTGAAGTATGTTTTAATAAGTTACATCTATTGATTAAGTTGCTTAGATTAAAAAAAAAAAAAACAACCACAAAACTGAACTAAACAATTTTATTTGAATTTACTATATCATCTCTTGATGAACTGAAGCACAAAAGAGGATTTCTGTGGGATGGAAGGGTTCTTAAGCAGTAATTTGTGCAATAATTTCAAGGTGCATAGACAGGTAAGGTGATTTCAGGCATATGAGACAGGTAAAAATGGTTTACTCTTCAAAAGCACAGGCAACAACCTAAAAAGAACTGATGTCCAGCACAATTCCTATTTTCATATTCAAAGAACAGTAAAAGACTTCAGAAGTGTTCAGCAGAGCATTTTTAACCTATATATTTAAAACATTAAGGTGTTTTTCTTGTTGAGTGGTAATTAAAGGTTGCAAGACAGAGAAAATTCAGTAATCAAATCAAGAAATCAAATACTGAAGTTCGATAGGGCAAATTTTTGCCTCTTAAAGTAATTGCTAGAGGAAATCCCATGGGACAAGGAAGTAGAAGGTAATGGTGCCCAAGATAGCTGGTTAACATTTAAGGACCTCTTCTTCCAAACTCAGGATCACAGCATACCAATGGGTAGGAAATTGAGAAGGGGATCCAGGCGACCTGCATGGTTAAATAGGGAACTGCTGGGCAAATTCAAGCAGAAGAAGAGGGTACAGATCATGGAAAGAGAGGCTGGCCACTTGGGAAGAGTACAAGACTATTATCAGAGAATGTAAAGGGGCAACCAGGAAAGCTAAGGCCTCCTTGGAATTAAACCTTGCAAAGGAAGTCAAAGACAACAAAAGGGTTTCTTCAAATACAGTGCAGAGAAAACTAACACTAGACACAATGTAGGCCCATTGCAGAATGAGATGGATGCCTTGGTGACAGAGGACACAAAGAAGGCAGAGTTACTGAATGGCTTCTTTGTCTCTGTCCATACTGCTGGAGACTCAGTGCCAGGCTCCTGAGGCCCCAGATGATGGTAGGATAAAGTTTGACGACGACTCCATTAGGGATCAATTAAGCAATCTGGACATTCATAAATTCATGGGTCTTGATGGGATGCATCCACAGGTGCTGGCACAGCTGGTGGAAGTCATCAAGCCACTCTCCATCATCTTTGGTAAGTCATGAGGAACATGAGAGGTGCCTGAGGACTGGAGGAATTCAAATGTCACTCCAGTTTTGAAAAAGGGCAAGAAGGACAATATGGGTAACTATAGACCTGCCAACCTCATCTCCAGCCCCAGGAAGGTGATGGAACAACTTACCCTTGGCACTGTCCTTAGGCATATCAAGGACAAGAGGGTCATTAGCAGCATTCAATATGCTTTTACGAACGGAGTGTCATGTTTGATCAACCTGATATAACCTTTAGGAGAAGATAGCCAGGTAGATATATGATAGTAGAGCAGTAGATGGCTTATCTTGATATCAGTATTGACACTTTCTCCTACACCATTCTCACAGCTAAACTGAGGCAGTGTGGTCAGGCTGATTGGGTAATGAGGTGAATTGTGAACTAGCTGAACGGAAAAAAAAGTTGAGTTGTGGTCAACGAGACAGCTGGAGACCTGTAACTAGTGGAGTCCCTCAGGGGTCATTACTGGGAGCAGTACTATGGAAGGTTAACCTAAGCCAGCAACGTGGTCTTGTGGCCAAGGCATTCTGCAGTGTATTAGAAGGGATGTGGTTAGTAGGTGAAGGGAGGTGTTTCTCCTGCCCCCTATTTTGTCCTAGCAAGGTTGCATCTGGAATGTTGAGCCTGGTTCTGGGCTTTTCAGTTCAAGAAAGACCTCAAGGAACAGCTTGAAAGAGTCCAGCACAGAACCACAAAGATGACTAAGGGAACGGAACACTTTGCTTGTGAGGAAAGGCTGAGGGAGCTGGGTCTCCTTAGGTTGGAGAAGACTGAGAAGTAACCTCATTCATGTTTATAAGCAAATGAAGGGTGAGTGTCAGGAGGATGGAGTCATGCTCTTCTCTGTGATATCCAGTGACAGAACAAGTGCCAATGGGTGCAAGATGGAGCACAGGAGATTCCATGTGAGCCTAAGGAAGAGCTTTTTCACCGCAAGGGTGACAAAGCACTGGAACAGGCTGCCCAGAGAGGTTGTGGAGACTCCTTCTCTAGAGACATAAAAAATCTGCCTAGATGCACTCCTGTGTGACCTCTCTAGGTGATCCTGCTCTGGCAGGGGAGTTGGAATAGATGATCTTTCAATGTCACTTCCAACCTCTAACATTCTGTGATTCAACTAAGTTCTGTGTGTGTAGTTATGTTCAAAGTTCTTAGATTTCCTTATTATCATTTTTACAGCAGAGTCCGTGGTTACTTGAAATAGACTGTCAAACATAATCCCAGTATCATTTAATGTACACCCACAACGTGGCTCTCAGAAAGATAATTGTTTAGTGAGTACTATAGTTTTCATACTAACTCATTTTTCTTGCTGTATTACAAGGCTGAATCACACCTACACTTCTACTTTACATATGTAACATTTAGGGTGATCAAAACTTTAGGTGCTCACCTGCTGCAAGCCATCATTTTTTGATAGTTGCACAGGTTGATGAATATTTAAGCAGAAACACAACTATGAGGATAACAGTATTTCTCTGAATGGTGTGATTTCAGTCTTGCACAGAGTTCATCTGAAAAACGGGAAGCTCAACTGAGTGCAGTACTTGGTTCCAATGAGCTCAATATCGTATAAAGAAAATAAGGAATTGAACTTGGTAATTCCGTTCTGGTCCAACACGTTTCACACATCTGATCAAACTGAAACAACTGGTTGTATTACTACAGTTTTAAAATAATTTTATCTTTAGGTTTTAAAATCTAAAACAGTGACATCTTCGTCAGTGATATGGACAGAGGAATGGAGTGCACCCTCAGCAAGTTTGCAGATGACACCAAGCTGTGTGGCACAGTCGACTTGCTAGAGGGCAGGGATGCCATCCAGAGGGAGCTGGACAGGCTGCAGAGGTGGGCCCAGGCCAACCTCATGAAATTCAACAAGGCCAGGTGTAAGGTCCTGCATCTGGGTAGGCACAATCCCAAGCACA
>VWZE01000360.1:523761-542285 GCA_013396675.1 Eubucco bourcierii | reverse complement strand
GGCAGTGAAAGATACAAGTAGAGTTGGAGTTGTTGAGGGTTAAGAGGATTTCACACTATCCCAATTTTACTGCTTTAGGATATTTTTATTTCCTTCAAATTAAGTGCTTTCAAAGCTAGAAAGAAGCAGCTACCAGACTTAAGCTCCTTTTAGGGAAATCATGTAAAGCAAGTGACCAGATAAAGGCCACTATGGTTCCTGGTGCTGGGTTCAAATGCAGGAAAGAATGACAGACCGAGCAGGAGAGCGCAAAATGGAGTAATGTGGAAAATACCCTACATCAGGCAACTCTTGCCGTAAACTTCCAGACATATTTCTTTTGCAAAACCAAGATCAAGGTGGGCAAACAGGAGATAAATAATCATTAGCTCTCTAGCAACACCACTAACAAGTACATCACTCTCTCACTTCACTACTATCAATGAACTTTTTTTACAAGTGAGGCAAGCTAACATTTCAGAAGGAGAAGCAGAGTAAACAGCTGAGAAAAATGTGTGCAGCAACAGATGGCAGTGACAGAGTCAGATGAGATGATGACAACAGGTAGTGAAGCTGGCATGGAACAGTTAAAATGTGAGTGGTTTATAAGATCTGAAGATAAAAGGAAAGTGACCTTCTCTCATAAACAGGCTATCACTACAGAGAAGTTCCAGACAGCAAGCTGGTCATTAGCTTTCCTTTGCCAATGCACTAATGCACTTACAGACTTAATACTCAAAGTGAAGACAAGGGCAAAGTAAGCAAAAAGCAATCACAAGTATTAATTAAAGTTGATTGCCAGCACTCACTTTCAGTTTCTCATATCCTTGACTGTTCTGTAAAGGACAACCTAGTACATTTTTACATAAAACAGTACCCAGGTTCTTGGTTGGTTCAAGAATCTTTTTCCCTCCACAAAGAATGAGGGAAATCATGCAATTCCCCTGTCACTCTAGCCAATTTACACCACTATCGAGATGTCATCCTGACCCCACACTGACCCATCAAGCAAAGTCTTCTAGAACGGTAAGTAACAGGGTATTTGACCCAAGAGGGTAATTGCTCTATATACCTTATTGCTTAGACAAGAAAAACTGGGACACTCATGAGAAGACTAATTTATAATTGGAGGAACAGGTAGGTATAGACTGAGTAACCAGAAACATAAAGGAAGGCAGGAAAAAAACAACCACAAAAAAGAGTTTTGTTTCAGGAAGTACTGTGCTTTTTACAATTTAAAGATATTCTAATTACAGTGAGAATATAATCCATATGATTTAAACAAAAGATTATAATTTTGCATCTGAAGCACAACCAATGGCACACATTTTAGGGAAAGAAAAAGTTCAGTGGAATACTTCCAAAGACCAGAGATCAAGGGACAGCACAAAACAAACTAACAGCACCGAAGTCCCAAATTACTACAGGCCAGTGCTTAAAACATGGCAGTGCAGGACAGTGACAGACATTCTCTATTTAGGAAGAACAGCATACATTGGTCCACGAAGCAAAGTAAGATGAAAAAGAAGTTTATTTCTAGTTTTCACTAATCTGCAGCTCCTTAAAGTTTGTTTGTTTAATATAAAGCACAATGCTGTGAAGCTGCCTTGAGAAAGATCACACAGGACAAAGCTGGGATAACTTGCAAATAAAGATCTTAGTAACATGGTTGTTAATAGCAAGTGTTCCTCCTACACACCAAAACAACAGTAAACTGTTTGATAGTCAGATCTTTGTTCCTCAGCAGAAAGTTTACTGGAATTCATAGAATCGTTTATCAGACTCAAAGCTACCATTTCTGGAACATCCAGAGCCTTGAAAGGAACGAATCAAATGGTAACCTCACCGTGCTGAAATTCACGCACAAATGGATCTGTAGTTTCAGGGGAGAGGATATGGAGCAAGAATTGGCAGAAACAGTAAGTTACAGATCCCTAGCAAAGGCCCTTGATACATCCATACCACACATTTCTGTTCTACAGGTGATAGTGCCTATGCCAGTAAACCCTGACCTTACTGGGTAACTAAGTTACCGAAGAGTTTTAAACCCTCTTTCTAATGAATACAAACTCTTCAACTGTACAGCATTCATAAAATTCTTTAAGTTTTACTCACCATTCCTATGCAGAAGAGGATGAACAAGAGCAGCCATGGAACATCTGTGCAGCTGTGGTCCTCTAGAGGTTTCCACTCTCGCTTAGAGCTCTTGTGAGAGAAGAGAGAGGAAGTTAACACCAATTTTTAAAATTATCTTCTTGTCATAATAGAAAAAAGATAGAAAATTATTCTTCGGGGCATTAATATGCATCAGGAGTTATCTTTAAAATTCAATATAGCAAAAGCAGGTTGGTTGAAAAATTAAAGAGTAAACCTCGTGAAAGACACTTCAAAAAAGTGCCTCCACTGGAAGCTGTATCAACAAAGAACTAGTTATACAGAAAACAGGTAATTTAACCAGAAAAGTACAGGTATTTTATCCACAGAACACATTATTTTCACTATTTTAAAAAATTAATACTAAGAAAAAAACAAAAGAAGTTACTATCTGCTACTGCACAGCTACCTGACAGTAATCTGTTTTTCAAGAAGGATAAAAAAGGTTAAACTTTTCAAAAGTTCTTCTGTTTCAAAACACTACTAGCACAATTAGCAAGCACAGTGCACATATAAAGGAGACAACAAACTATTGTTAAAGGAATGACCCTCTATCTGCCAAGATGCAGCTGAGCTTAACATCTGAAATCCCTTGTCACTCTTGCCCAGGTGCCAGTACAGAAAGTTGGGTACTTAGAGGTCAAGATACTCCATGATAGAGGTTCTATCACCAAGTATAAGGAGGCAGTCATAAGCAATTCAAATAGTTTGCTGATGATGAAGTAAAATTTCTCAAGAGTGTATACACTGCTAAGATAATTAAAAGTCTATTAAATCTGGGCAAAATGTTTTTAAGAAAATAATGATTTTAAGAAATTGATGGGTAGTGGCTGTAATACAGAACTAACCACCGTATCAGAATCTGTTTATTATAACTATTGATTGTAGGTATTTAAAAAAATACATAGTTACAACTACAAGCCTTTCCAGTTACTGCCCAAATACTGTTTATGTCTGCCTACTAAGACCCAAAAGCTGCACAAGTTTTTTTTGCACTTGAGGAATAAAATTAAATGATTTATCATTTTATCCCCCTATAAATTAAAAGGGAATATTTGTATGTTTTCCCTATGATAGGAGATAAGGAGAACACCGAACAGCTCTCTTCAGAGACAGAGCAAATGGAGTAACCTATTCAAATTGAATTTCTTTTCGCTCTCAACACTATGTAACATTTTCAAGACTTTGTTGACAAGGTTGGAGGTGTCAGTACAGAACTAGAACAGAATAACTGGATGAAACATCAGCAGCTTTTAACCCCAGTATGTATTTTTGCAGATTTTTATCAGCAGAAGCTATAGCATCCAACACATTTGATATCAGCAAAACAAATCTTCAGTATTTATGGCTTTGGTTTCTGCTAATTCACAAGGCCAAAGCAACCCTTTCAAATATTACCACTAGAAAGCTACAAACTGGGTACAATACAAACAAAATCCTGCACACACCATGATTCAAAAAGCACCATTTCCTAAGCAGTCTGTCTTTGCATTAAGGAGATTCCATGCAACTTTTGCAATGCTGTATTAAGGAAGTTGTACTTGCAGGTTTTATGCTTATAATCTTGATTCAAACTGCACAAATTCATTCTGAGTTCTGAACAGTCATATTTCTTTTTATTTTACTCAATCTGTAGTAAAAAGTGCTAGGTCACATGCACTCTGCTCCAGTCATTCAACATTTTATTATTAGCATAATCATAATTGCAGAAAATACATAAAACTTCATGTTTCCTAGTTCTCAATCCTCTTCAAGAACACTAGAGTCTATTCAGAAATTTACTTTCATAAACAAACAGCAGAGATAAATTTCAGCTACAGCTGCACCTTAAGAGTAAGTTGCCCTTGACAGAAGAGGGAAAGGCAAGATGTGTGTAGTTTGTTTGCTTTGTTAGATTTTTTTAATCCTCTTTGTACCATCTGCAAACAAAATCTTTTAATAGGATTTTTAAAAGCCAGTGGACATCCTCTGGAATAGCTCTGGCAAAGATTCAGGATGCCAACTAGTCACAGTTACTCTAAGTAATCCATTTTATTTATTAAGTGGACTGCATCTGTATGTCAAAAAGAAACCTGATATGCCATGGTATAGCATATGGAAGAATACAGAGAGGAATTCATCCTGTGTCTATGGTCTTCAAAATACAATTTAAAAGAATTAAAAAACACAAAAGTTATCTTACACAAAAAGTATCCTTGGAAGCAACTCAAAAGGCACAAGATACTTAACTAGCCTCCAGTTTAACCACCCAGTATGTTAACATGTTATGACATTATGCAACTTATGAATAACGCCTTCTCCAGTAACCTGTCTAGTCTTTCTTCTCTGCAGACTTTTCTAAAACCCAAGCTAGCTGCCACTATCTATCTGCTGTTTTCTTCTCAGTTGCCTCCTTGTATTCTGGATGCTCACTGAATCTTCTTCCACAGCTTCGCAGTCCTTCATTCTCATCTTTGATGCTGATGGGTGACTATTGTGACACACCCTCTCTATTCTACATCCTTAGATATTTACTCAGTTTGTGACATTCGAGTTTGGGCAAAACAAATTGCTAAGCTATGTTCAACATAAGGTCTAACAAATGTTGTTTGTTCTGTGGTTCGGAAACTGTGCTTCATCTTTTCTGTGACTGAAACACCATAAAATTATAGCAGATATGCTTTGCCTGTAACCCTAAACCAGTACTTATACTGATTTCAGACTTTCCTCAGACAGGTTTAAGAGCCTTCAGTATTTGCTCATTCAAGAAATCCAGATGACCTAGAGGGAATTTTTTTTTCTTTTTAATAAAATTATTTGATTTTCTCTTCAAACAGAGCTTCCATAATTTATGCTATGCTTTCTATGTATTTATGCTATGCTTTCTATTTTCATTTATATGCTATGTATTTCTATGTATGCTTTCTATGTGCTGTTTAGAACTGACAAAGCCCAGGACCACCTGTGCACTCTTATGACAGCACAATCAGAAGCACTATCAGTCAAGAGTGAAAAGCTGGCAAAAGAGCCTCTCTCCAAGCAAACCTCCAGCGTGGGAACACTTCCTGCCTTCTGTGCTGATTTCATGTTACTTATTCAAGAACTCGAATGAGTGTGTTCAGACGTTTACATGTGTCCATTTTGCAGAAGATGGCAAACTCAACACTTTTCAAAAACAGCTCAGAACTGTTGGGTTAAGCACAGTTTTAATTCCACACCTAGAAAGTAGGGTATCTAAATTTAGAGCTTCTATTGCAGAGAGAAGTGTTAAGTATTCTAGTACATTCCCTGTTTTCTAGTCGAATTCATACAAAGTCCTTGTATTCAAAACCAAAACAAATAGGAACCATTTGACCATTTTCTTAGTATATACTGCACTCAATCATATCAAAGCAAATGTAAAAATTCCCCCCTCCAGATTTCCTTCTCACTTGCCACTTGCAAAACATGCCTCTGCAGCACCAAAAAGCAGGTCTAAATTTATGTCTCTTCTGCATACTGGAATACACTTCCTTGCAGATATCAGCATATCACCAGCAGTTATTACTTTCAAACTGCAGTAGTTGTACTGGATGCTACCGCACAAGCACTCACCTGCATTAACCAGAGTGCAACACACACATAAAAGCACCAAAACCTGTAAAAATACAGCATGTCAGCAGGAGACTACAGATACAAGTTATAGATGTTTTTCTTTAAACACAAAACAACGTACAGTTTGGGAGAAATGTGACTGATGCAAGAACCCAAGTGACTGATCCAAGAAGCCAAATAGATAACATGTTCAGTAATTACAGGTAATCAAGCTGTGGCTAAGTCGCAAAAATGTGAATAAGATCAGAGTAAAGACAGAATTTGCCATCAGCAGAAGATGTCACTACATCATGAGAAAGGCAGAAGAAAAATCCTAAAATCTTGTTGTGATATCTAATGAGTTTAAGACAGCAACTGCAGAATACAGGACTCCTTACATACAAAATACACAGGTTCTAAGACAAATCAAAGTTTTATTCAGAAAGGTAATGACAGAAGTATGAAAAACAAACCAGAACAAATATAGCTCACAGTTTTCAAGGGGAGTCTCAAGGAGACCAGGACAAAAGGATGTCCCATCAAAATCCTACAGGAAGATTCTTTAGTCACAAGGAAGAGCAGTCTTGCAGACTGCTAATCTAACTCCAGAGCTACCATACATGGTGGTAAGAAAGTCAAGAAAAGATAAAATTTAAAACTATGTCTGTAGCCAGCAAAGTCAAACAAAGTTAAATTTCATGAGACAACAGCTACATGAGTTAAAACCTTTGGCACAGTAATGTGCCTTTGTGGCCAAGAGGGCAAACGGTATCCTGCAGTGCCTTAATAATAGTGCGTCCAGAGTGTTAAGGGAGGTTCTCCTCATCTTCTAGCCTGCCCTCGTGAGACCACATCTGGAATAATATTGTGGCCAATTTTGGGCCTCCCAAATCAAGAAAAACAGGATCTACTTGAAAGAGTCCAACAGAGAGCTGCAAGGATGACTCCGTGACTTGAACATCCATGCCATGAAGAAAGACTGAGAGACCTGGAACTGTTTAGTCTTGAGAAGGCTGAGAAGGAATCTTATTAACATCTATAAATATCTGAGGAATGGATGTCAGGATGCAGATGATGGTCTCTTTTCAGTGGTGCCCAGTGACAGGACAAGGACCAGGTATAAGGTAGAATACTACTGGAGGTTCCACCTCAACACAAGGAGACACTTCTTTACAGTGAGAGTAACAGAGCATTGCAACAGGCTGTCCACAGAAGTGGTGGAGTCTCCTTTGGAGATTTTTCAAAACCTTCCTGGATGCACTCCCGTGTAGCTTGCCCTAGGTGATCCTGCCATGGCAGTGAGGTTGGACTCAATGATCTCTAGAGGTCACTTCCAATCACTAGCATTCTGTGGTTCTGTGATTCTGTTCTGGCTAAAAGAGAAGGCTTCCAAGCACAGTTGTTTTGAAATCCTGGAAGGTCCATACCCAGGACAATTTTTTCATTGTCTCAACTTGTAAACAGCATTAGATAAAAATGAAGGAGAGACCCAATACTCTTTTACTTCTGTACTTGGTTTACATCAATTCAGTTTCAAGTAAAAAATAGCAGAAAATAAGACAGAAAAGTTTAAATAGTTTTTAAACAAAGAGGAACACGAATCACTCACAGAATCACAAAACCATATAGGTTGGAAGGGAACACCAGAGAGTGTCATACCCTCTTAAAAAACAGTAACTTTTTTTCCTTTTTTTCTTTCAACCAGGTTCTAATACAAGATGAAGATGCTTCAAAGCATTCAGTTGTCAAGTTGTAGGCACTAAGAATAAGCTTTTATATTTTCTATGCTTAGAACTGGTCACTTTTTTTTCTATTAAATATTGAATACAAGACAGGACATTTTGACTCATGTAGCTAAACAACGAGGCCTAAGTTTACAAAGTTTTTTCAGGTCCTAGCAGTATTTACTTCAGTATTTAGCATTTCAGTATTTAGCCCATTTCTCCCATAGCAGCTTCCTCTTACCATGCTTTGAGGACAAGACTTTTCATAGCACTTATGATTTCTGAAACTTATGTTGGTTCAAATGCTGTCTTACAGCACTGCCCAACACAGAGCTACTCTATGGAAACTTCACCATTCCTTTTGTCATTTACATTCATTCACTATTTGACCTTTTCTTAAAAACTAGATAAATTCACAAAATAAAACCATCCACTACTCTCCTCCTCCTCACCCACTGAATTTTTAACCACTTCTGGCCTTCAGCCTCCCTTCTGTACTAGAACCACCATGTTAAGTTTTTCATATCGCAATGAGGGCAGCAACTGCACACTTTTTACAAGGATTCCTTCCCTAAGATCACTTACAAGATTTAAGAAAATGTAAGATGTGCATTCTTCTCACAAAACTGTTGTGACAAACGGTCAGTCAAAATGGTGTCTGACGGTTCTTTTCAGTGTGGACAGGAGTTTGGGGGCTTTTAGGCACAGAATCCAGCTAAAGAAGAAAACTGACAGTTCTAGAAGTGATAGATACAGTTGAGATTTATGTCCTTCAGTCTTTCTGCACATTAGAATAAAATCCTCTATTATGTGAAAAAGGGGAAATTCTCATCATAGTTTTTGATGCAATGGAAACCATTCCTGATCTTTTTAATTCCTTTTCATTTACTTTTTCTAAATTTAAGAATAACTCAGCTTTTGCTACATCCCTTTTCTTTGCAGTAACAGTTTGGTCTAAATCTTTCCTTAAGCTCACAAGAATACAACTTAATCTTTGAATTAACTATCACTGCTAAATTACCTATCACTGACAAGTTAACTAAGGTGGGGAAGTGATTTTTAAGAGTTACTGGGAAGGGTGGGAAACAAGTATTTTCCTGAAGGAATGAAATGTGTGTAATCTCTGCCAAAGATTTTTATTTTTATTTGGGTGATTTTGCTCTGCAAAGAGTCATTGTTGAAAAAGTTTAAATACTCATTGTTACAATTTCCAACTAGTTTCAATAACCATATGAAGATACTGAATTTCTGGGCTGTATTTCAGGGTTTTATATTTAAATACCATTTTATAAGAGACTTAAAACTCCTCAGAGATAGTACTACTGTGTAAAATAATTTGTTACAAACGCCTTATCCTATGAATCACATTTATCTAACCATATCCCCTTTCAATTCTGTCATTTGATCACTTTGATGTAACATCTGGATTCAGAGTATATGTGACTGTAGCTCAACACAGAAAAGTAAACAGAAATGACTGATGTTTGTATATGTAAATCAAGGAATTCAGAAATTACTATGTAGCTATCCAGCCACATAGGAGAGACACAGACAGTGTCTACACAGCATTAATAAACAGAAGCAAAAAAGGTTACTCCTCCCGAGTGAGATTTTTTCTGGTAAACTGCTAGAAAGTTCTGCATAAGGCACCTTTCATAGAAGGATGTCTGGTTCTGATGAAGTGGCAGAGATTCAACTGATTGCACGAACAGCATTCAATTTATTCCAACAGCACAACGAGTACATAACACAGTCATTTCACACCTACAATGCAAGGTCAATGCTTCACAATGGGTGATCCTATTTGCAGTACTGTGCACACCACAAAACTGTATGCAAGGTATGGTCCATTTAAAGTTGTCCTGCAAGCTACATGTAAAACTTCATAGGCTATTGAAACATCCTCATACAGCCTGAAAAAAAAAAACCTGTTCTTGAAACATTTGCCAGTATTTCGTTGTCTTACATATATTTAAAGTTGATGAACAGTCCCAACCATACACTGGCCTTTACCATGAGTCGTATCACACATGAAAACAAGGACCCATAATCTACTAGTTTACAAAAATGTTTCCAGTGAAAGCATATATTCACATCAGATAGTTACCATTTTTCTGTACAAGACATGGCACATCTTTGTACACTATTCAGCTCCCTACTGTCCTAAAAAAAAAACAAACTTCTTCCACCTTTGGACAGATCTTAATTCCAGATCCTAAAGCAGCAATGAGTTGTGACTCCAAGATGTAATAGTTTTAGTTTCCAGACGGCTCTAACCAGAGGCGTAAACCCAAAACCTAAGTCCCCTATTCCATAAGCAGCTGCAGCCATTCTGACATCAAATGAAGTTATCAGCCATTCCTCCCATGAATGTTAAAATGCAGTGAATAAGATGATCAGCATACAGAATCTGAACTACATATTGCCCAAAGTGGTTAAAACATATATGATACCAATTAAGAACATAAGTAGCAACTCCAGTAAACTATCTCTCTATAAAATCTTAGTGTGGTGAATGCATGCTGAAAGTGTCCAAAGGAAGTCTTGAAACATTTTTAACAATCTTTGGTTGATGACTTCATCAACTATCTTAATTTTTTTATTATTTTTTTTACAGAAAACCCTTACCTGAGGATACCATGAAACCAAAGAATACTGCATAAATTTGCCCTAGAGTGTTCATCATTACCTACAGACTTCCTTGCGCATGACTTCTTCAGTTGAAGTACTCAGCAGTAGCTTACTGCAGTGCATCACAAATTCAGATGATTTCCTCAGGTTTGCACTAAAAGCAATTTACTGTACAGCAAATTACTGGTATGCCTCCATTACTAAAGGAACAACACAAAATAGAAAATCCAGACTTCTACTCCACTAAAATGAACCTGTTCCCTGGAAGAATGAACTATGTTGGATCAATAAAAACATCACCGTAAACATACCCAAAACATGCTTAATGTAGGTTTGTCATGGATCTGCCTCTAGGGAAAGGCAGTATTGCTCCCATCACAGAGAGCCCACAGATGATAGCATTCTCCTGGACTCAGATGTCTGAATGGAAACTACGGCTCCCACTTCCAGGGACAGGTGAGCTTGTCACTGTAATATCATTACAGCTGCAAGTGGTGACATCTCTAGAAAAACACTAAAGCAACACACACTGTTCTCTGCAAGTGCCCNCCAAACTATCACCCACTCCAAACTATCACCCAGCCCTACCCAATCAACTAGACCATGGCACTAAGTGCCTCATCCATCCTTTTCTTGAACACTTCCAGGGCAACCCCACCACCTTCCTGGGCAGCCCATTCCAATGGTAAATCACTCTCTCTGCGAAGAACTTCCTCCTAATAGCCAGCCTGTACCTCCCCCGGTGCAACTTGAGATTGTGTCCCCTCATTCTGTTGCTGGTTGCTTGGCAGAAGAGACTGACCCCCACCTGGCTACAATCTCCTTTCAGGTAGCTGTAGACAGCAATGAGGGTGCCCCTGAGCCTCCTCTTCTCCAGGCTAAACAACCCCAGCTCCCTCAGCCTCTCCAACATCCATTTTTGTGGAATGTCTGCTTCAACCTCATTCCAGAACACTTTATTTTTCAATTTACTACAAAGTTAGTTATGCTTTCAGATTCCACTGGGAGTCACATGCCAGTGCTTTACTTATAAGCACCTATGTCCTTATTTGCCTAGTAACTCCACATCACCACTGGTTCATCAATGCTTTGTCCACTAAGATGATATATCCATCCTTTTAAAGCATACAACTCACAAGTTTGTGCTAGGGGCAGTTTGCTGATGATGTAATACCGTTTTAAAGCTGCCCACAACAGCAAATACTTTTGGGCCTTCCAGTGCCTGACGGGGGCCTGCAGGGGGACTGATTCTAGAGGCCAGGGGTGATGAGATGAGCGGCAGTGGTTTAGGATTGCAAAGGAGGAGATTTGGATTGGATGTTAGGAGCATGGTCATGGCCATAGGAATGGTAGAACATTGGAGCAGGTAGCCAGGGGGGTAATTGGGGCCTCATCCTTGGAGATACTCAGAGTGCAGCTCTACAGGGCTCTGGGCAGCCTGGTCTGGTGGGCAATATCCCTGTTGACTGTGTGGGGGGAGTTGGCCTGGATGACCTTTTGGGGTCCCTTCCAGCCCAGGACATCCTTTGATTCTATGATATTTTGCAGCTACTTTACTACACTGAATTTTCTACATGTACAGCAATTCAAAAGATTCTCAGATTTTATTTCTTACTAGAAGACTCCAAGTTCCAAATTACAAAATATTGTCAAATTTAGCACTAGTAAAACATTGTCCAACCATGATGTTTGACACACTTTGCTTCCAAATGTTAGTTTTATCACAACATCAGCAGAACAAAACCAGAAGCAAATGAACAAACCAACACCCCAAACACACAAACCAAAACAAGCAAATTAAACAAGCAAACAAACAAACACCAACAAAAAAACCCTGCAGACCTCCTCAATTAGTGGTCTCCACAGAGGGACATTCCATAGAAAATTCTGCCCCTGTTCTCTGCACTCCATGTGTGATCAGCAATTTTCTCTAAAATGGTATTTTTATCATTTTCAAGTGTCTAAACCTCGACTTCAAGACCAGAAACATCACAGTGCTTTAAGAGACACAGTACTGCTATGAAAAATAAAGATGCTGTCATTTCCTAGAGACACGCATTGCAGTTTCGTTAAGTACTCTATCAGAATGCATCCTAAATTCAATTGGGTTTGTTAACTGAAAATCAAATTATTGTGTTTTTTTGCATCATATTTACAATACTTGAAGAATTTCATATTTCCCAAAGCAAAGGCCTACTTGGTGGAGGATTCTGCAAGGTTAGAGGCTCGTATCTGGAGACTACCAGAAACTCCTTGTGGTTCTACACCAAACACTATGGCCTAACTGTTGCATACACTGGTAATGTGCATTCTTTCATGTCCGTATGAAAGCCAAAAGCAAGAGCTATGATGTAAACTGAGAAGACAATAGCCACATTCAGTTACATTTAAAGGATGTAATGAGCATAATAAAAACTTCTCAGGACCTTTTCTCTCATCCTGTTTAGCAAAGATCAGGAAAACTTTAAGCTTACATCGGGGTGGGGTGGTGATGGGGAGGAATGGGAACTTGTATAGCTTCTTGAATACAAAATCCTGACTCCTGCCCACAATTCTGGCAGAAGAAGAAATCAAATGACTCAAGATTACAAGAGGAAAATGCTTGAGAACATTGAAAGCATATTAGATTCAACAGGCACCAACATTAAGAAGGCTTTAACTGATTTACGGAAAAAAAGGTGGGAGGAGAATGTGTCAACGGGAAATAATGTGTGAAGTCCTTAGCTCACCACACAAGCATACTTTCTTGTAAGTATGCGATTGTTCTGCAGTTTTTCACAGCAAACTAGGAGTCTGACAAAGCATTCCTAAGACATGGTTACCATGACCTTGAACAAAACAGGTTCCCCAGTTTGTTTCTATGGATCTGTACGCAACAGACTCTTTACCTCAGCCAAATAATGTATCTGGAAAGCAACAAGAATGGTTCAAACTTACAAAAAAACCAAAACAAATTAGAGTTAATTTCTGCTGTAAACAGTTGTTGCTTAACTAGATCACACTGAATAAAAGGGGATAAGTAACCATGTTCTGCTTGTGATGATAACTGCTTATCTAGAGTAACAAAACCCAACAAACAAAAACCACCACCATCACAACAACAGAAAAAGACCAGGAGGTCAATCAATGCAGTAAAATGTATTTACTTTGTAAGTCTCTGAAACTTTGAAGTGACTGGAAGACCTCAAAGAACCCTATTTTATATTCACCAACACAGATTTGTTCTCTAAGATTTGTACACAAAAAATTCTCAGTATAGTTTAACAAACGGTGGTAAAGATTAGCAATCAGTAATCAGTTTAATCAGCAGGTAGACATCACCTGGCAGCACTCTGCTGAACTGTTTTCAGAAGCAAAGCCTAAGATTTACACAATGCTCCAACAGCTCCTTCAAGTGAGAAAGATTGAAATGCAAAATTGCAAATACACAGCTTCTGTTAAGTTTGCAAGCTTTGATTTTCACAAAGGAAACCACTGAGGTTAAGTTCAAAGACACAAAAATTACAGTCAGACCAACAAAGAAAAAAGGCATCAACAGGTAGTGTAAAGCACACTTTTAGAGTAAACAGTCTAAAGATGGTTGACAACTTCAATAAAAAACAATCATTGTCATTTCACCATAACGAAAAAATAAAAGCGGTCAACTGGATAATACTAAACATGTCCTTACAATTACTAACCTAAAACTGTGATGGTTAACAGCATTCTAGATGCCAGTTAGATTACAATAATAGAAGCTTTGAATTTGACATTCACTATTAACAATGCAAAATAATCAATCATCTCCAAAACTGTTCTCACTTTACCAACAAAATAAAGAAGGATGCCATGTCCCATGTTTGTTTTACACTCTTTAAGCACTTCACTTCTTGAAGTGCTTCCAAAAAAAAAAAAAAAATTATCCATGAGTTACCTGACAAAGCAAAGGAAATAAAGTGATACTTAAGATGTGACAGACCTGGAAGACAACCTAAACTTCAGAAGGAGCTAGTCCTCGATGAGAAAAATTCCATGAAATTGAAAAAGTACTTACAAGTACCTGTGAAGCTGAAATATTTCTATGTTAAAATCAAAAGGAATAATACGCATAGGTTGTGCAGTTGCTTGGAACAGCATTTGTAAATGCTTGTACCTCATGCTTTGTAGGAAATGAACACAGCTCACAAATGAGAAATACAGAAAAGTAGTCAACAGCATCATGAGACGCCTGACTCATTAACAACGCTCTTAAATCCTGCTTGTATGCTTCATCCCTCATACTGTATCTTTTTACCAGAGGATATACTGGAAGCTTCACCTACTGTCACTGTGTTGAAGAGGAAATCAAGCTTTCTAGGTCCTGGAAACAAAGTTCACAACTCATTGTGTTTCTGCCCATCAACAACATTTTTTTCAAGCAGTCTTCTTCCCTGATCATACCCAGGCTTAAAATGAAATAGCGAGTGTCAAACCATGCCTATGGTCATTTGACTGCCAGAACTTCTGACAGTTGAAGCTATGGTTAAAGTGCAATTAACGACCTGTATTGCCCACAACAGCTAAGGTGAGACATTTCATCAAAACTATGACTGGTGTTTCGTTTTCATTTTTTTTTTAAAAACAACTTAGGAATTAGCAGATTCATTCTGTGTTGCTGTGACAGCAGATGCTCAAGGGAAAGTTAACGGATGACCTGCGTTCATCTCTTATAATGGGAAGTTTTTAGCCTTGTAAAAAACAGCAATAACATGTGCCTTCTTTATCCTACTCATGCCTGCAATTCGCAGCAAGATTTCAAGCGTTTCTTACACGTATCTTAGATTAAGTCATTAATACACAACACTTGAAGGATAAAATAAACACATACAGAATTTCTTGGACTCAAAACAAATATTAAGACCTCTCTACGTTGCTTTGTTTCCATAGCATTTGCCAAAGCAAATGCCTTTTGCCTACAACTAGCCACTTGAATTCAACTGCAGACAGACAGAAAGGGAGAATGGATTCTCTATCACAGCGACTTCAAGACAAAGCAGTTTTAAGGTCTGCTTCTCCCCAGATTGCCTTTCATGAGCTATGAATTTCTGGCCTCTCAGATATAATAACAACAATACCAGCTTTGTAGAGTTGTGCGATACACTAGATCAGGGAGCAACCTGAGTTCCCTTGTAAAGTTTCAACACGTATAGTCCTGCCTGACCTTTCTAGGGGCCTTCTACCACAGAGTGACTACATCAGCGAACAAAGGAAGAGCTAGAGATGTCATCTATCTGAACTTCAGTAACACTTCCATAACACTTCCATAACATCCTTCTCTCAAAACTGGGAGAGATATGGACTTGATGGGTGGACTGTGGGTACAAGTTTGCAGGTGTGGTTGGCAGATGTGAGGGGCAAGATGTCATCCAGAGGGACCTGAATAAGTGTACGTAGGCCTGTGTGAACCTCATGAGGTCCAACAAGGCTCAGTGCTAAGTCCTGCAACTGGATAGATGCAGTTCCTGGGAACAGTGCAGGCTGAACAATGAAAGGATTGAGGACAGTCCTGCAAAGGAGCACTTTGTGATGCTGGTGAATGAAAAGTCAGGCATGAGCTGGCGTGTAAGCTCACAGCCCAAAAGGCCAACTGCATCTTGAGCTGCATCAAAAGAATCACGGCCAGTAGGCTGAGAGGGGTGATTCTGGTTTTCTATTCTGTTCTGGTGAGAGCCCATCTAGAGTACTGTGTACAGCTCTGGAGTGTTCGGCACAAGAAGAGACATGCCATGTTGGCATGGGTCTGGAGTAGGACCACAAATTACCAAAGGGATGGAACATCTCTCCCATAAGAAAAGGCTGAGAGTGCTTGGGTTGTTCAGCCTGGAAACAAGAAAGCTCAAGGGGTATCTTTCTGCAGCCTTAGAGGGAACCCATAAGAAAGACGGGTTCATACAACCTCATTAGCAGGACCTCTTGCAATAGGACAACAGGAAAAGATTTTAAGACAGTAGATTTAGACTAGATAGAATCATTAAGTTTGGAGAAGATCTCTAATATCAAGTCCAACCACCATGCCCACTAAACCATATCCCAAAGTGCAACATCTACACATTTTCTTAAACACCTCCAGAGATGACAGCTCCACCACTTTCCTTGGTAGCCTGTTTCAATGCTTGATCAATCTTTAAGCTAGCTATTTTTTTCATAATATCTAATATAAACCTCCCCTGGTACAACTTGAGGCCATTTCCTCTTGTTTTTTACAAAGAGGGTGGGTGAAACACTGGAACAAGTTGTCCAGAGAGGTAAGAGATGCCCCATCCCTGGAAACATTCCAAGTCAGGTTGGACGGAGCTCCAAGCAACCTGATATAGTCAAAGACATTCCAGCTCACTGCAGCAGGGTTGGACTGGATGGCCTTTAAAGGTCCCTTCCAAGCCAAAGCACTCTATGATTCTGTGATGACTCTCTGATTGCAGAAGCACCAGAGAAATAAGACATCAAGTAGCAGAGGACTACAGATAGTACTGAAAGCAGTAGAGATCTAAGAGGGTAAGAAAGGAGGGGAGTTCTTTGAACTTCACCAAAAAAACTCTGTAGAGATACTAAGAAAACTTCAGCAGAGCACAGAACCTGGATAGGAATTAATTTAGTATTAAGAAAAAGAGGAGAATGTCTGAGAACAAACAAATTCTTCGGTTCAGGAGTCTGGAAAAGGAAAGAAGCAAACTAGAGTTCATTTGGCAGCTTTAAGGATGGAGAATAAAATTAGAATGGGAATACGATAGCAGAAAGATGTAAAAAACAGAAATACAGAAGTAAAACAGAAAAAGTGAATGAATGTGGCTTTGGGGTCAGGTTAAGCATTTAAAGGTGGAAAAAGCAGAGAGCAAACATGAGAATTCATCACTGTAAGTAGCAGGAAAGAGTGCTGAGCACAGGTAAACATGTCAATTCTAATCAGTTTTCACCTGAAAATCTCTCGATTCTATGGGAGAAGAGACAGGGAAAAGCTTAAGGCAGAGCTCTAGACAGACTGCAAAGCAGAAGAACTGGGAAATGCACTCAATGGAGAGAAAAAGAAAAAAAGGTATATTTGAGCTATCAAATTAAGTATGAGTTAGGAAGATGATGTCAAAAAAATCTGCCTGGTTCAACCATAAGTCATAGGTAGGTGCATTACCATAAAAGAGATGAGGAGGTGGCAGTCATGAGAATGGGACTTAGGGTAATCAGATAAGATGGCTGGCAAAATCAAAACACTCATAACGATTTCTCTTGGAAACAGAAACAAGGATTAGAAGAAGAAAACCAAGTAGGCTACAGAGATGAAGAATAAACTTAATGAGAAATCACCTTGAAAAACAAAGTCATAAGGAATGAGAGTGAAGCATCCATGATAAAAGGAGAGATTGTATGTCAAAGTCTAAGGTGTAGCTACACAGGGCAACATGAAGGAACATCTAACGGACCACTGCTGAAGTAAAGCTTCAGAGGAAGGGATAATTATAAAGATAACAGTAGATGAGGAACACAACATTTATTATTAATAATAAACAGGGAGGGCAACACAGGCACTAGGTTCTATGTAATGCTATATTATTGGTAGCAAGGTTTCTGCAATCAATATATCAAACAAAATTGCTGCTAATAAAATATTCAGCAACTAGCCTTTAATTTAGATCTCCTGAGGAGACACACAATTGCTCATGGCTAAGGAATTAAATAAACTGATTTTTCATACTTCAGTTGTGTATACAGGCTAGAAAGCTCAATTGCTGTACCATATCTTGCCACACATAAGGAAAGCTAATGAAAGTCTAAGTAGCATACTAGGAACACCAGATGCCCTGACAGTGAAACACAGATTTCACCAAAACAACAACAACAAAAAAACAACACCTCCCCCCAAAAAAAACCAAAACCCAAAACAAACAAAAAACCCCCACAACCCCAAAAACAACCACAAATCAGCTAGTTGAAATCTATGAAGTCAGGTATTTAAAAGATCTGGTCCTTTGCTTCTTCTGCTTTTGATAAAATGTTACCCACAAATGACCCCAGATTTTCATTTAAGAAAAGAACATAACAGACTAGCAATTCAAATTCATAAAGAAGAGCTAGAAAGAGCCTATTAAACTCTTAAGAAAGGCAATTTGGACAGGAATCACATAAAATAAGGTCAGAAAATACTTCAAAACATTACTTCTAAACATCAAGAACTGCAAGTCTGTGTCAGATTTCCTTAAGCCACTCCTGACAGCTGTTTATCTAACGTTTCTTTTAGCAAACCTCAAACAATACAGACTCCAACCTCTACAGGCATTCTACAGCAATTTTAAGATCTTCTCCTAATATTTGGGATGTATCTCTCTCTCTGAAATGCAAACCATTTCTTCATGTACCATATAGCTGATGGTCTTCCTCTTTGCAGCAAATCTGCTGTACAGAAATGATGTTCCCTACTGCCACTGGACAGCTCTCTGCAGTGTTTTGCATTGGAGAAACAGAGCCTTATTAAAAAGG
>VWZE01000360.1:487275-507851 GCA_013396675.1 Eubucco bourcierii | reverse complement strand
TTTTCTTTTCCAGCTTGAAAAAACTCTGCTTAAAGGCTATAGCTTCAACCAGGAAACTAGCTAAAGTTAAGTGCAGTAAAAACACCTTCTTGAATAGTTACCTTTATTTTCCTGGGACAAGGAATTTGTGTGAGATATGGGGTTCTGAATACACTGGACTTGGCTCTCCTCTGATCTTATTTTAGTCCCATATATTCTGATGCTGAGGTGAACAGGTGTAAGAAAAAACAAACCAGGTGCCTGAAACCTGTAGGCAACTTTACTTCCAGTAACATTTTATGGCAGAATTGCTGAAGATGTAAACCAGATGCAAAACTACCTACAGACAAAGGATTTTCAAGTCCTTAGAGGAAGGGAAATGGAGAAGGCAAGCCTGGATTCTGTTTAGAGCCCAGTTCCTGCCAAGTTTTTAATGATTAATTGCAGACTTTATTTATTAATAATACAGGCCTGGTAGCTGCTCAGCTTTTTGCCTCTTAGTTTTCTATCTACTTGCCATCCCTTTTACAAAAGCTTTGATGAGTGTTTTGTTACAGGTGAGTACTGAAAAATGCAGCAAGTAGCAATGAGTTTATACCTATGGACTCTAGGGAAGCTTCCAAGGCAGATGTGTACAAGCTAGTTGCTTTAATCCACATCTTTGCTCTGCAAACACCATGCTGTCTGCCATTTCCCTTTGTAAAAGCAGACACAGCAACCTTTCCACCCTAAACGCTTTGTCTTCACCTAGTCCACGCACATATGGCACAGGACAATGAAAATAAGGTCGCAAGATCCCAGGCAGAGAAGAGCACATACATTTCCACTAGACGCAGATGATGTTCTTTTCATGGGGGACTCCATCTGACATTTAGGAAATTATATTAACTCACTCTGTGGCCAGCGTACTTCAGAGATAGAGTGTGCTGATTGCTGGCATCATCTGGAGAACAGTGCTGTGAAGCTTCAATCTAAGCAGATACTTAAAGGGTTCCCTGCATTAATTCCAAACACAGGAAGGTCCTGATAAACCACCTTCCATATTCTGGAGTGTTTGGGTCCAAATCAGGGTCATTGTCCAGTAAGACAAAGGACTAGGTAAGAATATCACTGTCTACTGCCTTGCCCTCTGGAGTCTTGTGCTTCTGTGCAGGCCAAACATACTGCACTCCTTGAAGACAAGGTCTAGAGTCATCAGCAGTTCCAGTGTGTGTGTGTGCTGAGGAATGCACTTTGAGACTGAGCATCAACAGATTGGCTTGGTCATCCTTCTCATGAACTGCTGTGCAGTGTACGCTCATTCTGTTTCATGCTCTGAGCATGAACCATGGCTACTGAAGGCATTACAGCAGAGCCCATACACCAGCTGTGGCACAGTTGTAGCTATCTGAGCCCATCTTCTCTCAGCTCATTCATAAACTGTAGATTAATTTTCTGTGATCACTAGGTGGCAGAATTTGCGTTTTGTTCTGTTCTGTTTTGTTTTGTTTTGTTTTGTTTTGTTTTAAATGCTTGCCAACTATTTCATCTTTGTTCCCGTACGTGAAGTGCTGCATACTGATAGAGGGAGCTGTGTGACAAGAACAAACAGCACTCCCTCTCAAGGACGTGATCTGTTCTGCAGCTGATGAGTTGCTTGCACTATGCTTCATTGAAAACATGGGCAAATCTGATAGGTTTTCCAGGTTATGCAGTCTTTCAGTCTGGTGTCAACAGAGGCTCAACCATCATTCCAAGATAATTTTCTATTTGCTGAACAGTATTTGCACTTTTCATCAAGAAAGATCTGCCTCTGAGATGCATCCTGTAGAGCCTTTGGCTACACACTAGTGGAAATTGTTTAACATCTTTGTCAGTGACATGGACAGAGGAATGGAGTGCACCCTCAGCAAGTTTGCAGATGACACCAAGCTGTGTGGCACAGTCGACTTGCTAGAGGGCAGGGATGGCATCCAGAGGGACCTGGACAGGCTGCAGAGGTGGGTCCAGGCAAATCTCATGAAATTCAACAAGGCCAAGTGTAAGGTCCTGCACCTGGGTAGGCACAATCTCAAGCACAAATCCAGGTTTGGTGGTGAATGGCTGGAGAGCAGCCCTGAGGAAAAGGGTCTTGGAGTCTGGGTTGATGAAAAGCTCAACATGAGTCTGCAGTGTGCACATGCAGCCCAGACAGCAACCAAGTCCTAGGCTGCGTCAAGAGCAGCGTGGCCAGCAGGGCAAGGGAGGGGATTCTGCCCCTTTACTCTGCTCTCGTCAGACCCCACCTGGAGTGCTGTGTGCAGTTCTGGAACCCTCAGCACAGGAAGGACATGGAAGTGTCTGAGTGGGTCCAGAGGAGGGCCACGAGGATGATCAGAGGGCTGAAGCAGCTCTCCTATGAGGACAGGCTGAGAGAGTTGGGGCTCTTCAGCCTGGAGAAGAGAAGGCTTCGAGGAGACCTGATAGCACCTTCCAGTATCTGAAGGGGGCCTACAGAAAGGCTGGGGAGGGACTATTGACAAGGTCTTGCAATGACAGGACAAGGGGCAATGGGTTTAAACTGGCAGAGGGAAGATTTAGACTGGATGTTGGGAGGAGGTTCTTTCCAGTGAGGGTGGTGAGGCACTGGAGCGGGTTGCCCAAGGAGGTTGTGGATGCTCCCTCCTTGGAGGTGTTGAAGGTCAGGTTGGATGAGGCCTTGAGTGAGCTATACGAGTTGGAGGTGTCCCTACCTATGGCAGGGGGTTGGAACTAGATGATCCTTGAGGTCCCTTCCAACCTTACCATTCTATGATTCTATGATTCTAAATTGAAGCTCATACTACATCACAAAGCACCATATATTTTCTAGCTAAGGCAAGGTAATTTGGAATATTCAGGAGAGCTTTTGTTTTTACTTTAACTTCTTTCTGCCAAAGTGGCTTCGTTTAGTTTGACTCTTTAGGCCACACCATGTAGGCAGAACATTTAAATTACGTTTTAAATTCTGAGCACCTTTCTGATAAATGGAGCTTATCCAGAAAACATGTGTAACAGAAATGTGATTTTACAGAGAGATTTTTGACTTACAAAACCTGTATACAATGCAGAAAATGTAAACATACATGAAACAGCTGCAGATCAAATTAGCTTATAATTTGATAAATTTTTAAGTTGCTGTGTCTTCTTATCTATAGGTGAAAAGAAGCATCAAATGGGGAGAGCACAATCTTCCAGTCTGGCATAAGACTACTGTTTCCAGTCCTGGTAGACCTGGAAATACTCAAATATCTGAAAGGCAGGGTAAAAAAATGTTCTGCTCTAGAGCTGTCAAACAGCATAGAGAAAAAAACCACTATTGCTGCTTTCCTTAACCCTGTAATCAGCATGGTCTGCTGTCCTATACACTCTGGAGAGAGAGATTGTTCCATGATTCTCCCAATAGAATGGAGGAGGAAAGAGTACAGTTTGCCCACTCAGATTTCTGTCTCTCCACAAGGAAGCATAACATTTCAGTGAAGGAATGGTGGTTTTCCCTTGCCTGTCATGCCAAATAAGAAGGCCTAAAACTAGTAGTAGTGGCATTTGAGGAGAGTTTGTTAGTTATGAAAACACCTTTCACATGTTCACAGGGGTTGAATAAGATAGCAAGATTTTGAATCAAATTCTTTGGACCTTGAGGGGAATTTGACTTCAGTAAAAACTTGTGGTGTATCAACTTTTGCATTTCACAGGCTTCATAATACTACAAACCATGTTTCCAGATCTGTGTTTTCAGACTTGAAACATGATTCCAGCTGTGTGCCTTGAGCCCACTGTGAATTATTCTGCATGCACAATTCAGTGTTCTTAACCTTCATGAGCTCTGTTCCCTCTGGCTAGGAATATTGAAGACTCTGAAGAAAATTGGTTTGTTGTGGTGATTCACATAATTTTGTATTTTCTTCTTTCTCCCCTTGGGTCTTTGTACTCAAATGTGTTGGGTTATTTTCTCGTTTTTCTTAGCAAAACCAAAGCAGATTTATTACATGTGAAAGTGTGATACTTTGATACTTTGTTTGCCTCAAGTCTTGTTTGTTCTCCAAGTACTCAACCCTCAGACTTGGAAGATAGGGAGCAAAATGAAGGTCCCATAATCCAAGTGTGAATGGCTTGTGACTCGCTGCACCTCTTAGACATGCACATCTGTGGGACTGGGTGGGATGCACCCAAGCGTGCTTGAGGAAGCTAGTGGAAGTGCTCACCAGGTCCTGGCTAACTGAGGAGGCCCTGGTTGTATGGACACTAGCAAATGTGACACCTGTCTACAAGATGGGCTGGAAGGAGGGAACAACAGCCTGACTCAGTGGCAGGGGAGGTTATGGAGCAGATCATCTTCAGTGCCACTATGCAGCATGTCGAAGACAAACAAATATTCACAGAATCACAGAATCATAGGCAGGAAAAGACCTGTAAGATCATTGAGTCCAACCACCAGCCTAACACCACCATGGCCATTAAACCATGTCCTGAAGAGCTATGTCTATAAGCTTTTTTAACACTTCATGGGGTGGTGACTCAACCACCTGCCTGGGCAGCCTGTCCCAGTGTCTGACCACTCTTCCAGTAAAAAAATGTTTTCCCAATATACGATCTAAACCTCCCCTGGCACAATTTCTGGCTGTTTCCTCTTGCTCTATCAACTGGTACTAGGGAGAAGAGACCAACCTACACCTCATTACAACCTCCTTTCATGTAGTTGTGAAGAGCAACAAGGTCTCCTCTCAGCCTCCTCTTCTCCAGCTGTTCCTCATAATAGTTGTTCTGTAGACTGTTCAGCAGCTTCATTGCCCCTTGTTGCCCTTCATGACAGGCCCAGTCAGCATGGATTTATGAAAGGTGGGTCCTGCTTGGCTAACCTGATCTCCATCTATGACAAGGTGACCCACTTAGTGGATGATGAAAAGGCTGTGTATGCATACTAGACTTTAGTAAAACATTTGACACTTTTTCATAGCATCCTCCTGGAGTAACAGGCTTCACATGTCTTGTATGAGTGGGCAATTTACTGGATAAAAATTTGTCTGGGTAGGCAGGCCTAGAGAGAGAGAGAGAGTGGTAGTGAATGAAGTTAAATTCACTTGGCAGCTGCCCATAACTGATGTTCCTCAGAGCTCAGTTCCTCAGAGCTCAGGGTCCAGTTCTGCATAGTATCTGTACCAATGATCTGGATGAGGGGATTGAGTACACACTCAGTACCTTTGCAAATGATCTACTTGAGGGCAGAAAGGCTCAACAAAAGGACCTGTGCAGACTGGATCCGTGGACCAAGGCAAATTGTGTTAGATTCAACAAGACCTAGAGCTAGGTCCTGCCTTTGTGTCACAACAGTCCCATGCAAGGCTATAGGGGTGGGGTAGAGTGGCTATAAAGCTGCCCAGCAGAAGAGCACATGAGGTGCTGGTTGACAGCCAGCATTGTGATTAGACGGCTAAGAAGGCAAACAACATCCTAGCCTGTACAACAAATAGCGTGGCCAGCAGTCACAGGGATGTGACTGTGCCCCTGTACTTCGCACTGATGACACCAGATCTAGAATACTATGTCCAGTTTTGGACCCTCACTGCAAGAAAGACACTCAGGTTCTGGAGCATATCCAAAGAATGGGAATGAAGCTCGTGAAGGGTCTGGAGAACAAATCTTATGAGGACCAGCTGAGGGAACTGGAATCATTTAATCTGGAGAAGAGGAGGTTGAGGATTGTTCATTGCTCGTTACAGTTGCCTGAAAAGAGGTTGTATTGAAGCAGACATTAGACCCTTTTGTCAAGTAACAAGTGTTTAGAAAAGAAGTAAGGGCCTCGGGTTGTGGCAGGCAAGTTTTGGATGTAAGGAACAATTTATTCACTGAAAGTGTTGTTAAGCACTGGAACAGGCTGCCCCGGGAAGTCACTGAGTTACCATCCCTGGAGGTGTTAAAGACACTTGTAGATGTGGTGCTTAGAGAGGTGATCTAGTGGCACACTTGGCAGTGCTAGGTTAATGGTTGGGTTTTATGATCTTAAATGCCTTTTCTAATGTAAGTGATTCTATGATTCTGTGAAAGTGGCTTCTTTGACATATATTGAGAAAAGTCGCAAGAAAAGCTCAGCATTATTCTTCTTTCAGATTCAAAATGTGGATAGCAAAAGATGAAATCCAAACTCTAACCACATCAAACATAACCTCTGCTTGCCCTCCACAGCCAGCCTGTGGCCATTTGAGGCTTGCATTCTGCTCCAGTAGTAAGACTTCCACAGATTCTGATTAAAGAGCCAAAGGCAATAATTCTCTGTTTGTACTCCTGGCCATCACTGCAAGGGCGATGAGGGAGGAAGCAGTACAGAAAGGAAAACCTCACAGCTTTATACTAAGTTTACTCTTCTCTCCGTTGAGACAGGCAGGAATCTGTGATTCAAGTCACACTGTGATTGTGCCTATAATTAGGAGTCAGGAATAGCATCTCCCTACACATTTGAAATGGAAGCAAGGTTTATCTTGGTCTTTGACACATACAGAAGCTGCTGAAGATGCATTGTTTGGCTGAAATACTGGAGGACCCTATTTTCCATCTCTGCCTTGTATGGGGATAAGTGCATTTTCTAAGCATTGTTGCTTCACACAAGAAAATGTTTCAGGTGTCATCTCAATATTCAAACGTTATGGTGCTTGTTTTCAAGAAGATAGAGCTACCCCTTACAACACTATCAATGTATTTCTATAATTTGTGAAAATATTACCTACCCATATTTGGAATTTGCAGTGGGGTGGCCACTGTGCCATTTTGTATGTTCAAAGATCTGGTTTGCTATACAGCCACAGTAACTATGTGTCCAATTTAGAACTAAAAAGTGAGCTCACAGCTCTGAGACTGTTTTGGTTTGTTTGTTTTTTTTCCCCAGTGTCTAGCATTAGAAGTCAGACCTGTTCAGTGTTTGAAGAAGACAGTGGCTATTTCTTTATGCATACAAAATGTAATATCTTTATCAATGTTCTGGATGAGGGGATTGAGTGGTCCCTCAGCAAGTTTGCAGATGATGCCAAGCCGGGTGACTCTGTTAATCTGCTGGAGGGTGGGGAAGCTTTACAGTGGAATCTGGATAGGTTAGACCTATGGGCCAAGGCTAACTGTATGAAGTTCAACGCTGCCAAGTGCCAGATCCTGCACCTAGAACCCCATGGTAAGTGACATACACAGGAATTTGTGGTTAGAAAGCTGCAACTTGCAGAGGAACCTGGGGATATTGGTTGGTAGACAACTGAATATGAGTCAGCAGTGTGCTCAGGTGGCCAAGAAAGACAGTGGCATCTTGGCTTGTATTAGAAACATGGTGGCCAGCAGGAACAGGGAGGTGACCATCCGCCTGTGCTCAGCATAAGTGAGGCCATACTTAGAGTGTTGTGTTCAGTTCTGGACCCCTCACAGTAGGAAGAACATTGAGATGCTGGAGCATGCCCAGAGGAGCTCAGTGAAGCTCATGAAGGACCTGGAGCAAATGACCTACAAGGAGCATATGAGGGAGCTGGGATTGTTCAGTCTAGAGAAGGAAAGGATGAAGGGAGACCTTATTGCTCTCTGCAACTACCTGAAAGGAGGTTGGAGCAAGGAGGAGGCCAGCCCTTTCTTCTTGATGACAAGCAGCAGGACTAGAGGAAATGGTTGCAGGCTGCACCAGGGGAGGTCTAAGATGGATATTGAGACATACTTCTCTACTGAGAGGGTTATCAAACACTGGCATGGTCTGCCCAGGGCAGTGGTGTAGTTCAAGAGTCCCTGGTGCTTAGGGACATGGTTTAGTGTTAACTCTTTGGCAGTGGGTCAAAGGTTGGATTAGATGTCTTTGAGGTCTATTCATCCACCCAGATGTACTTTGTCATTTTGTGAGTTCGGACTCTTCAGCCTGGGATAAAAAAGACTCTGAGGAGACCTTAGAGTAGTAGTAGGAGACCTAAAGAGAGAAGAGATGAGGAAGGATTTTTTACAAGAGATTGTAATTCTAGGATGAGGAGCAATGGCTTTGAGCTGGAAGAGGGGAGACTTAGTCTGGGGTTCAGGAAGAAATTCTTGACAGTGAGGGTGGTGACATGCTGGAGCAGGTTGCCCAGGGGAGTTGTGGATGCCCCTTCCCTGGACGTGTTTAAGGCCAGGATAGATGGGGTCTTGAGCAACCTGGTCTAGTGGAAGGTGTCTCTGCCCACGGCAGGGCAGATCTTTAAGGTGATCCTCCAACCCAAACTAGATGAACTTTAAGGTGATCCTCCAACCCAAACTAGATGATCTTTAAGGTCTCTTCCAACCTAAAACATTCTATGATTCTATCAAGATTCTGGAATGAAATTAAGATGGAAAGCATTTTTAGCACCTAGCATTTGCATGTCAGCATTTGGATGTCAGCAGAAATGTTGTTAATTATTGTATTTTAAATAGTTTTGCAATTGCAAAGTTTTCATATTCTAATATTTTGCTTGTGCTTGCACAACAGGAGGTTTTCCAGTTTAAGATACAGTGATACCAGAGTTAGTTTGCTGAATTGCTGACTTTTGGAGACAATAGAATGCTTCAGAACCTTTTGGTTAACTTTTCCAAGACTACTGTTGTCAAAAATCAATGCTGACAGGCTTGTGGGTTGGATTTTTTCTTGGTGGTGGTCATGGGTTGTTTTTTTTTCCCTCCACAGATGGTTACTTTATCCTGTATGTAATTAAATTACTCTAGGACAAAAACTTCCTACTGTAATTTCCTGTAGGGCTGTCCAGTGTCATAGTGAGATAACAGTCTCAGATCTTGGTGGATGTAATAATCTGGTCTGACAACGTATTTTACATAGGTAGTTGATTTCAACCATGTACTTAAATGCTTAGCTGAATGATAATGAACTTCAAACACATGTGTAATGTTAACTATCTGCTTGGAACATTGCTGACCTGGCATTTTGAGGATCAGCTATATGAGGCTTGATCTCTCTCAGCACAAGCTTCTGGCCCTAATGGTTGTTTCTGAGTTGGAACATCTTGTCAAATACATAATCTGAGAAGGCATTAAGTGGAGTTGATACCTCTTGGGACAAATTACAAGGAATTAACCATGTAATACCAGTGAAAAAGGTAACTCAAGCCTGCCTTCCCCGAGGAGGTAATCTGTCCCTGGAAGTACCCTACCACAGATAGCTACTGAACTCTTTGTCAAGACTCCTGCTTCCTGCTAGTTGCCATTATTTTACATGAAAATGATGATGCTTATTATGACAAAACTGAAGAATAATCAGTTCAGTAAGAGCAGTAAGAGCAGTTTTACTGCATTGTGAGTGTCCCGTTCCCTCACATGTTAGTGTAGCTCTCAGAGACAGGACTGATGGCTCTGCCTTCTCCATCCAGTCAGCAAAATAATATTGCCTTTTTCTTCCTTCCTGTATTTTGCAGTGGTTTTGCAAGTCAGCACACAGGAACCATGTGCATGTGTTTAGTTAAGTGGCTAAGTGCTGGAAGGAGGAGAAGATGGTTTGCAGTTAGCAATTAAGAGAGTATTCTCCTTTCCAAGCAGTCTTTTTATCTGCCAGTGGTGGCGTTCTTGAACTACTGACCAAAGCATGTAAACAGATGGCAGTGTGCTAAGAAAGGAGCCATGTCTCCAAGCCATTAAGACAGAAGAAAGCAATACTCCATACCCCTGCATGAATACTCTGATATATGTAAGAGGGTCAGAGAGTGTGCAGTTTAAACCAGTGAGTGGTCTGTCCCTTTATGAAGACTGACCACAGAATTTCTCTCCTCCCTGCCCTATTATGCAAGAGAATAAGATTAGACATATTTGGTCAGACTCTGAAGTTAATTTCTCCAACATAAGCCAAAACACAGTGCTTAGGGAGATGTTTTAGAATAGAGCAAGAATGCAGTAAAATCCTTAAAAGACACTCCTCCAGATTCTACTGAGAAGACTTGATGTGGCCACTGGAATTTTTCTCCTATAGATCTTTAACTGCTCTGTGTTTTCTGTGTGGCCTGAGCTATTTCTGCTGCTGGGTGGAGCAAACTTACAGCTTCTGCCTCATCCCAGCAGAGGAGAAAAAACAGAAGGTTGGCTACCCATGTTCCCAGGAAAGGAAGGAGACTGCTGCTGCTATGATTCAAAAACCTTGCTGAGTTTCTTTCTCAGCACCCATAGGTACTGAGAAAGGATTTTCTACATTGAATGTCTTTGTTTTGAATATAAAAGTACTTCTGATCACAACATGAGAAAGGAAAAAAGACCACTCAAAAAGTTACAAGGTAGATGAATAGAACCAACATTTTTAAAGTGTCATGGTTATTGAGTCAAGTTCATTTTTTAATATTTGGAATTTGAAATACTGCATATTTGTGAAAGATTCCTATTCTATGATAAATACTGTGGAAACATCTACATAAGGCATAATGGAGAAATTGTAATCTTTGACCTTGAAAGCTGTAAGCTTTTGTCTTGATGGCAAGAATTTGTTACATTTCAAAGCTAATGTGAATATTTCCACAAAACCTGAAGAATATTCAAGCAGTAAAAGCTGCGAAGATGTGAAAGAAAAGTCATATTTCAAAAGCAAGTCAATCTTTCAGGGATAGGATTGCTGAATTTTGTGATTTATATATCCATACTGTTGAGTTATATTAGAATACTAGATTATACACTACTCATAAAAAAAGGGGCCTTATTGGTTACACACTGTGACTAAGAAGTGAATTTTAGTACACCACAGCCTCTCCTTGTGAAGTGTGGGGAGAGTCACTCTGGGAGTGAGCTACCTCCACTGATGTCAGTAGATAGTTATGTACTCAAAGACTATTTTTTTAGGCCAAATCCTCTCACTTCACAGTACATTGTAGCACTTCTCTCTTCCAGATATGGCCAGAGGCATTGAACGTAGACTGTGAAAAAGAGAAACACCTTCTCTTTACATTATTTCCTTCTGTGAAGGATACTGTAGGGAAGGTGTGGTGCTTTAAGAGTGTCACTACTCCTGTGCAGAGTGGAAATGCAAGCTCCTGTAAATTATGTGACCACAAGTCACTTGAGACAGAGGCTTGGGGGAATTCCTCTCCTCCCTCCTTTCCCTTGCCCCTAAGTTGTGCAGGTACTAGTATGCTCAGCTGATACAGCTCCTGTGCCAATGAGAGAACTTGGGAAGAGCTCTGAAGTAATGAGTGTTGGAAGGATTCCAAAAGAAGGAAAGGGTTCCCCATCTTTTTGGTTACCCACTAGCTTCAGGCCTGAGAGTCTTGCCACTTCTCAGAGTGTTACTTAAAATCTGACAGCAGGTGATTGGTCTGTCTCAGCAGCAAGTAACAACCAGCACAACACTCCCTTTAGTTTCTGGTTTGGAGAGTTTGTTTTGTGGATCATGAAGTATCATTTGCACATAGTAATCAAACTAAAATTGCCTAAGCTGACCAAATTATGACAGATTCCATTGTGTTCTCACTCCATTTATTAGGTTCAATTATTTCTGGCAGGCTGACTCAGATATTATTTCATCTGTTCTGTGAAAGCTGATTCTTTTCAGGCAGCACTCTGGCTTTTCATGTAGTGCTATTTGGACTGGAGATGATCTTGTTACTGGATTTTCTGTCTTCTGGTAAATCTGATTCTAAGTGTTGTGTCAAATCTGAATTATTTATTCAGCGTGCAAGAGCCAATCAACATGCAGAGTTAAGATCCTTGTTCTATTCCATTTCTGTGCAGAAAAGAGTGCTGGGTGGCAATTCCACAAAGCTAGCATATAGTCTGAATTTTTCAGTGGATATTTGTACAGTAAAATGTGTTAGCTATGCCTAACGTCACCACCTATTAAGTAGATACTGGTTAGTTTCCTTCTTGCTTCATCAAGACATTTACCATTAAATTCACCGCACATGCTCAGACGATAAGGAGCTTGCTTAGGTAGGGGGCTTCTCTAGCTAGGAAGTATGATTTTTTTGCATTGTGCTGGTATTACAATGAGGTAAGTTCAACATCAGAGTGCCAGTTAGGGGAACTTTGCTGACTTTACCAAACTATGTTAATCCTTAAGGATACAGGTCTGGTGTTTGGGCAATCTCCAATCTTTCATCCTTGATAAGGTTCCCCCTGAACCATTTATCTCAGTATGTTTTTATCTTAAGGTAGACATTATTAGCATAACTTCACCAATTCTTCTTAACATTATCTTATTCTAAGGTAAACAATGCCAGCCTAACTTTTAAACATCAGTCTTCATGACCACACAGCAATCCATAAAGAAGACAATACTGCATAACTGACGTGAAGAAGATTCGGATTTCAGAAATGTGCTTCTCTCTCCCCTTGATTTTGACTGTTAAGGACTATTTTGACTACGTTTGACACTGAGTAGCTCAAAGTCTTCGAGGCAGTTGCAACAGAAAGATTCTGTGATATTTCAGTGTTTCTGCATATGAGATATTTCATAGACTTTATTCTTTTGTTTTCACTGTGTAAACCTGACAGCTAGGGTTAAATTCAGTGGGCCAAGTTTGACTTGGTTATCATTACAATGATTTCAAAAAGTCATCGATCAATTTGACTCATTGAAGAAGTGACCCTGGTTAGGGAGAGATCTTCACACTTAACTGCTTTCCTACCAATGACATATGTAGTATTTCATTCCATGGTAAATGTCTTCTATAAAAATGACTTTTCTTGAGAGCTTTGCTTAATATTTGTGCAGTTTGATTCAGATGAAAAAAGCACATTGTTTCTCAACATCACTATTACTGTTGTTGTTGCTAAATAATCCATCTTTATTTCCCATGTTTTAACAACCGCTTCTGCCCACACGCACCCAAACTCATTTGTACTGTGAGGACACAGATCTTAACATCTCGCCTACCTGTCACATGCTACTTGCATAATATTCCCCTGAGATTAAATCTGTGTCATTCCAGAAATATTTGCTCAGCACCAAACAATGTCTTTAGCTGTATAAATATGTTTATGATCAAATAAAGGACTTCCCTAACAGATGGCTCAATATGAATTCTTTGTTGTTCACTGGTAAAATAGGAAGCAAACGAAATACTGCAAAATACAAAGGAAAAGCCTTTTTTGGAACAGCAATGGAGAGGTCCCCTGAGAGCAAAATAGCAATGTCTCAGATTGTTGTGAAGGTTGATCTGTGACCCAGTCTTTAAAGAAGATGGTGGGTTTATAGCTAAGCTATTATATCTAGCTGTCAGCACATTATAACAGTGCAAAAGTGATCTATTGCCCATAACATCTGACCAATGAGTATTCAGTGACTGCCTTATTATGAGAAAACCCTTTAAACTGTGGATTACTTCTATGCTTATTAACACATTGTCTATCTTTTCACCAACCTTTTACAAAGGATTTTGCAGTCCCTGGATGAATAAAGTCCCTAAAAGTTCAATAGAATGTTTTTTACTAGATGAGCTGGACAGCAAATGAAGCAGAATTTTGAGTGCCAGATGACAGTGCTTCTCAGTACCTCAATAGACTGGTATGTGAGCTATGCCTGTGTTGGCAGACCTTTTTAATCTGAACAGCACAAGCAACTAGTCCTTCTCCTTTGAAGCAATATGAAAATTCCAAGAATGTCAAAGCTATAGGGATCCAGAGCAAAATGTCATCGTATTTACTTTCCCCCATCTTGAATGAGTTCCCGCATCACTGCCATTAAAATAATGCTAGACACGTCCCCTGCTCTGCTTGAGGTTTTTTTATTCAGAGCTCTTGATGAAGAATGCAACAAAGATCTGAAGGTGTCAGTCTCGTTTTAACTTTATTATCTCTGAGTGTTTTGGTTTATTGTTCTTTTCCTTAGTTCACTTTGCTGGCATTCAGACCAAGACTGAATATTCACTTTATTGAAACAGAAGCATATCCTGCTCACTGCACATTTTCAAAAACAATGAGACAAGAAGGCCACTAAAGCATTCAGAACTTTGTACTGAAAAGTCTGACATGCAGTTGGCAGTGGAGAGCTGAAGGAGGAAATTAATAGGAAGATATAAAGACCTAGTCATAACACTGCAAAGACAGAAGCGCAAACCATTCCCTGGGAGATAGTAGAGAAATACTGGCACTGACTTGGGATTGCAGTGCTGAAACTAAAATCAAGCTTGCTTTTAAGTGTATAATTCTGACTTTTGGTCTGCAACAGGTAGATTTCAAATTAATTACTTATGCCCCACGAAGTCAAGGGATGGAGTATGAGAAACAGCTAGGTTTGAATGGCCAGTGTCAGATGAGCGGACTGCAGAAAATACCAATTGCTTCAGAGCTGTTGATCAGCTCTGCAGATTCAAACAGCAGGAAGAGAAATACCAGGGGGGAAAAAAAAAAAAAAGGAAAAAGAAAGTTTGATTTATTTTTTGCCTAGAGTCATGCTTGACTACTATGCTCTTCTTGGTCACAAATTTCTGCATAGATTGATGTGGCATAACACAAGCTGAAGGCCTTCTGTGTCTTGCCCAGTTCTACCTTAATGAAAATGAAGGAACAGTGGCTCTTTTGTAAAGTTTCCATTAGACAGTGGGCACCTGGGAACAGATCGCAGCCACTGACACCTGTTAAAAAGATGAATTAGAGCATCCATCAAGGCATTTAATTTTTAAAAGCATCTACCTGCAGTCGCTTTCCTAGTCTTGCAAAGCGATGTATGTCTGTCACTGACCAATTACTGGATGGAAATACTTACTGATTGGATAGATAGTATAAAAGCAACATTTCTTCCAGATGGTTGAAGAAGACATGTCCATGCCTGGGATGGCTTTTTCCCTGTTTCCTATTTCTGCTTGTTTCTACCTGCTTCTACAACAGTCTTTATCTGTACCAAGTATTGTCTTTATGAATTCAGTGGAAATATCTACAAGGTGTACCCTTAAAAATAGCAAATCTCATTCTACCTTATGAAGCTCAAACATCTGGAGTTTTATATGATAGCACCACACCATAAGGTCTTCTACAACCTGAAAATGCCAGCTATTGCATCTTTTCATTTATGCCCAAGCTTGTAAGCTTTTGCAATTGCTAAATACTCCCTCTTGCCTAGTGGCTCGATACGTTTTGCAACACGTAACTTCTCTTTTGCAGTTTTCAGTGCAGCAATCCAGCCATTGAAGTGATGGCTGCTCTGAATCCTGCTTTCTCTGCACTGCATGATGGCAGCCAAGTGTTTAAAAAGAAAGCTTTGGCTTTCCAACTGTGGACCAAAATGGAAAGGAGGCAACACAGACAGTAGACATGTTCAAATGAACCGAGCAACTGAAATTTTTCTAGTGCCACTTGCCAGTTTATCATGTAAATATCTGTCTCCCACTGAACACCTCCAGTTTTACAGTGTTGCCTGCTGGTCCCAGTTGAGGCAGTGTTAGAGCTCGCCTGAACTGTGCATCCTCCCATGTGTACTTTCATGGGATTCTGTCTAGCCTACTTGTCACGAGTCAACTTTGCTGTGTGCATAATATCACTTACTGTTTTTCTCTCATCCCGCCACACATAAGAGATGAATGTGAACTTGTTTTCTTTGTGTCCCAAAATTAAATATTCATCTGGAGCAAACAATTTAATACATGCAGTTCTCTGAAGTTCTGGATGGCTCTTTGAGAAATAGCTTTACAGAGCAGGAATTAGCTCTGCTTTCAGGATCAGAATACCCAGTTAAGACAGTATGAGAACAACAACAGCAACAGCTGTTACCTCTTACCATAACAAATATGTAGCTTCATCTATCAGCAAAGGGTATGGCGACTGTCTCCTGTTTGAAGAACATAACTGAAAGACACCAGGGCATTACATCTTGCTGCTTTTATTTATGTTGCTTATATGAGACAGAACAAGTTTAGTCTCAGGTTGGAGACTCAACTGATCATCTTGTCTTTGCATGGATCATAGGACCATGATGCCTTCTAACTGTACCACATGAAGAATCCTTAGTCACTTCCCTAAGAAATTTTTGTTCAAAACAATATACGTTAACTCAAGAATACTTCAAAGGAAGCCTTTCTGAGACTGCAGATCTAATCTCATTAGTATTTTGAAGAAAGCGCAAATTCCTGAATCTGGGTAGTCTCTGTAAATAAATTCTTCTCAGACTACAGTGAGGAATGCCATTGGAGGCCAACAGTTTATCTGTACAGGGCCCTATATAGAATCATAGAATGGTAAGGTTGGAAGGGACCTCAAGGATCATCTAGTTCCAACCCCCTGCCAGAGGCAGGGACACCTCCCACTAGCACAGGTTACTCAAGGCCTCCTCCAACCTGGCCTTGAACACCTCCAGGGAGGGAGCAGCCACAACCTCCCTGGGCAACCTGTTCCAGTGCCTCACCACCCTCACTGTAAAGAACTTCCTCCTAACATCCAGTCTAAATCTCCCCTCTGCCAGTTTAAACCCATTGTCCCTCATCCTGTTATTACAAGACCCTGTACATAGTCACTCCCCTTCAGATACTGGAAGGCTGCTATAAGGTCTCCTCGAAGCCTTCTCTTCTCCAGGCTGAAGAGTCCCAATTCTCTCAGCCTGTCCTCACAGGAGAGCTACTCCAGCCCCCAATCATCTTCGTGGCCCTCCTCTGGAACTGCTCCAACACTTCCATGTCCTTCCAGTGCTGGGGACTCCAGAACTGTACACAGTACACTGAGCAAGATGCATATGTGTAATGCTGGCTGGCAGGTACAGCACAACTTCATAGTTCTGTCAGTTCTTGCCTTTGAACAAATATAAACAAGTGCAGTTAAAGGCCCAAAGTGCAGGGATTTGTAGCTCCAAGCTATGTAACAAACTGCAATGACTGGAAATACAATGAATCCAACTCACCCAAGACTGATCAATATCCAGTGGCAGAAGGCTGCTACTAAAGTAACAACTAGCTAACAAGCCTTTTGTGATATTATTAAACATCAGACTGGTGAAGAGTAAATTACATTTATTTTTGTTCCCAGAATACTATTATAACGTCAATTTCACTAGGTAAGAGAATATCGCAAAAGAGTGTTTTGCAGCACAGAAGATGTACATCTCTAAAGTTGAACATGGCACCACATCTACCTGAAGGGAGGTTGTAGCCACGTGGGGGTCAGTCTCTTCTCCCAGGCAACCATCAAAAGAAGAAGGGGATACAGTTTCAAGTTGTGCCAGGGGAGGTCTAGGCTGGGTATTATGAAGAAGTTCTTCACAGAAAGAATGACTGGCATTGGAATGGGCTGCCCAGGGAGGTGGTGGAGTCACCGGCCCTGGCGGTGTTCAGGAAAAGACAGGATGGGGCACTTAATGCACCATGGTCTAGTTGATTGGATAAGGCTGGGCGATAGGTTGGAGTGGATCATCTTGTAGGTCTCTTCCAACCTTGTTGATTCTATGATTCTATCTGTGTACATGCAATAACTGTGTAGAGGAAATAACTTTGTACAACATTACTTGAAAGACAGGCTAAAATTCACAGGTATGATTATGCTGGTTCTTTTTCTGATCACTGGCCTATATACAGACACTACCCTTGCTTACACAGAGCAAATCCAGGCAAGCTCCAAGGCAGAAGTAGAAGGAACTGTGAGTTTCAGTTGGTTCCCAATTTTTCATTTTTCCTATTTTTCCTAATCCTAATTTTTCATTTTGCTTTCTTTGCCTGTTTCATATTCAAGTCATTTTTTCTAAGAAAGTTTAGATGCAGAGTAAAATGACACCAATAAGAATGTCATGTGTGCTATGTGCAGAATGAGTGTTGAGATCTTTGATTAACATTGGAGAGGGAGCTTACCTGCTAGTCTCTCTCTCAGTTATGTGATCTTCTGTTCTGACACTGTGAGAATGGTTTGAGAATGGAGGAACTTAAACCAGCTTCTCAGGAGACAAGGAAATAAAAGGCAGGAGGAGAATAAGTATGAAAGTGCTGCATGTAATTTTAAAGCTTAAAAATGCCTGTGTTCCAAGAAAATTTTCTATTTCCAAAACCCATGCTCACCTCCTAAGAAGTGGCATGGACACCTGCTCAGGAATGGGAAATGCTTATGTGCTGTAGTAATAAAAAGAAGCAGATGCCTTCTAGACTACTAGATAGAACATTTTGTCAGTTATTTCTCAAGGCATTTTTGTTCTTGGCTGAGTGGAAACCAGTGGGAGGCATTTCCCATTGGAATGTGAAATGACCAGTGGAAGCCATTTCAGCCACCTGCACTGTTGCTTTGGCTGTGAATTGAGACTGTTTGGTTTGTTACAGCTGAGAAGATTTCAGTGGTGTGGGGAAAATTAAAATTAGTTGAGAGTAAGCTGAGGAACACTTGTGGAAAAACTGCAGAACATGGAGAGTGCTGAGAACAAACAATCCAGATCCCACATTCGCCGGCATCAAACACGAAAGGACATCCTCTTCTAAAGCCTACAGTTCATAACCTTGTCTCATGATGAAGTTTTGGAAATCATAGTCAGTGAATTTCAAATTTACTCAGTTCTACTCTGTGGACACATTTATGAAGCAGCAGAAGTCATTAATTTCTGATGTTATGTTGCTTTACACATTTAAGTGAAATGACAACTGAAGGCACTATTATAGGAGATAGGGTTCATGTGAAGACGACTAATAATCTCAAACCTCCTTGCCATTTGCAACAGTAATTGGAGCAAATGGTTCCTTGCTGTATCCATACCCATCCTGTTCCCTTCAATTTCTCATTCATGTAGTTTTATCTCTGCCTGTCTACAGTCCCAAGGAACTTCTTATCACCCAGGCCGAAGTCAGGTGTGAGGTTTTAAAATAAGAATAATTTTTCCTGCCACTACTTGAATTTTTGGTCTTTATGGGATCTTGGTAGGACTCCTATATTAACAGGAGGAACTTCATCAAAGTGTACACATTCAACTCTGTTTGTAACTATCTCATAGCAACAAGGTTATTTTGAAAGAAAATCCTAAAGATTTAGCACACATGCAACTGTTTTTCACATCCACTGAGCAGCTACCTTGTACATACATCTATTTGCTTTGTCATTGTCAGTTTCTGTCTCTTTGTAAAATTCACATGTTGCTGAGTGTTTCAGGAACACTATGCATGTGTATCAGTGGCAACTCAGTTTCACCTTTAATCCTTACTGAACAAGGTATCATGCATGTGCTTCATTTCAGGTACTTCTGCTTCAGATGGATTATCTGTGTCCTTAAACTCTCTAATATTATGAGTCTCATAATATAGGAGCACAACACAGCTGGCTAAATGCATTCCAGATGAATTATTGGAGAGATGAGATTCTAAAACTGTAAGTCCTAGGTTTTGGGCTAGTCTGTACTCTTCTTCAAGATACATTTTTTAATCTTTTTTTTTCCATGTCTGCCTTCTTTTAAATCTTTTTAGACAGCGCTGTGGTATCTGTTTCACAGTTTTATAAAGTATGATTATAAAAACCCACAAAAATTCTCCTTACCTCTGAGGACATGAGTGTTCCTAGAAGCTCTTTTTTTCTATACCTGTTCTTGTGCTTAGAGGAGTGATGTCCTCTGTGGACATCTTGATCTCCTCTGGGAGAACATCCCAGGTAGCTACACCAACTCCCTAGAGCATTCTGCAGCTGCTGTGCCTGCTCTCTGAGCTTACTGTGACAGTGTCTAATGTGTGGAAGAAGTTTTCCTTGGTCAGAGAGAGGTCATCTTTCTGATAACATGAAAATCAAAACTCTCAACTTAGTTTGACCAGGAAACAAAGTAAAGCCCAGAGCTGCTTTGTTCTCAGCCATTCGTGTTGCATGAGCAGAAGGCCTGCTGTGTAGTAAACCAGCTGTGAATGTTTTAAGGGACATCTGTTCTGTACTTAGGTATAACAGTTGGTGCTATTTAGACTTGGCAGTTGCAAGTACTGGGTCAATGTAGCTCACCCTGACTCTGACAAATTAGGTATGACTTCTTGCTAGTTATCAGGGAATGGCCATTCAAGTAAGGAAACAAAAATCATAGAATCATAGAATCAGACAGGTTGGAAGAGACTTCCAAGATCATCCACTCCAACCTATCACCCAGCCCTATCCAATCAACTAGACCATGGCACTAAGTGCCCCATCCAGGTTTTGCTTGAACACCTCCAGGGACAGAGAATCCACCACCTCCCTGGGCAGCCCATTCCAATGCCAATCACTCTCTCTGTGAAGAACTTCTTCTTAATATCCAGCCTAGACCTCCCCTGGAACAACTTGAAACTGTGTCCCCTTCTTCTTTTGATGGTTGCCTGGGAGAAGAGACCAACCCCCATCTGGCTACAGCCTCATTTCAGGTAGTTGTAGACAGCAATGAGGTCACCCCTGAGCCTCCTCTTCTCCCAGACTAAANCCTCCTCTTCTCCAGGCTAAACACTCCCAGCTCCCTCAGGCTCTCCTCACAGGGCTGTGCTCCAGGCCCCTCACCAGCTTTGTTGCCGTTCTCTGGACACATTCCAGTACCTCAACATCTCTCTTGAATTGAGTGGCCCAGAACTGAACGCAGCACTCAAGGTGTGGCCTGACCAGTGCTGAGCACAGGGGCAGAACAATTTCCCTGGTCCTACTGGCCATACTGTTCCTGAATCAGGCCAGGGTGCCATTGGCTCTCCTGGCCACCTGGGCACACCTGGGCTGGCTTATGTTCAGCTACTATCTACCAGCACCCCCAGGTCTCT